>SKCR01047275.1:0-434687 GCA_019454045.1 Zanthoxylum bungeanum
TAAAGATGACTGTAAGTCACAATCCAGGTACATATTTTGTTTGAACAACGGAGCAGTAAGCTGGAAATCTTCCAAGTAAGAGATTGTTTCTGATTCAACAACAAAGCGGAGTATATTGCTGCAGCTGAAGCAGCAAAAGAGGCAGTTTGGATCCGTAAATTCCTAATTGGATTACGAGTAGTTCTGTTAGCAGCTGAGCTCTTCCATTGTATTGTGACAATAACGGGGCTATAACGCAGGCTAAGGAACCACAATCTCATCAACGATCCAAGCATGTTCTTTTTCGTTTCCATCTGATTCGTGAGATCTTACATCGTGGCGATGTGAAGATCGAGAAGGTCGCATTAGAGGACAACATTGCAGATCCACTGACGAAAGCTATTCCTCAGTAAAAGTTTGAGCGACATGTACATATTTCAGATATTAGATGCTTGAGTGACTGGCTATAGGCTAAGTGGGAGATTGTTTGACAGTTATGACCCATATCGTCACTATTTGTAAAAGACATTGTGGTTTTTGTACAAATTAATTATGTGACTATGGAAATTGCCTTTTATCATTTTGTAATTTATTTACTTGGAAATATAAATGGTAAAAGTCCTTATGATTAGTTCCGGATTGATAAGATATGAGACAGTATCAATCCATAACAGGTTAATCATTAAACATCCCTAGTCGTAGTATTATCAAGACTGGACATCGATAATGCGGATTAGACTGGTATTGCACTTTGTATGTTATGGAAGCGTAACAGCATAGTTCTCATATATTTAAGTATTGGATACTTATGCAAGTGTGATAGGAGGTTGTGTTTACCGATGGTACGGAAACATCTTCACTCTGGATAGACCCCGCGAAATCCCATTGGTAGTATGACTATGTGTCTATGGGAATCCGCATCAGGGTAGGTGTATTTGGTCTTAACCTGAGACTTGCATCGCTAGTACTTGCGACAATCAATACGCTTTGGTTTTGGTCCTCCAGGACTTCAACAGGTTCTATGTACGTCTCTTCTGGGTTTATTGAGAATCGTAATGTATTGGATGTAATGTCAAGAAGGAAGTATCACTTCAGTCATATGGAGATGATGATCACACAGGGATACAGAACCAGTGCTCTAATGTGTTGCAACCATCGGAATAATATGACTAGGTCATGATTACCTGATTAAAGAGACTAGTTGCTAATAATCCGATATATGCTTCGTACGGGGCAGACACTATTCCAGCCTCAGGCCTAGCATGTGACATCCGATACTGGATCGTAATACGCAATACTATGTATACTACGCCTGACAAAGATTATATATTCCATTAAGAATATTTCTGGAGAATTGGGTAGGCACGGCGCTTTGCTAGAAGCCAACCATGTCTCGTAAATCGGTAAAAATGTAGTACGAGGTACGTACGTTTTTAGATAGTCCGACGACCGAATTTACTGCCAACATATCCAGGGATCTCTTGGGTCACTTCCCGAAGGTTCACCGATGACGTATGATTCGAACATAATTAATCTGGGATTAATTACGGATAGATTTTATCTAGGATAAATATTATTTGAAGAGAGAGAACGATTAATTTGGAATTAATCAAAAAAATAATATATTTGATATATTAAACGGAATTAGATTTCGACGCGGAATTAAAATTAGATTTTAATTCGGGCAAACGAATTAATTTAGAATTAATTCGCTAGCGACGTGAATAGTAATTTTACTTGGCATTATTATTTAATTCAATTTGATTGAATTACGTCGCAACGGAAATTCATTAATTCGAAATTAGAGAACCTGAGTCTGGGGTTGTTTGCGGGCCCACTCTGATTTCAAATCAAGTGGGGCCCACAAGTCACATCACTAGTGACATTACTTGTCACTTTAAGTGATGGGCTTTGGTGAAGTTGGTGATAACTTGTATGACACGCCAAGTTTTGTAAGAGATGTGATTGAATTATACCAAATATTTGGTATATCTAATTTTGATTTTTGAAAAAAAAAAAAGTCAACTCATTCACTTGCTACTCTCTCATTCACGCCACTTAAAGGAAGAAAAACACTCTCTCCCTTTCTTTCTTCTTTGGCAAAAACTAAGGGAAGAAAAAAAGAAAATTTGTTTCAAATTTTCAAGAGAGCTAGCACTCAAAAAGATCATTCAAAGGTGATAGGGAAACCATCCTAAAAGCTTGGAATCAAGATCAAAGGCTTGGAGCTTGTAGATAGACATTCAAAGACCACTTTGACCGAATTCTAGGAGGAAATTTTTGTATTTGATGCATTCTAAATCCGCTCATTGTAAGTATGTGTAGACAACAGAAACTGGGCGACGCATGCTGTTCCGGGCTCGCGGCCCGGTTGGGAGTACGGAGTAGCCCACGGGGACTAAATCGGAGAATAAAGGAGTCGCCACCCGTGTGAACCGGGAAAATGATTTAAGGCCGCACTCACCCCTCGCAAGGGAAGACCTCAAACCGTTAGGTTCGGAATGGTCCCTTACTTATGTCATTTGTAATGAATGGATTTGTGCAATTTTAACCAAGTCTACTCAACATACATGTTGACCAAAATAACCTAAATTCCCATAAGGCCTAAATCTAAGTTTGCATGCTTCAAAAGTTAACTTTTATAACGGCAAGCATACAATATCACACAACGAACATGCTGAATTATCAACACGAAAACTAAATAACAACATAGGCATAAACGTAGATTAAACTCCTATTACGAAAGAAATAACTATAACATGCTTAGGGAAATAACATACTAACGACCTAATCATGCTTAAGTAATAAATAACATACTGGGCCTAATCATGCTCGAATACAAGTTGGGTAAAATGAAATACATGAATCCTTCAAGTGGTACGGGGCATTGTATCCCGAGTGCAAACCATAATACCGTCCATTCGGATTCGGCTATGGAATTTATATTCGGGTTTCCATCCAATATACCACAAGCAAGATCACATATTCCATTCACCCGAAATCACATCACATGTTAAGTCATTATTTCATGTGAATAAATTCCAACAACATATTAAACTAAAAATAAATTATGATAAATAAAATAGGTGCCCTCAGGTCTAACCTTTTTAGTCGCTTTCCGGGAGTGCGTTTCACGGTGCCAGAAGGGGTATAGTTCCACTGTTTTCTCTGATCTGCTGTTTCTACTATTTTCACTGTTCACTGTTTCCATTGTTTTCTCAGGTTCGCTGTTTTGTCCGTTTTCACTCGCCGTTTTCTTTGTTTCACTCGTTATTTCCACTCACCGTTTTCTTTACCTTTTCTCACTATTTTTAACTCAAATTTTCAGTCTCTCTCTCGGGTTATTTTTGGGTTGTTTTTCACGTGTGAATGGGCTGTAGGGTTTTGTCTTACGCATGCATGGGGGCTATTAGGGTTTGCATGGCGTGAGTGCTGCTGGTTGCTGCGTGAGATGGAGGCAGTTTTTTGGAGGTGAAGTATGGCAGTTTGTGAAGGTTTTTTGGTGCGTAGACGAGGGCAGTTTCAGGGCATATTATGGCGTGGTTTAGGTGCAGGTTGAGGGCCTGTATGGGGCTGTTTTAAGGCAGTTTTGGCAGTGCAGTTTGGGGCTTTATGATAGTGAATATGTGGGTTTATTGTGAGCATGAATGGGACTGGTTTGCTCTGGCAGTGAGGGGCGTGATTTACGTTGAAGGGCTGCTGGTAGTGAGGGGCATGATTTTGGTCTGAAATGAAGGCTTATTCTAGGGGGTTTTGACGTGAAACAATGGCTGATTGGAGAGGCTGATGTTGCGCTGAAGTTGAAGCGTGAAGGTTTAATGGTTGCAGGTAGTGAGCTGTGCGTGAATAATGGTTACATGAGTTTGGATGGGTGATGCATGGATTTGTGTTTGTTTTCTATTGTTTGGTCTTTGTTTGGTTGATGAATGGAGGGTGCATGGGTTTTTCACGTGGGGTGATGAGCATGCATGGGTATTTCCTTGGATTTTTGTTACTTGGTGGTTGGTTTTTTTTGGTCTTTTAGTTTCGTTGGTTAGTGTTTGGGAGGGAATTGGTGAGATGTTTGGGTAGTGGTTGCATGGGTTTTGTGTTTGTTTGGGTATAGGTGGTTTGTGTTTGTTTGCTAGTCTTTGTTTGGTATGTGAATGGTTTATAGGGTTCGTTTTGTTTGTGTTTGTGTGTGAACGAATTTGTTGTTTTGTATGTGGGTGTTCACGTGGGGTTGTGGTGGTGGAATGGGTGCATGGGTGGTTTAGTGAGAGAGAGGCAAGGCCGAGGATACTTTTAAAAATTGAGACCGAAAGAGCGAACCCGAAGCCTAAACGAGCGAACTAAATCCAACAAAAATATCAATTCCTGACCCTTCCCTTTCGACGACTGCTTTCTGTGACTTCCGCAACTAAAAAAAGGTAGTGCCTCCATTGGAGGCTCATCATCGGGCTGGTATGCAAAAATACAATGCCTACAGTCGCCCCCACTTTGATGGGACTTGTTCAGTGTGTGACAATGACAATCTTATCAAAGTTCGTGCAATGCATTTTTACTTAATTGGCTCGCCAGTTGCCACATGACTTGCCTGTCGTACTGAGATACTTTGACCTTTGGGCTTTGTTCCCAAACTGTGTTGAATATTGGCTTTGCTCCCGAACTGTGCTAAGATGAGGCTTTATTCCCTAGAGCTTTGTTCCCGAACTGTTGAGATGAGGCTTTATTCCCTCAAGCTTTGTTCCCGAGCTGTTGAGATGAGGCTTTATTCCCTCGAGCTTTATTCCCGACCTGTGTAGATGAGGCTTTATTCCTCCGAGCTTTATTCCCGAACTGTGTTAATATGAGGCTTTATTCCTGAATTGTACTGACTGTAGGCTTTATTCCTGAACTGTTGAGATGAGGCTTTATTCTTCCGAGCTTTATTCCCGAACTGTGTAGATGAGGATTTATTCCTCCGAGCTTTATTCCCGAACTGGTTTGAAGATAAGGTTTTATTCCCCTAGGCTTTATTCTCGAACTGTATTGATATGAGGCTTTATTCCCTCGAGCTTTGTTCCCAAATTGTACTGAGATGAGGCTTTATTCCCTCGAGCTTTATTCCCGAACTGTGTAGATGAGGCTTTATTCCTCTGAGCTTTATTCCCAAATTGCACTGAGATGAGGCTTTATTCCCTCGAGCTTTATTCCCGAACTGTTGAGATGAGGTTTTATTCCCTCGAGCTTTATTCCCGAACTGTACTGAGGTGAGGCTTTATTCCTGAACTGTACTGAATGTGGGCTTTATTCCTGAACTGTACTGAATGTGTGCTTTATTCCTGAACTGTACTGAATGTGAGCTTTGTTCCCCTGATTGTAATGAATGTAGGCTTTATTCCCTGATCTGATCTGACTGTGTGGCTTTGTTCCTGAATTGTATTGACCGTGGGCTTCGTTCCTGAGTTTGCTGGATGTAGGCTTTATTCCCGAACTGTACTGAATGTGAGGTTTGTTCCCCTGACTGTAATGAATGTAGGCTTTATTCCTAAACTGCACTGAATGTGGGCTTTATTCCTGAACTGTACTGAATGTGGGCTTTATTCCTGGGACTCATCCTCAAAAGCAGATAATGTAACTGATGTGGGCCTCGACCCTGGGACGCATCCCTGAAACTGACGCTGATGCGATGTAGGCCTCAGCCCTGGGACTCGCCCCATCAACTGATACTGATGATGATGTAGGCCTCGGCCTTGGGACTCTCCCCTGCAACAGATGCTGATGTAGGTGTAGGCCTCGGCCCTGAGACTCATCCCTGACACTGACGCTGATGCGATATAGGCCTCGGGCCTGGGACTCGCCCCTGCAACTGATACTGATGATGATGTAGGCTTCGGCCCTGGGAGTCATCCCTCAAAACTGATACAGTAACGGACGTGAGAGCGGTCCATTTTCGAACCATTGCTCCATTCTCGGATTGCTATTCTCGGCTTACTAATGCTGATGTCTTCATACCTGGAGTGCCGTACCTGGCAAGACTGATACTGATAATGATGTGGGCTTCGTCCCCAGCGTGCCATACCCGGCAATGACTGCTACAGATAATGATGTGGGCCTCCCCCCAGAATGCCATACCCGGCAGAACTGATACTAAACTGATGTGGGTCTCGCCCAGAATGCCATACCCGGCGAAAATGGATACTGAACTGATGTGGGCCTCGCCCCCAGAATGCCATACCCGGCAGAAACTGATACTGAACTGATGTGGGGCCTCGCCCCCAAGGTGATATGGGCCTCGCCCTCGAACTGATAATGATGTGGGGCCTCACCCCAAAGCTGATATGGGTATTGTTCCCAAGCTGACATGATATTCTATTTCACACATTGTATTACCTCTCACGAGATAATCTTGATAGCTAGACATATTTTCGTCCTCAACGAATGCTTCGTGTCGAAACCGATGAATCTTCAAAGTACTCGATATACTCAAGTACAATCATCTGAATGGGTGATCTGAGCTAGACTCCTCGTGTGTGTGTGCCAGGGCTCTTTCGTAGCTTAGTCCTTAAGTAGGCCAACTTGGTGATTTCGTTTCAGAGAATCGAACTAGTGGGTCTAACCAACCTGGATGTCTTAATCACATTCTGTGATTACTTCAGCATACTCAACATGATATGGTTTTAATCTTTTTTCTTTTGTCTCTTTCTTTTCATTTTCTTTTCTCTTTTTTCTTTTCTCTTTTCTTTTTCTAACACACCTACCCTTTAAGGTAGTATTTCTCCTCATGGTGGTCCTAATACTCGCCCATGGGTAGCTTCACGCTTATCGGTTATAGGTGGTCTATTTTTTTTTTAATTTCAGAGACTTTTTTCTTTATTTCCAACCATATCATATATCATAGCATCAGTAAACAAGTGTAGACACCCAAGCAAACGGTCATTCACTAATACATCATCTCTTCAACTAGTCACCTCGATAACTACTCAGGCTTCTACTGCTAGGATCCCGTATTCAAGTGCTCGTGAGTCTAACTGAGATCAATCCATTCAGAATACCGGAAGAGAGCGCGTCTCACACTTATTGTTTCTAGGGTTTCTCCCTACAGTATGCAATGTCATCACCGGACATACGTCTATCTATCAAAGACTTCTCTCACTCATTTTTTAATTTTCTTTTCTTTTTTTTATTATCTCTGTTTTTTTTTTTTTTTTTTTCTCTTTTTTTTTTCAAATTAAAAGAGCACAAACCTTCAAACATGTCTCATGTCTGTGATACATGATCAGCAGGAAACATCACCGATTAAGATCAATGTCTAACCTGTGCTTCTTGCCACGATCATTATCCGTCCAGTCTAATTTGGAGAGGACGGGGTCAACCTTCGGTTCAAAGGCTAGGACCTGGTCAATCAACTCTTCGGCCTTTGTAGCAGTCAAGAAAATATCTTCCACATATTTGGTGATGAATTCATGTCTCTTGGCTTCCGCGAGAAACACAAACAGGAAATCGAAGAAGTGCTCAATATTGAGCAGTCCAATGGGTTTCCGGTGAATGTTTAAGTGTGCCCATGATGCCACTGTGAATATCTCTTCAAACGTACCCAATCCACCTGGTAATGCAATGAACGCATCTGCAGTATTGATCATTTCGCGAATTTGTTCAGACATAACTGGCACAATGCGTTCATCTCTGTTTGTTGGTCCGATTAATTTTTCATCTGCCAAAGGCTTTGGGATGATTCCCAAAACGTGACTGCCACCATCCTGAATGGCTTTTGATACTGTTCCCATCATTACCATATTTCCACCGCCATATACCAAGTGTATGTTTTTCTCAACCATAACTCACCCTAATTCCCTAGCAGCTTCCATGAATTCAGGTTTATTGCCAGTGTTGGATCCACAGAAAACACAAATTCTCTTGAATCGCTGCTGTGAAGTTGCTTCCATTTTCTCTCTTTTACTTTGATGTATATTTGAATGTGTTGAGGAGAGAACTGTTGAGCTGAATTTATAGTACCTGAAAAGGGGTGAGTAATAATTGCACTAATATCTTTCACAGAACGATTGTTAGCTAAACCACAAAAGAAATCATGAGAAGTCAAAAAGCCATTGGATCTTGTCCATGAAAATAAAAGAAAACCACGAAAGAAATCATGAAATGTCAAAAGGTCTTAGATCTTGTCTTACGAAAATAAGAGAAAATGGAGTCATGAAAGGTCAAGAAGTCTCGAATTCTGTCTACGAAAATAAAAAAAGAAAATACCAAAAGAAGTCGTGAAATGTCAAAAAGTCTGGACCCTGTTCTGCCACGATTAATGAATTAGCTCCCATTTTTGTGATTGCTCAAACACCATTCCTTCTGTCTTAGCATGCTTCGTCTTTGCTTTTACCTCCCTATTAGTGCTAAATTCATCATCTTCGGCCAGACATGACCGAAATCCATCTGTCAAGGTGTCTTCAATGTCATCCTTTGTGCCACATTTTGATCTTTGCTGCTTTTTTTTTTTTTTTCTTCTTTAAAACCTGCGAACACAAAACAACAGAATAAATGCGTGTACATGTAATGTATACACATACATGTGTAGAGATACTCAATGTTCTTGATGGGTGAGACCCTCATTGTGCTCTTCGGCGCCATGTGTTTCCTCATGCTGGTTTTCCTCTTCTGTTTGAAACCTGCAAACATAGAACAAACACAAGAATTGTAAGTACGTTACGTGTATGCATGCATGCATGAGTTTCCCATCCCGTTGGGTTAGTTCTTCTGCAGATTCTCTGGGTGACCGCTTAATCTTCTATTTTTTCGGGCAAAGTGTAGTTTCAATCTGCTTGCATCGATCGACTTTGGTGAACTCATTCTCTCCTAATTCTGGTAGCCTTGTTTCCCAATTTCATGTCTTCTCTGTTTTTTTCTGTGTTCTAAACATCACTGAGCATCATAGTACCAGGGTCAGATGCTTTTTTCAAATACACTCATGTTGCGAGTTGAGAGACTTAGGCAAGTAAGCGAAATGAACTTCTTTATTATTATTAAGCAAAAGATTTGAACAAACAAACAGGACCAATATCTTCATAAATGTTGGATCATATCTGAATAAGATCCGGGAAACAAACATCTCCATCATTTGCAACTTCCTCTTTATTCGTCCTTTTCCTTTCTTCGAACGTCAGATTCTCCAACTGCAGTAGTTCTTTTTCCTATTTACTTCCCCTTTTTGCCGTCTCCTCCTCGTCACTATCCGAGAAGTTTTCTCAGAAATCCCCCATCTGCTTTATTTCATCTTTGTCACTGTTGTCCTGTATTCCCATGCGAGAAGTTTGATGGTTATGGATTTGGAGGACAAGGATGTCGGGTAGGCCGAAATTGATCATGTTGGTGGGTGGAGGCTTTCTGCGTGTGTTAGGTTGATCTTTTTCAAGGTCAGGTATTTCATGGGAGTCGATGAGGTCCTGGATCTCATGCCTAAGGCGAGAGCATTTGTCAGTTTCGTGGCCTCTTTGCCGGTGGTAGTGACAGTAAAGGTTTAGCTTAAGGTACCGTGGCACATGGTTGGGAAGTGGTTTAGGTTTTAAGGGATTTAGGAGTCCTTGCCTTTTCAGCTCTTCAAACACTTTTGACAAAGGTCTACCTAGATTAGAGAATTGCTTATCCCTGATATGGACGATCTCAGAATGTGGAAGTTTGGTCTCTGAAGGTTCCCTGATTGTCTTTCCATTCTGGTTGCAACATTTCATGTCATTGGCCATACATGATACAGTCAAACGGGCCACAACATTGGTCAACACTTGCAATTGCTCAACAATTTCGGCTACTTTGATCTCCAATCGATCTAGGCGGGATTCCTCATTGGCTGACTTGCTCATGCTGGTTGATGGTCCCTTGACAAGTTTTCCTTCTTTCCCAACCCAACGGGAGTCTATGATGGCTTTTTAAGACACAAAGGGTTAACATGATGCGTATATGCATGACATGTGCGATATATGGAATGAATAAGCTCATAAAAAAAATTTACACTAATTGGCCCGTTATCATTTCAAAGTATTCAGTCACACTATTACGTGGTGCAAACTTGTCCCAGTTGAAAAGGCTCAACAAGTTTACACTATGCGACGATATGACCAAACAACTTCAAATGATAAGAGGCCCAAACACAAAATGGCCCATTGACATTTTAGAAGCTTTTGGCCTAATTGTCAAAGGAGATGAACTTGCCCATGTTTAAATAGCCCAACAAGTTTATGTCTCTTGACAAAAAGTCCAACTAATTCCAAATGACAATGGTCCCAAACACAAGCATAGATAAATAATTTCTAAGGGTCACAAAACTAAGGCTCACATGTATGTTTTATGAGTGTAAACAAAGGCTCTCACTGACGAAGGATTGCCCACAACTAGGACTCCCCACTCAAGGGTTCAAACGACCAAGTGAGCGCACCTTTTTATACCTTACGATACGTGCCAACGAGTTATGGTGTGTGACTAACTGTCGAATGGATTTCCCGTTGTAGATTCCCCAGAGGGAGGGTGGAGCGAGGCTCTCTTAAATACCCAAGCCCCTTAGGCTTTTATCGCTTGGTGTCAGGAAAAAACAACGAGTCCTCCAAACTAGTCCGTCACAACACACTATGGGTTACCTTTGATAAAACTCCCTCAACCCACAGCAGACATGGTTAATTAAAGCATAAATCACAAACATTACAAGACAATATTTCGGGGCCGATTCTCTATCCCCAGTGGAGTCGCCAGACTGTAGACAACAGAAACTGGGCGACGCATGCTGTTCCGGGCTCGCGGCCCGGTTGGGAGTACGGAGTAGCCCGCGGGGGACTAAACCGGAGAATAAAGGAGTCGCCACCCGGTGTGAACCGGGAAAATGATTTAAGGCCGCACTCACCCCTCGCAAGGGAAGACCTCAAACCGTTGGGTTCGGAATGGTCCCTTACTTATGTCATTTGTAATGAATGGATTTGTGCAATTTTAACCAAGTCTACTCAACATACATGTTGACCAAAATAACCTAAATTCCCATAAGTCCTAAATCTAAGTTTGCATGCTTCAAAAGTTAACTTTTATAATGGCAAGCATACAATATCACACAACGAACATGCTGAATTATCAAACACGAAAACTAAATAACAACCTAGGCATAAACGTAGATTAAACTCATATTACGAAAGAAATAACTATAACATGCATAGGGAAATAACATACTAACGACCTAATCATGCTTAAGTAATAAATAACATATTGGGCCTAATCATGCTCGAATACAAGTTGGGTAAAATGAAATACATGAATCCTTTAGGTGGTACGGGGCATTGTATCCCGAGTGCAAACCATAATACCGTCCATTTGGATTCGGCAATGGAATTTATATCCGGGTTTCCATCCAATATACCACAAGCAAGATCATATATTCCATTCACCCGAAATCACATCACATGTTAAGTCATTATTTCATGTGAATAAATTCCAACAACATATAAAACTAAAAATAAATGATGATAAATAAAATAGGTGCCCTCAGGTCTAACCTTTTTAGTCGCTTTGCGGGAGTGCGTTTCACGGTGCCGAAAGGGGTATAGTTCCACTGTTTTCTCTGATCTGCTGTTTCTATTGTTTTCACTGTTCACTGTTTCCATTGTTTTCTCAGGTTCGCTGTTTTGTCCGTTTTCACTCGCCATTTTCTTCGTTTCACTCGTTATTTCCACTCGTCGTTTTCTTTACCTTTTCTCACTATTTTTAACTCAAATTTTCAATCTCTCTCTCGGGTTATTTTTGGGTTGTTTTTCACGTGTGAATGGGCTGTAGGGTTTTATCTACGCATGCATGGGGGCTATTAGGGTTTGCATGACGTGAGTGCTGCTGGTTGCTGCGTGAGATGGAGGCAGTTTTTTGGAGGTGAATTATGGAAGTTTGTGAAGGTTTTTTGGTGCGTAGACGAGGGCAGTTTCAGGGCATATTATGGCGTGGTTTAGGTGCAGGTTGAGGGCCTGTATGGGGCTGTTTTAAGGCAGTTTTGGCAGTGCAGTTTGGGGCTGTATGATCGTGAATATGTGGGTTTATTGTGAGCGTGAATGGGACTGGTTTGCTCTGGCAGTGAGGGGCGTGATTTACGTTGAAGGGCTGCTGGCAGTGATGGGCGTGATTTGGTCTGAAATGAAGGCTTATTCCAGGGGGGTTTTGACGTGAAACAATGGCTGATTGGAGAGGCTGATGTTGCGCTGAAGTTGAAGCGTGAAGGTTTAATGGTTGCAGGTAGTGAGCTGTACGTGAATAATGGTTACATGAGTTTGGATGGGTGATGCATGGATTTGTGTTTGTTTTCTAGTGTTTGGTCTTTGTTTGGTTGGTGAATGGAGGGTGCATGGGTTGTTCACGTGGGGTGATGAGCATGCATGGGTATTTTCTTGGATTTTTGTTGCTTGGTGGTTGGTTTTTTGGTCTTTTAGTTTCGTTGGTTAGTGTTTGGGGGGGATTGGTGAGATGCTTGGGTAGTGGTTGCATGGGTTTTGTGTTTGTTTGGGTATATGTGGTTTGTGTTTGTTTGCTAGTCTTTGTTTGGTATGTGAATGGTTTATAGGGTTCGTTTTGTTTGTGTTTGTGTGTGAAGGAATTTGTTGTTTTGTATGTGGGTGTTCACATGGGGGTTGTGGTGGTGGAATGGGTGCATGGGTGGTTTAGTGAGAGAGAGGCGAGGCCGAGGATAATTTTAAAAATTGAGACCGAAAGAGCGAACCCGAAGCCTAAACGAGCGAACCAAATCCAACAAAAATATCAATTCCTGACCCTTCCTTTCGACGACGCGCTTTCCGTGACTTCCGCAACTAAAAAAAGGTAGTGCCTCCATTGGAGGCTCATCATCGGGCTGGTATGCAAAAATGCAATGCCTACAGTATGATTCAGCCATACTTCTTTATGTATTCACTTTAATTTTCATTGCTTATATGATCTTGGACAAGTCTTAGAGACCAACATCCCACTTCGGATAGAATATAGATGCCGACTTCCCGAGTCTTCCTCCGTGATTTCCTGACTATTCTGAGTAGTAACGGACCTCTGAATCTTGATTTTCGTATCGTTATGTACGGTTTATGCATGTTATGTGTTTCGATATGTAAATAGCTTTAAAGTATGATTAGTTTATATGTTTAGACCATATAAATGATTACCATGATTAGTTTATATGTTTAGACCATATAAATGATTACCTTGTGGTTGGAAGTGAATTACGGACTTTATCGGAAAAATATGGTCAAGTAAGATTGTGCGCGAGAAATTTTTGTGAGCCAGAGATTTGGGAAAGTGGTGTTGGATTAAATTAGGGATATATATATATTGTGAATAGAAGATGAATATAAGTTGATGATTATGGGTTGTAAAATAGAAGTCTGTAGTATAGACTGAACTTTGCCAAAATTTTGTTAGGATTACTAGAGCGATTGAGTCTTGTTTCTTGCATTTTCTTTCAACTATTCTAGTTATGATTAGGTTCCTTATCATAAATTCTTTTGTCTCTTTAAGTGATTGTGATACCGTAAGCGAGGATGGTCCTACTACATAATTCTTTTCTTTTTAGTCAGCTCACCAGGTGCGTGGATAAGATTGTAATATTGATATTTTTCCAAAGTATATAGTATGCATGTTTTCTTAAATGAATTTTCAAGATAATGCATTAAATGATTTTATTTTGCTATAAAGTATGGATCGAATATTGATTATGTTGAAATCATGAGTTTGTGATATATAAGAAACTTGCATAATTTGAGATATATAAGCATGTGTTTTAGAAATGATTTTTATACTAGGATGCACTTCGTGTACTTATTTGTGCCAGATTATTTACCGTGAGACGATGTCTCATGTTGTCAGTTTTGCTCCGGATGCCAGTTATTATCTTGGGGATGCCCCATGTTGCCAGCTTTGCCTTATTCTCACGAGTGTGCATATAGATGAATGAACATATTTTATTTTACAGAGTATTCTTGTGCAGAATGATATTGTAATTTCAAGTAAATATTTGATATATCGGTTTACAGTTTTATGTATTTATTTATATTATAAAAGACTTATTTGATCCGTCTTGTAACTTGTTTATCCATGACATTAAGCTGTGATCAATTGCACTAACCGTGGGCTTATCCCTTTCTTAAAATTTTACAGGTTAATCAGACTAGTAGATCACTCCTTTTATCATTTGCTGTTTCTTCATAAATTTCCTGCTAGTAGATAAAGGTTGTACCAACAATATAGCGTCGTTTGTTATATTTTTATGATTAAGGTTTTAGACCTCTTCCTTGTGTGGATTATTATTTGGTTATAGGCACTGAGCCTACTTTTGATACATATAGTATTTACATTTCATTATAGATATTTTTTTTGAGTTGGATCATTGAGATCCTATTTATATGATGACATTATTCCGTTTTAATTTTTCTATTATATTTGGAGGATTAGTCCATTTTACAGGGAAAACCTCCATCCATTTCAAGTCTCTGTCTCACCCATACCCTACCTAAAGAGATGGGTATGACACGTAAGCCTTCGTGACATGACGCGCAAGCCTTCGCGAAGCCACGTACACAGAGTCGGTGCTCTCGTACTTGCGCGTCATATTACGCGCAAAAGGTGCATCACAATGCCCTCGTACTGAACCTTTTTCTCATTTTCAGAGCTTTCAGGCTCCAATTTATCCTAGGTTTTATCCTACAGGCTCGTAATTAAATATAGTATTTAATTTGAATGAAATGTTTAATATAAGGTTACATGTTCATACGTTATAATTTATAAAATTGTACACTCACTGAACCCGTCGATCTGAGACCGCTTCCGCTGTTTGGGGCACCAATCCGACCCTAGGGGGTCCGGATCTACCCCAACATCTAAGACAAGCATACCAATCTTTAAGACATGCATACCGGAACTGAGCCAAATCATACTGATGTCAATACCGGTCTCCATATAGGTCTTTTTTCTATTGGGGTTTTAGGCGATAGGCGCAGTGGAAGCGCGGATCAGGCGAAATCGTATTTTAAAATTTTTTCAAAATACCGAATAAATTATTCAATATCTAATATGAATAATTTATTCATATTTCACCTTAACCTATTTATTCAATATCAAATATTAACATAATATGATTGAACCTTCACGAAATTTTATGAAAATAATTTTTCCGTAAAATAGCCTAAAAAGTGTTTTTGACCGAACCGACTACCCGACACTTATGGAAACTGCCCAGGTCACTCCAATAGTGTCAGGACCATTCATGGGCTCCCCGAACAGTGACAGATTCACTGTTTGGACAGCCGTCACCCGGTTGGCTCAAAATCCACCCGATAACACTGTTTTTGGCCGTTTTCGCTTATTTTAAGTCGGAAACACTTTTCATCAAAAGACAATATTTTCATCCCCAAAACAGAAACTTTTCCACGTCTGAACAGAAATGAATTTGGCTCAAAAATCATGCTTTAATCCAACTTTCACAAAGATTAATCTAATTAATCCATCACAAAATGAGTCCGACCCATATGAACAACTCTAGAACAATTCTAGGCTATTTAGAGTGGATCAATAACTCTAGAATGGTAACTATGTTTTCCATAACAAATTGAACCTAAATTACTTTAATTTTTGTTCAATTTCTACTCACACATGCATAAATCCTTCTAATCCACCATTAAACAACAAAAAAGCCCCAAATTCTACAAGAAAAGGAACCCTATAATCATTCTAAGCAACCAAGAAACAAAAGAAACTAATTTCAAGCTTTAGGTTTTTGAAGATTACCTTTAAACTCCAAATTCCTTAAGCTTTTTCATTGATTTCCTTGCTTTTTTTTCTTATTTCATCCAAACAAATTTTAGGGTTAATGTTTTTGTATGTTCGGTCAGGAGAGAGCAAGGAAGGAAGAAGAGAACAATAACCCCTAACTTATATATGTGGACCGAAATTGATGAGAAAGAAAGGAGGGGCAATTTTGTCATTTTTGGCATTTTTAAATTCATTTAAATAAAAGGACAAATGGATAAGCTTTAAGTCTTATCGAATCAAATTTGAACACATAGCTTAATTAATATCATGCCACTTGTAACAACAATAACAAAATACTTTTCATAACAATTATGGAAAAGATATATCAATTAACTATTCAAATAGTTAACATTTAATATTTAAATAATTAATTAATTAATATAATAATTATTATTATAAATATGTATTTCATTTACAATAAATGACAAATACATATAATAATGGCATGTGTCAAAACCTCATTTGGCGAATAATTAATTTGTATCTAATCGTATTATATATTAAATACAAATATACAATAATTAGGATTGACCAAAATTCCCTAATTGTATGTGTTATCATTTAACAATTAAACGATCTGAATTAACTCATTTAATCCGGTGAAGTATTATGAATCATCCGTATTATTCATACCGAGTTGCCCAAATGCTCAACGAGTACACTTCATATTGTGGGACTCTCTAAATTTAGGTTTATCCGTCAGGAAATCCAATTTCATGTCCATAATCCACCCACTCATAGATTATGACGATCACAGATAATCTCGCTAAACTATGCAAGTCGAGGTCATAGCATACATATAATCCTTCCGTCACAGGGTATCCGTATTATACCTGGGATATAGACCAGAACGTCAAATCTGTGGGGTATAATACAGTTGACTTTTAATTTGCAATCTCTAAATAACACTCGGAACTGATTTCCGATGTTATACCACGGCCATGGATTTACTAGATCGTAAACATGTGCTGGATGCTTATGCCCTGTACATAGGACTGACGGATCCTATCTTGATACGCACAGGATATCATGAGCATCGGTCCACATCCAACGAACAAGCGGAGGTCTGATCATGACTAGATCGTTGACGTGACTGCCATCAAAGTGTGGATGATAGCTCATATATCCACAGTGGTATCTCAAATCGAATGACCACTATGCTCGCTCAACTCGAGAAGGTTCCTATTGAATTTGGTGTTCCATCTATTAGGAAACCTTCAGTGAGTCGTTCAGTGTCTTATCAAATAAACACCTATATATTTATACGAGTCTCCCGAGACTCATGGTTCACTGGGATAAACCATCGGACCAAGTCACGATATACGACATGTACTGGTCTCAGCGGATTTTACTAACCGACCAGTGTTAGTAAATCTTGACCATGAACTTTATTTAAGGATATACAACTAATAATGCGCTTCCTAATGTCAATTACAAACTACGTTGTAATTGCGCACTATACTGTAAATCTTAGGGTCTTTGTCTAATATACACGTATCACTGAACCAGATTCAGTTTCAATCTAATCGTAATAAGATATCTAATCGCAATTAGATCGAATAACCGTATAAAAGACAAGGGTGCTACAATTAAAATTAATAATATTATGGAAAATATAATTGTTCATATTTATGAATCGGACATAAATATGATCCGGATTGGCACTTCGAGCACCAACCCTAACATTTCAACGTTCGAAAACACAACGGTCATATTTTTAGATGTCGTTTCTTAACGTCAGACCAGTATACCGGTAATGTAGACCGACATACCGACCTCAGAATAGGAAAACGATCATATTCATATTTAAGCCTATAAATTGAAGTTTGGTCTCATTTTTACATTGGGGAACATTTTGAGAAAAATATATTCAAAGCAAAAATTATTTTCATATATTTTTTTATTATACAAACCATTTTCAAACACTTTCAAATAGAGTTTTTCAAATATTCTACATCTTACACTCTCTACATTTGGAAAAACTCATACTTCATCTTCATATTCATATTAGAGAGCTTTGATACATTTAGGTTCTGATACTCACATCTATTTCACATTTGTAATCTTTTATGAGTACCCAAATTATTGCGGTAAATCCTTATTATCAAACACCTTTGTGAGATTCTTTCTTTAAGTTGGTGAATACTTTTGAAAGAAGAATTGTTGTAAAAGATTTAGAGGAATCTTGGAAGAAAGACCTCTTATTGTAAAGGTTTATGAAACCTTGAAAGAAAATCTTAAAGGTTATGAGTGAACCCGAAAAACTCTTGATGTAAAGTGTGTTTCATTTTGCATAGTGAAAAGTTTCAAGCGTGGCTTGGAGTAATAGATATATGAAAAGGTAGTCGAAAAACTATAAATTCGGTGTCAATTTCTCTATCTCTATCTCATTTACTTATTGCAAGTTTCATATTATCTTCCATATCATATATTAATATTGTCATTATTGAATATGTTAATTGGTGAAATTGATTTATAAGTTTAATCGGTAAAATTATTAACTAAGTACCTTAATATTAAAAAGAATTTTAATTCCGTATTATTTATTCACATACCTAATTCACCCCCTCTTTGGTATAATTGTTATTGTTTATGTGTTTGCTGGCAATTTCATTATTAACATGATTAAGGTTAATATTGATCTTAATCTTTGGGACTTCGAAAGTGGCACCTAAAACCACTAGAGATAACAATGTTTATGCATACCATGCGTATATTTAATTAATAAAATTAACTCAAATTAGGGACTTCGATTTTGCTTTCAAAAGAGACCAAAATGGGGAAGAATAAATTACACATATGTTGCCGCTTGCTAATTTTAACTGAAGCCATGATGAAATTTCACTTTAATCAATTATGCAGGAACATGTCTCTAAAAAAAATGTCTATAATTTAAGCTCAAATTAACCCCAACATTACATTCAAATCTCTTTTTAATTATCTGTTTTTCTTTTGGTTATGGAAAACTTAAGTTAATAGGTATAAAATCATAAAAAAAGATATCTAAATTTTATAAAACTTGATGAAATAATGATTTCAGATATAACATAATAACATCAAAAAATCTATATAACCGACCAGAAAAAAATATTTTATTTGATTTGGTTTTTTTTAGTTGTTGCAAAGATAAGACAATTTTAATTATCTTGACTTGGAAGAAACCAAATCAATGCAGTTTATGTGAGGATAATGTAATAATAGAGCTGCTTTTCCCCATTCTGACAGCCTCGATCCCCTCCAAAATTACAATATTATCCTCCATTATAAAATCACACACATATATATAATTATTACGTAATTTATTTTTTATTATTTTTATCTTATTAATTAAATTTATTTATTCAATTATTTTTTAATATCTTTTATTTATTATATTTATCTTTTTTCTACTTTATTTATCATATTATCATATGAAGTAATGAATTAATCACAAAGTTCGCCAAGATGAGATTTGGAGGCCATATAAATTAGAATTTATGTTTTATATATTTGTATATATATATTTTTTTTGTATATTATTACATGTATTTTTATCTGAATATTACTAAAATAAGAATGATGTACGAGACTTTTCATTTGAAAAAAATATTTGTTCGCAAGTTATACACAAATTAATGAAAATTTATTGCTAATATAAAATAGAACATTTTCTATTATACATAAGTAGTTTTAAATAAATTAATAAAGAATCAAAAGAAAATTAAATAAAAAAAGAAACAATAAAAAAGTATAATTGAATAATTGAATAATTAAATTCTTAAATTATAAAACAAAATAAGTGATTTTTCATAATTAAATAAAAAAATTAATTTATTTAAAGAAGATGGATAATAAATCATTTTGTAAAGGGACAAGGGAAGGGAGGGAGAAAAGCAATTTTCATGTAATAATTGTGTAGGCTTAATTGGGAAGATTTCATAGCGTCATCAAGTTGTCTTTTCCGATCAATATTTAGTTAAAGGTGACATAATTTTGCCAAAGAATTAGGCTACGATTGGCAAATATCCTGAATTTTGAAAAATTTATTTTTAAATTTAAATATTATTCATTAATATTTTCAAATAATTAAAAAAAATTCAATTTATTAAATTTTGAATTGATGTTCTTATTGTATTTTTTCATACCTAAACTTAAATAAAATATACTCATTGGTCCCCTAAGATGCTAGAGTTACAATGTAGCCCAATAAGAGGCAAGCACAGGGAAGCTCAATTAACAATTGTTTACTGGGCCAAACTCAATTTAAACACAACTTACATCTTGTGCCCAAACTTTCATGTAATGTTGGACATGAATTGTTTGGACAAATTATAAATTTTGGGCACTTCATATTCAAAATATCAAATTTGAGCATAGAACATATTTATCACAAAAAATGAACAAATTCACTCTTTAAAGATAAAAATATCATTCTTCTTTATCTAAACTTATGATTTTTTTTTTTATTTCAAAAAAAAATATTTTTTTCCTAAATAAATGATAACAGTGAATTGCTGCGATTAAATAAAATGTCATTTTTTAGGAATAAAATTTGTATGTTTAAATGAAGGACATTTTTGTCCAAAATGATAAATTTGCCTATTTCTTGAAAGAAATATTTTGGGTGCCCAAATTTAATATTTTATGTTTGAAACACTCGAACTTGATACACAACACCTGATTCTTTACTTTTTGTTTTAGTTCCATTGTGATAGTTAGGATGTGTTGTAATATATCTTAAACATGCATAATCTTTTAAAAAAAAAAAACAATAATCAATAACAATTGTCATGTATGCATTACATAAATCAAAGGTATTAGATAAATCTGAAATTAATTTGTGGATGAAGAAGAAAAGAATACCAAGTCGAGAAATTTTCTATCCTTAAGAACTTATTAGTCCCGCCTCGGTGCACTACGGATCTTGTGGCTAATGTTCTCCCAGGATTCTTGACAACTTCTTGATTTGGGGGCACTCATTGAATCAACAACACGAACTTGGACAAAATGGTGGAACTCTCTCAATATGAAAGAACCTTAGCCTTTCTAAGAGAATGTATAGGGAAAAAATTGAGTGCCTAAAATGAGAATCAAATGTCTTTATATATAGACATGGAGGGTTGCCTTCTAAATGTACTCTTACACCCCTTTAGGAGTCATGACCCTCCAAGGAAGTCTTTTAACCTTAAAGGTCATGTCATTTCTTTATAAAGAATCATGCTTTATATATATATATATATATATATATACAATTTTATATTTATAAAATTTTCTACGATCTCCCACAATTTTCTAAATATCAATGCAGACACTTGAGAGAGTTTCCGTGAAATAAAGCTGCATCGAAATAGGTAGTTTTCGCCTTGAACATTTCCTAGTGAATGACAGTCAGATTTACTTAGCAAACTAGTGACACATAGGCTTGAATTATTGTGTTGTTGGTGTAAACCAAAATAATTGCCAACACACAGATTTACTTCGACCATTTCTAGTTCTACGGTTGTGTTCATTTCGGCCATGAACATTAGTCCTGGATTCATCAAGTACTTTAGGGAATTCAACCTTTAAAACTATCATGGAAGCGGCATCACTTCTTACTTGAAATAAGTGATCTTCTATAAAGAGGTAATTTGCTTTTACTTTCATTGGGACTCTTCTCCTAATATACTGATCATTAAAAGTCTTAGCTTATCCTAACCTTGACAGAAAACACTCTGCGTCATTACAGGAATGAGAAAAAGTATAAAACTCTACAGTGCTTGTTTTGAATTACACAAAGTTTCAGTTGACCTAAATTTGAAGGATGGTAGAATTCAACAAAAGATGAGGTAAGGTCATTTGACCCAAATTTAGATTGAAAAATTTTGGTTGTATAGATTTTATATTTATGATAAAAACATATTAGGCATTATCATTGGTTGAACTAATTAAGGATCAAGTACTTGGAAACCCTAAATATTAAGATTATTAAGATTATGAGATTAAAGGGTTAAATTGAATTGAAGATTGTTGGTTTAGTAAGTATTTACATTGAATTTTATAGGATTGATGAGTAGAAGTTGTAATATGGAAGTGTGGGATGAATCTTGATTAAATTAGGCTTGGCAAATTTGAGTTAAGGCCTGAATATGGCCTCGAGTCGCGACATAACTCACTGCACATCACGACGCGTACTGGGAAATTGGTGAATATTTGATTCTGGAATGCACGCGTCCTGACGTGAACTAGAAATTTTGGAAGGACTCATTTCTGGAATCATACACATCGCGGCGAGCAAGGCTCTGTATCACGACGCGAAGACAGAATTTTCCCAAAATAATTTCAATTCATTCCAGTTCCACCCCAGTGCATTAGAGGCCACCCTAAGGGTCTCGTATCAGTTTGTATATATATATATATATATATATATATATATCATGATATAAGTGTGATATGCCTTGTGTTAATAATAAAAGTACTCTGATAGATGGTCTCAATTTAATTCAGAATACGTTCCTCTGTTCACTTTCTAATCGAGTCATCAATTATAGATTATCGCAGGAACGAAGGTTTTCTTCAACAAATGAGTAATGTCGGTCAGATTCTAAAAATATGTAAGTGGACACTTTCTCTTTAAGCTGATTTTCATTTTGTTATTTAACATGACAAATTTATTTTCTCGCATTTAGATTAATTGAATAACATGATTTGTATGAATACATGAATGTGTTGTATGAATAATATATATCGGATGGATATTAGAAGGGCGATGGCAATTTTGGAAATTGTAATAAATTTAGAATTTATTAAATTAGACCTGCATGTCCAGCCTTTTATCTCCTTATTCTTTGTATTTCTCTTCTCACCAATTCCCCTCAATGTAAATGAGGTTTCTTTATTGTATTATGTAATTGGGTAGAATTTATAATAGTTCTAGCCGGGGAGAGAAAATGGAGTGATTTGTTCTAGGAACAATTTGTGAGATATCCATTTGCATATCATTATTAATTTATTTATTTATCACGCCTTATTATGCTTTTAGAATGTATGCTTAAGGGTGTATGATGAGACCTAATCAAAGATAATTAATTAGTTACCAATTACGTGAAAAACCCTCAAAAACATAGTAAGCGTTTTCCTTCCGTTGAGTGATTCTTACTCAAGATCCAAGGTTGGCATTGGTTTGTTGGCCAAACTCAAGACCTTTGTCAATTGCAGATGTGTTTGAATCATGAAGGCTTTGTTCCATATCTGTGTCTAGTCCAAGTTGTGATTTGTTGGCCAAAGTCAAGACTACTTCTTGTCCATCGACATTGATTACGAAGCTTTCCATGTTAATGGGTCCCGCTTAACTGGAATCATTAAGCTTGTTGTGCCAAAGCCAAGGCTTAGTTGATTCAGAGGAAAAAGGTTAGGCAAATATATTGGATATATTGGCATATATATTGTATATATGTTTCGGACTTGGAGGTTCACCTACCGGATCTAGGAATTGGATGAGATCTAATTGATCTTAGAGATCTACCTAGTTAAATATCATACAGCTTGTTGGCCAAAGTCAAGGTTGTGTGTTATTTAACGGGATCCTAACCCACTAGGAAACTAGGTTTCCCGAGTACTCAACAGAGGGTTAGAGGCTCGCCCAAAAATAGTGAGAGGCAAGTATTAAATTTGCAATTTCGTTTAGATACTTACCAATACGCGCTCATTTCAATTTTCGTCATTATTTATTAATAAATATATTAGTTGACTAATATTCAATTGTTGTTTTAATTAAACAGCTGGACTGTATTCAAACTATTTCATTCATAGTTGATTATATAATTGGATTATAGTAATCAATATATTTGAATTTTATCGTTCATTCATAGTTGATTATATAATTGGATTATAGTAATCAATATATTTGAATTTTACCGTTCATTCATAGTTGATTATATAATTGGATTATAGTAATCAATATATTTGAATTAACGATCATTTATAGTTGATTATATAATTGGATTATAGTAATCAATATATATTTGATTTTAACCAATAAAATTGTAATAAGTTATATAGTTAGACTATAGTACCCGAAATCGTTGATTGGATAGTTAGACTATTGGAATCAAGATAACTGAAATATTAGTGTTTAAAACATAATCTTAGGTGAAAATGTATTTAAACGACTTTAATTTTTCAAATTGGGAATAAAATTTCAGGATGGTCTTGGAAACTAATAAGTTACTTTATTTGATAAAATAACATATTAGGCAGCAAATAGTAGAGCATGATCTTTGGAAGATTCATGTGATGATAACTTTAGTGCTTAATCCATTATGCTTGCCATAATGATTCCTTAATTTCTTAATCAGAACTAAGGATTAGATCCTTAAAGTATGATAATTAAATTGAAGGATCTTCATAGATCTATTCTTAGATCTTAGAAGTATTAAATTGCAATAAACAACTCTTGGAAAGTTAATGACTATTCTCAAGGAGACCAAAGTCAAAGTTTGCAATAAGGCAAGAAGCGCAAGGCGCGCCTTACTTCGATATTCTAGAAGGCCGAGGCTTGGCCAAAGACTTCAGAAATGTAAAAAGGGCAAAGGCAAAATCATTTTAATCTTCTAGGAAGATAAATGACATATCCCAAGATGTCTGCCTAAATTATGGCAAATGGGGTCATTGAAGCGTGACTGCCGTATGGACAAAGCAGACATGTAGGAATTGAAGACGAGCAAGGCTCTGACTTCAAATATGTTTGTCATAAATATGTTCACTACTAGTATTAAAATTGGATTTTAAATACTAAGTGTGATACATAAATATGCATTGATGTGCAGAATCTGCTATGAGCATGATACTGACTTCAATTGAGATTAATCTGCGAATCAAAAACGGGACGAAAGTCGCTGTTTTACTGTAGATACCTAAGTTTAAGAACTACCCTTCGGGTGTGTACTTAAATTAGGAAACTGTTATATTGTAACTAGTTTGACTAGAAACATTATCTCTATATCGAGTATAACTCGTTGCGAGTATACCTTTATATTCTAGAACACTAAAGTGTTTTATTTTATAAAGATGATATTGAGATAAACACATTAGATGTGAATAACAATATTTATATTTTGAATATAAATAAATCTCAAACATATAATATGACGAACAAATAGCTCAAACTGATTTGATCAAATAAGACTTATTTGTGGCAGTGTTGTCTGTGACACATTAAATAAGACTCGTATATCCACACTTTTGAAGAGTGGTACTAGGACGATTTGATTCCTTTCAAATGATGTCTACGAATCTAGTTTATTAGGTAAAGTACCTAAAATACCTTTTACTTGGTAAAAATGTAAATGCCATCGATCTGTTAGCCCTCGTTCATAGTGACGTAAGTGGGCCCATATCTAGCTAGGCTAGAGGTGGATATGAATATTTCATGACCTTTACGGATGTGGCATCATGTTATGGTTATGTGTCTCTTATGAAACACAAATCGGAAAATTTTAGAGTTTCGTCACGAAGTAGACAAAAAGATCGGCTAAAGTATTAAAACCGTCACAGTAGGACCGAGATGGAAAATACTTAAGCAATAAGTTTCTCAAATACTTGAAAGAGTATAGTATTCTCTCAATGAGGACTCCTCCTAGAACACGTCAGTTTGACGGTGTGTCCGAACGGAGAAATCGAATTTTGTTGGACATGATAAGGTTAATCATGAGTCGCTCTGAGCTACCATTTTCCTTCAAAGGATAAGCATTTAACAGTGCAATACTTATTTTGAATAAGATTCCATGAAAATCTGTTTGACAAATTTCATATCAGATATGAACAGGAAAGAAATTGGGTTTTCTCACTCCTGAAGATTTGGGATGCTGGGCATATGTTTGGATGATACCAAACTAGAACCCAAATCGGATAAGTGCCTAATATAATTGGTTATCCTAGGGAAACCAAAGTATAGTACTTATACAACTCACTTGAAAACAATGTAATTGTTGCTCACCATGCGATTTTCCTAAGAGGAATATCGATATGTAGTGGTAAGTGGGAGGATAGTAAAACTCGATGAAAATCAGAGTTATACTGTTCAAGGCACCAAGTCCTTAATGGAACATAAACAGTTCATCAAGGATGAAACTGTACCAGTAATCTTCAAATACACAACAACCGCGTAAAGTCGGAGAGAGTCAGAAAACAACCTGGGGTATGGGTTTCTGATCTCACCTCATAAAGATGTCAATCTTATTGAGGAATACGAACTGACTACGTGTGAGGAAGTGATACAAGGTATCGACTCCCTATTATGGCAAAGTGCCATGAGTCCGAAATGGATTCCATGTATATCAACTATGTTTGGACACTAGTTGTTGTCCCGGAAGACATTGTGCCTGCTAGTACTATATAAGTCTTTAAGGAAGACATACGTGGATGGCAGCATACCAACGTACTAAGCTAGACTTGTAATTGAAAATGTATCGTTATCAACATTGTGTTGATTACAACGAAATCTTTTACCTGTTGCCACGTTAAATCCAATTTGATAATGCTTGCTGATGCTGCATGTTTCATTTATGAAATATGGCAGCTGAACCGAAAAATTGATTTCCTAAAAGGAAACCTTTTGGAGGATGTTTACAATATCTTGACGATTTTGTCGTATCAAAACTAGCAAACAAGGTTTGCAGGTTATTCGATCCATGTTTGGATTGAAGCAAGCATTAGGTTCTTGGAATTATCATTTTGATATAATCATAATGGTTTATAATTTAATTTAAAAACGAAATGATTCTTGTGTATACAATGAGGTTAGTGGGAGCGCACTGACAGTGGCTGTCCTATACAATGATGATATGTCATTTCTTGGAAATGATATTCCCATAAAATAATCGGTGAAAGCTTGGCTTTCGAGAAAAATTCTACGTAGAATTCTTAGGAGAAACAACCTATATTCTAGGAATAAAGATCTACTGGGATAGATTTAAAGTTGTTAACACTCTCTGATAACTCGTACATTGAAAATGTACGTGACCTGATGTCTCATACGCTTTGAGCATATGAAGTCACGAACAGTCTGATCCAAGCGATAGTCACTGGATTGATATTAAGAACATCCGTTAGTATCTTAGAGAACTAAGGATGCTGTCTTATACTATAGAGATGGAAAACTTGAAGTGACTGGGATCACTGCTGTAAGTTTCCTAACCGATTAAATGACTAAAAGTCACAACAACGGTATCATACAGTTTGAATAACGGAACAGTGAGATGGAAATCTTCCAAGCAAGATACTATTACCGAATAAGCAACAAATGCGGGTTATTGCTGCAGTTGAGGTTGCAATAGAAGCCATCTGGGTCAATAACAAATCTAATCAGATTAGATATAGTTCTGTTAGCAGCTGAGCTAGGAAGAATTAATAGTCTCATCAACGATCCAGATATTTACTTCGACTATTCATCTAATTCGTTCCGATCATACATCATGGCGATGTGATGATCGAATAAATCGCATCAGATGATAATCATGCAAATCAGCTGACGAAAGTCTTTCCTCAGCAGTTTGAGCGAACCGTACATAGTTCGGGTGTAAGACACTCGAGTGACTGGCTATAGGCCAAGTGGGAGATTGTTGGACAGTTATGACCCATAGCATCACTATTTGTACAGATCATGGTGTTGTTGTACAAATTAACTATATGACAAAGGAGATTGCACTCTTATCATTGTGAATAGATCACCTAGATGTATAAATGATAGAAGGCCTTATGATTAGTTCCTGGATTGAGATGATATGTGACAGTATCAGTCCACGAAGGTTTAATAATTAAATATCCCTAGTCGTAGTATTATCGAGATTGGACATCGATAATGCAGAATAGACTAGTATTACACTTGCGCGTGTTATGGAAGTGTAACAACTTAGTTCTTATATATTTGGGTATTGGATACTCATGCAAGTGTGATAGGAGGTTGTGTTTACCGATAGTACAGAAACAGCTTCGCTCTGGATAGACCCCTCGGAATCCCATTGGTAATATGACTATGTGTCTATGGGAATCCGTAATCAGGGTAGGTGTATCTGGTCTTAACCTGAGACTTGCATCGCTAATACTTGCGACAATCAGTATGCTTTAGTTTTGGTCATCCAGGGCTTTAACCAGTTATGTGTACGCTTCTACTGGGTATATTGAGAATCGCAGTGTATTGGGTGTGATGTCAAGACAGAAGTATCACTCCAGTCATAGTGGATATGATGTCACGTAGGATACGGTACTAGTACTCTTAAGTACTGCAATCATCGAGATATTATGACTAGGTCATGTATGTCTGATTATAGAGACTAGTTACCAGACATCCGACATGTGCTTCGTACGGGGCAGACACAGTTCCAGCCCCCAGGCCTAGCATGTGACATCCGATACTGGATCGCAATACACAATACTACGTATACTACGCCTGACATAGATTATATATTCCAGTAAGAATACTTCTGGAAAATTGGGTAGGCACGATGCTTTGCTAGAAGCCAACCATGTCTTGTAAATCGATAAGCACGTGGTACGAGGTACGCACGTATTCGGATAATCCGATGACCGTATTTACTGCCAACATATCCAGGGATCTCTTGGGTCGCTTCCCAAAGATTCACCGATGACAGTTGATTTAATTAGAATTAATCTGGGATTAATTAAGAGAGAGAAAATTAATCTGGGATTAATTGAGGTTTTATTTAATCTGGGATTAAATGTATTCAGAAGAGAGAGAACACGATTAATTTGGAATTAATCGGTAAAATAAATTTAATAGTTAAATTTGATTTTTCTATTTAATTTATTCGTATGAGCTAAAATTAATATATCAGATATATTAATATGAATTGGATTTCATTACGAAATTAAAGTCAGACTTTAATACGAACGAACGAATTAATTTAGAATTAATTCGAGACGACATTCGTAATATATTTGCGAGGCATCGTTATTTAATTAAATTAGATTTAATTATTTAGCTATGAGAATTCGTTTAATCGGATTAAACAGATCCGAGCCGCGGTAAATGTTCATAGAGACATTTGAATTTCGAATTCAAATGTGGGGCCCACTTTAAATGTGGTAGTTGGGAGAATGGTTGGCATTTATGCCATGCCATCCACTTTCCAACCACCTTGGAATGGTTTTGGCAAAATCATTTACCCAACCACATTGTTTAGGTGAAAAGGGTAAATTGGCTTTTACTAAAACCCTTTTCTCTCTCTCATTTTGGTGTAGAGAACACACTTGAACAAAAAAACCCTAATAGAAGAACAAGTATGGGCGTGAACTCTCAACTCTTCTCTCTTTGATTTTGTTGCAAAATCAACAAAGCTAGCACTTCATGTAATCAACCAATGTGATAGGGAAACTAACTCAAGGGTTGGAATCATCACTAAAAGCTTGGATCTTGGAGATCTCTTCTAAAATTTTAAAGCTCAAATCCGTTTATTGTAAGTATATTCCGTAACTTATAATGATCTTTATCACATGTTTTCATGTTTATTAGATCCTTGGCATGTTCTAGGAACACTAACATAAACCACTCCCGAATCCTCCCCCACCAAACCTAGATATGAACCGCTACTGTCACTTCCACCAACGACATGGCCACGACACCGATAGCTGTGCCTATCTTCACCATGAGATCCAAGACCTGATTGACTCCCAAAAAATTCCTGACCCTGAAAAAGAACAACCAAACACACACCGCAACCCCTTACCCAACTCTCACTATGTTCCTCCACCTACTTATATGATTAACTCTGGCCTACTAGAAGACCTTGTCCTGCAAAACTTTGACCACCAAGCCTTTTGCCTGGGTATTTAGGACAGCAGCAGTGAGGATGAGATAGAACAGAAGATGAATTTCTGGGAAGATTTCTCGAGTAGTGACGAAGAAGAAATGAAATGAATGACCTGAAATGGTCGCTTTTACAATTATGCTGCTGAAAAGGGAAGAAAGTGCTAACAGACGGTAGAGAAGTGGCCGAAAATACTGAGAATGCAGAGGGAGATGTAGTGTTGCGACAGCTGAAGAAGACCCGAGCATATTTGAGTATATCGGAGTTGTTATGTGTGTCTGGGGAGCACATGCGGGCTATGGTAGTAGCCCTGAGCAAGATAGTAGTGCCCGAGAATGCTAATCCTGCAATGTTTATCGGATCGGTGCAGAAAGAAGCCCAGCAGATAACCTTCACTGCTGAAGAACTTCCACCTGAGGGGAGAAACCACAATAAACCTTTATTCATCCAAGCTGAAGTTGAGGGAAAGAGGACGTCCTACGTGACGGTTCATCCATCAATATGTGCCCGTTGAAGATTCTGGCAAGGCTGGGCATAAAGTCGATAGATTTAAGCCCTTCTAACATGACTATCAAGGCTTATGATGATAGTAAACGGGGAGTCGAGGTACTTTTGCCGTGATAGTCAAGGTTAGTCCGGTTGAGGATGAAGTTGAGTTTACAGTATTGGACATCCCAGCCACTTTTGCCTTGTTATTGGGAAGGCCATGGTTTCATAAGCTTGGGGGCGTGCCCTCCTTTCTACATCAGATGATTAAGTTCCCATATGGAGGAGAGATTGTCACCATCTGAGCTGAGGTGGACCATGTTGTAGCAGTTTTGGAAATACAACCTTTCACGAGGTTCCAAGTGTCGGCAACCTTTGAGGAGTGAGTGGATCCCAAGGTGGCGAAGATTATGGAGAAAATGAAGTTTGAACCAGACAAAGGTTCAACATTGCTAGACTTTAAAGGGCAGAATACTCGGAGGGGTTTGGGATATCGATCTGATGAAGATAAGCCAAAGGCCAAGAAGAAATGGCTGAAGTTGATGGAATGCTTTGTAAAGGCTTCAAGGTATGAAGGGGAGCCCGAACCAGTAGAAGTTAACGGGATTATGGTGTCCGGATTTGAGATCTTTCAAGACATGCTGGGTGAGAAACCGCTGACAGGAGAATTTCTGAAGAAGGAATAGGAGAAATGGGAAGAAGAACTGATGAAGCTAGAGAGTCTTACTCTTGAGGAGGACAAGGAGCCTGAGAAGAACCCAGTTACGGAGGATGAAGTGTCTGTAGATGATGAGGACATTTATCTTCCTGATTTATTTGAATGTACTACCGTATTCATTAGCAATAAAGACAATCATTTTGCTTATTTGCCTGAGTCTCTTCCTCTTAACTTGCATGACTTAAGCATATTTGATATCAACTCCACCAAAACAAATACATTCAACCTTGGTGCGCCTGAAAGCCCCAATGAAGTCTTAATTGCGAGTGAAGTTACCACCGAAGAGCGGAAGAACTTAGAAGAGATGTTGGTTAAATATTCCAAAGTGTTCGCTTGGTCTTACGAGGACATGCCGGGGGTAGATAGAAGCATTGCCCAGCATGCAATACCAACTTACCCGAATATGAAGCCTGTGAAGTAGAAACTCCGACGGATGAGACCCAAATGGGCCGAGAAGGTCAGAGAGGAAGTTAAGAAGCAAATAGATGTGGGATTCCTGAAAGTAGTGAAATATCCCGAGTGGTTAGCCAACATCGTGCCTGTGCCGAAGAAAGATGGCAAAGTGTGATATCAACATGGTTAGTCAGAATGTGTGTTGATTACAGATCTTAACAAGGTATGCCCGAAGGATGATTTTCCTTTGCCGCATATAGATGTACTTGTTGATAGTGCAGCTTTGTCTTCCATGTATTCATTTATGGATAGGGTACAATCAGGTGCTTATGGCTGAAGAAGACAAGCATAAGACCGTCTTTGTTACAGAATGAGGTACTTATTGCTACAAGATGATGCCATTTGGGCTTAAAAATGCTGGAGCCACTTATCAACGGATGGCCACTACTTTGTTTCATGACTTAATGCATAAAGAGATTGAGGTATACGTAGATGACATGATGGTCAAGTCGGAGACTAGAGATGGGCATATAGAAGCGCTGGAAAAATTCCTTGATCGAATCGATAAGTACAACCTGAGGTTGAACCTTAAGAAGTGTGTGTTTGGAGTAACATCGGGGAAGTTGCTTGGCCATACCGTGGGAATGGGAGGCATAAAAGTGGACCCTGAGAAGATCAAGGCTATTACTGAGATGCCGGCACCAAAGACAGAAAAAAAGTCAGAGCTTTCTTGTGAAAATCCAGTATATCAGCCGGTTCATTGCAAAGTTGACATCAGTGTGCGAGCCTATCTTCAGACTATTGAGGAAAGACCAGCCGGTAAAGTGGAATGAGCAGTGTCATGAAACATTCGACATAATCAGCGAATATTTGGTGAAGTTTCCTGTTTTGAAACCTCCGAGGCACTTTATTTGGCTATTGAACCCGAAGTACTGGGGGCAATGATGGTACAAGTAGATGAGACAGGAGTAGAGCATGTTGTCTACTACCTTAGTAAGAAGTTGCTTCCGTATGAAGCTCGCTATCAAGAAGTGGAGAAGATTTGTCTAGTAGTAGTATGGGCATCCCGGAAATTACGCCATTACATCCAATCCTACAAAATCCAAGTGGTAGCGAAGGATAATCCTTTGAAGTACCCATATTCAGTGTCGTCGCTAGTTGAGAAGTTGGGCAGATAGTTAGTACTACTGACAGAATTTGATATCGAGTACCTCACTTCTAAGGTGATCAAAGGGAGAGTCGTGGCAGAGTTCTTGGCATTGCAACCTGTTGAAGGGGATAAGTACAAGTTTGAGTTCCCCGACGAGGAAATCAAAGCTATAGCAGTCCAAGGATGGAAGATGTATTTCGACAGAGCAGTGAACTGCAAAGGAACCGGAATCGGGATTGTAATAGTCACCCCTGAGGGAGCAACTTTGCCTATGGCCAAGCGGTTGACGTTTGGAGTTACTAATAACATGGCTGAGTATGAAGCATATGCATTCGGGTTGACTACATTGATAGCCTTGAGTGCTACGAACTTGGAGGTTTACGGAGACTCGATGTTGGTGATCCGACAGATGCAAGGAAAATTGGAGTTAAAGGAAGAACGACTGAAGCCTTACTTTTTTTACCTCAGAAACCTAGCACAGGCTATCCCTGACTGCAAATTTCAGCACTTGCCGTGAGAAGAAAATTAGATGGTAGATGCATTGGCGACACTAGCTGTGACTTGGGAAAATCCAGAGAAATTGGTAATGAGACCACTTATGTTGACGACGGCGAGTAAGCCTGTTTATGAGATAGAGCGGATCTTGGAAATAAAGGTCAATGACGGAAAACCTTGGTATCATGACATTCAGAGGTATCTAGAACGTAAGGAGATCCCAGAGGAAGCGAGCAGAAAGGACAGAATCGCAATTCAGAAGTTGGCTTCTCAGTATGTAAGTTTGAAAGGAGAACTCTACAAGAGGCAAGCAAATGGTATTTAGCTAAAATGTTTGAGAAATGAAGAAGCTCAGAAGATAATGGAAGAAGTGCATGCAGGTGTGTATGGACCACACATGAACGGATTAAACTTGTCACGCAAGATTGTGAGACAAGGCTTTTATTGGTCAACCATGGAAGTCGATTGCGCGAAGCTGGTAAAGTAATGTCATGATTGCCAAGCGCATGGGAATTTGAATCATTTGCCACATACAGAGTTACATGGGTTGTCAAAGCTGTGGCCTTTCTCAGCGTGGGGAATAAATATGATCGGAAAAATTTGACCCAATGCATCAAATGGGCACCGCTTTATAGTAGTGGCAGTAGACTACTTCTCGAAGTGTGTGGAAGCCAAATCATTCCGTAATGTTATAGCGAAGCAGATGGCGAAGTTCATAGCTCGGAATCTCATTTGTCGGTATGGCATGCCGCATCATGTGGTAACAGACAACAATGTCCAATTTCAGGGAGAGACAAAGGCAATGCTGTAGAAGTACGGAATAGGCCATCACAAGTCCTCACCATACAGGCCGCAGGCTAATAGGGCAGTCGAGGTAGCCAATAAGACAATAAAGACGATTTTGGTGAAGATGACTGAGAATTATAAAGATTAGGCCAATAAGCTACCGTATGCCCTGTGGGGGTACATGACATCTGTGAGAACAGCGACAGAAGCCACGCCTTACTCTTTGGTCTATGGAATGGAAGCGGTACTACCGGTGGAAGTTGAGATACGGTCTATGCGGGTATTAGCAGAATCAGAATATATCAGAAGAGGTTTGAGCAATAGTGGGCCTCGCAGAGGTTTGAGCAGTTAGCATTGATGGATGAGAAGAGGATGAAGTCCTTGCATCACATGCAGATATATCAGAAGAGGTTGGCTCGAGCATTTAATAAGAAAGTGCATCCTACCAAGATCAGAAAAGGTGATTTGGTGCTTAAGCAGTCGAAGCCATCGACAACAGACCCAAGAGTAAGTTCAGACCAAACTGGGAAGGGCCTTACATCGCCTAGAAGGTAATGGAGAATGGAGCAGTGAGACTATCAGACCTAGAAGAGAATGAATTCACAAAGCCGATCAATATTGACATATTGAAGTTGTATTTTGCCTGAGACCGGCAGTAACCAAGAGAATTGGCAGAAGACCTAACCTGACGAGATAAAAACATTCATGCATGCATGCATACACGTAATATATTTTGCATTCTTTTTGTGTTTGTTTTGTTTTGTGTAAACAGATGTCGAAGACAGAAAGAGAGAGTGGCAAAGACGTGCCAATCAGAAACAACAAAGACACAGAATCCGATTCGGGTAGTAATCCTATGGCTGAGGACCATATCGGTGTTAAGGTTCGGGTAGTAATCTGAGGGCTAAGGCCAATATGAGTTTGAGCTTCGGGTATGGATCTCAAGGGGTGAAGCCCACATTATCAGCGGTTGAAAGGAAGAATTCCTGGGAGTGGGTGAGTAAAAAAAAAAAAGAAGAAAAAAAGAGATAGAGAAGTCTTTGATAGTTAGACATACGTCCGGTGATGACATTATTTGCTGTAGGGAGAAGCCATAGAAACGACAAGTGCGAGACGTGCTCTCGTCCGGTATTCTGAATAGATTGATCTCATCTAGACTCATGAAGCATTTGATAAAGGTATCTCGACAGTAGAAGCTTGAGCGGTTGGCAAGATGACTAGTTGAAGAGATGGCGGATCAGTGAATGACCATTTGCCTGGGTGTCCATCCTGGTTTTCTTATGCTATGATACATGATATGGTTGGAAAAAAAAGAAAGAAAAGTCTCTTCAATGAAAAAGAAAAGAAAAATAGACCGCCTATAACCGATAAGCGTGAAGCTACCCATGGGCGAGTATTAGGACCACCATGAGGAGAAATGCTACCTTAAAGGGTAGGTGTGTCAAGAAAAAAAAAGATAAGGAAAAAGAAGAAAGAAAATGGAAAAAGCATGAAAAGAATGAAAAAAATGAAAGAGACAAAGCAAGAAAAGAAGACCATATCATGTTGAGTATGCTGAAGTAATCACAGAGTATGATCAAGACATCCAGGTTGGTTAGACCCGCTGGTCTGGTTCTCCGAAGTGAAATCATCGAGTTGGCTTACTTAAGGAACAAGCTGCGAAAGAGCCTTGGCACACACACACTAGGAGCCTAGTTCAGATCACCTATTCAGACGATCAGAGTTTAGCGTATCAAGTACTTTGAAGATTCTTTGGTTTTGACGTGAAGCATTCGTTGAGGACGAAAACATATCTAGCTATCAAGATTATCTCGTGAGAAGCAATACAACATTAATATGTTGAAATGAATCATTAGCATCAGTAAAAAACTTGCCGGGAATGGCATTCGGGGGGTGAGGCCCACATCAGTTCAGTATCAGTTCTGCCAGGTACGACATTTAGACAACTACGGCACTCTAGGTATGGAGATGCAACTGCGACACCTTAGGTACGGGGTTAGCACACCAGGTACGACATTCAGACAACTGCGGCACTCTAGGTATGGAGACACAACTGCGACACCCTAGGTACGGGGTTAACACGCTAGGTACGGCATTCAGATAACTATGACACTCTATGTATGGAGACACAACTGCGACACCCTAGGTACAGGGTTTAGCACGCCGAGAATGGCACAATAACATCAACTATGCGACACTCTAGGTATGGAGACACAACCGCGATGCCCTAGGTATGGGGTTTAGCATGCCGAGAATGACACAACAACATCAACTCTGCGACACTCTAGGTATGGAGACGCAACTGTGATGCCCTAGGTACGGGGTTTAGCACGTCGAGAATGGCACAACAACATCAACTCTGCGACACTCTAGATTTGGAGACGTAACCGCGACGCCCTAGGTACGGGGTTTAGTACGCCAGGAATGGAACATCATCAAATTCAGTTCAGATCAACATGGCAAGTCAAGTGGCAGCTGGCGAGCCAGGTAAGTGAAAATGCATTGCACGTACTTTGATAGGATTGTCATTGTTACACACTGCAGAAGTCCCATCAAAGTGGGGGTGACTGTAGGCACTGTATTTTTGCATATAAGCCCTGATGATGAGTCTCGTATGGAGGCACTACCTCTTAAGTTGTGAAAGCCACGGGAAACGGACGTTGGAAGGGTAAAGTTGGAAAAATAGAATTTTTGTTGGATTTAATTCAGTTGTTTGGCTTCGGTTGCTTGTTGGATCTCTGTTTCAAAGCTTATCCTTGGCCCAAAACCCACTAAACCACTTACCAAACCATAAATCGAACCTAAACACCCAAGCCTACCCAAAGACCAAAGCCCATGCCCATGAAGCCACATTCACGCCCATTATCCCTTTAATTAGGAAGATACACATTTAACACATGCTTAAATCAAGTCAAATCCCTTCCTAATTAAAAAAAAAAATCTCATAGATCCATTTCCTAATCAAAGCCAATCATTATCCTAAATTATGGAGATCTTTTCCTTATGAGATACCAATTAGAAGATGTCACCATCAAATAAGGAAAGTCACCACTCCTTTGCCTATAAAAAGAGGCCTTCACCACCCTTCTCCACGGTAGCTCATTCACATAATATTCACACAAGAAACCATCTCTCTTGCACGCCAAAGCCTTAAACCCTCCTATTGCCGTGACCAAAGCCCCTAGATCTCCTCCATTACCGTGAGCCACCTTCCCACACACTACCACATTCACGCACCAAGCAACCTAGTCCATCATCAACGCATTCAGCACCCTTTCACAGCCCCAAACTCACGCCAAAACACACCTTGAAACAGCCCAAAAATCCCCCTCAAACTCACGTCAAAACACAGCCCCAAACCTGCCAGTAGTCCACGCCCAAACTGCCCACTGCACAACCCCTTTACTACCAAGAATAACCCCAATGCACTGCCCAGTTTCACACCAATTTGACCCTTAAAATAGTCCAGAAAACACCCTAAAACTGCACCAAAAAACTGCACAAGACCCCCCTCAAAATCGCCTAAAAACAGCAACCTTTTACCCTCCAAAAACGCCCAAAACAGTCCCTGAAACAACAAAAATAGTGGCCTAAAAATAGTAATGAAACGGAGTGAAAACAGCAGCCCAAACAGCGAAACAACGAGGAAGGATGTTGAGTTAGTGAACGGGAAGAGTTGTGGATCTCCACCCTTCCAACGGTGGTGTAACGCCCTTTCATGAGACGAAAAAAGAGGTAGACCTGTGGGCACACTTTTATTTATTATCTTTCGTTTATTTTATTTATTTTAAAATTATTATCGCATAAGAGTGGTTTGAGGCATGATGTGATTGTTGGATGAGCGGAATATGTGTTCCCTTTTGTCGTATATAGGATGGAAATCGGACGTTTCCTCAAAAGAATCTCTTAGCAATTCAAACTTTTGTATTTCACTTTCAATTTCACATTACAATATTCGATATGTGTATATATATGTGTAAGTGTCATTCAAGATTGGATGGAATTACTTATGTATGATTACACTTTAAATTCTCAATCAATTATGCAACACACAATTATTTTTCAACTTTATCACTATGTGTATGCTTATGATAATTGAACACCCTAATAATAAATTAAATCTATGCTACCAAGATTATTGCGATTCAGTATATGATTTACTAAGTTAATATTAAATTAATCTAAGTCTTTTCAATTTAGAAACAATTCCAGGATCTGGTTCATTAGTGTCGCATTCATATCTACATTCGAACGAGAATGTCCAATGTGTGTAAGTTCGTGCTGTGTTTGAGAACGCGTTTGAACAAAGTGTTCCAGAGAGTTCACGTTCGTATAGCGTTTGAGAATGCATTCTATGGACCAGGTACACGATCCTAAGCCGCCATCCTGGCCCTACATGTGCACGTGTTCTCTATATCCGTCAACTCCAACTGTATCTCAAGTTACATACTGGGGTGAGTTTTTACCTCATGCCCCGAAAAACATGAAAACTATGATGTAAATCATAAAACTGTAACACTGTTTCTTGAAAAGCATTTTCTTTCTTAAAGCATAACTAAACATCAAAGTAACTGAAATAAAAGTTTCTAACGCCCTAAAGCGTAAAATATAAGTCTGTACGAAAATGTGAAATAAAAATCAGATGAAAGAAAAAGTGTCCACTCACAGATTAGGGCTTGACGGCGTCTTTTCACGGCGTCGACGGTGGTTGCGAGTTCTGACGTTGATCTATAAGAATAAAGGGATTGTTAGAACAAAGAAATATTTAATGAATTTAGATGAATAAATGAACCAGAATTTTCCAGGTTTTTGAGTCAGGTTTGGAATTTTACTGGGAGCAATTGGTAAAGATTTTGGACTTGAAATTTTTATGGATGAATTCCCTATGAGTCTATTTTACCCTAAATTTTACGGATCCTGATTTTGATTCCCAGAACTCCATAAACAGACTGATTTCTACCAGCTGCTCAGCAGGGACAGAATCCGAACAGTCCCTGCTGATCACTCCAATTCGAAACTCCACCAAAAATTCTTATTAAGTGCAATGGTTCTGAATTTTTTATATATCAGGGTCCTATGTGTCTAGTTTATTTTGGAACTGACGGATCATCATTTGGACACCTGAAACTCATTTTAAAAATCAAAAACCGAGCCTAGGTCATCAGGTCACAGGTGCAGACTTTACTACCGATTAGTTGAATTTGGAGATTTTTCTGCATTAACGTCTTAAGTCCAGAAATTCTGATTTTTGGATATGTTACTCCTTTATGTATCTAGTTTACTAGAATTTTACGGTTTATCAATCGGGCATATAAAACTCGAGTTAGAAGCGACCAAATATAACTTGTCCGGAACTTAATGTAAACCAACACCGTTACCTAACTTTCTTATTTCGCCTTCTTTTCTAATTCCATCAATTTATATCCATTCTACACATTTTAAACTAATAATTTATGATCATTAACTACAAATTTAATCACAATCCGTTACTCCAAATCAAAATTCAAACTTTTCTAACTCAAACACTTACTCCGTAATTCATTCCTTTACCCGAAACTTCCACAAGCATTTCCATAACAAAATCTTTGTATAAACCAACTTATCAAACTTCAAATTCACCAATTCTATATCAAATTATCATTTCCAAATAAGTCTTTAATACCAAACTGTTTGTCTTTAATTTAACCTTTAAAATTTTCCAAATTTATGTTGGAAAATGCTTATGAGTAAGCATTTTGATGCACAATTTTAAGCATGATCCACTTCGTGTTAGTGGTTATTATTGAATGATTCGGATACTCCTCCGTGAGTTGTTCGAAATGATATATTCATATGCTTAAAATGATGCTTGGGTGAATGGGAAATTGTTGCTCAAAGTTCACCCAATGGTGTTGGAAAATGAGGAGAATTGAGCTTGTCACATATAGGAAAGCTATAGAGGGAAAGTTATGCTTATATATGATTGCTCATATGTAGATGGGTAAGAGTTATAAGGATAGAGGCTCTCTCTACGTGCGCGGGGGGTGCAAATCAAATCCGAATCAAGCTTGGCTCGTGTGCACCCGCATGTCCTGCGTACACGAATGCCGGACCAAATTGTACGGGCCTGGCCCAGCCAATTTTTGGATGTCTCTTTATTTTTTCCAAACCTTTTGAATTTCCATAACAACTAATTTAATTAGTTTGATGGTTACAACAAGTGAAAAGCCTCCCATTGATGAGATATAATTGACATGTTAATTTCTTTTAATAGGGTAGTGTTTTCGTTTTTGTGTGACACACAAAACACACAAGAAGAAAAACTCAAATTTCGAAAAATCTTTTGGGAAAGTTCCAAACATTTTGTGGTTCGTTGGAAACAAGATTGGTGGTGCCCATACTCGTTTGTTTTCGTTGCATCATGTGAAACAAGCGTCTCATGTTCTACTGCACCTTCGGTAGGGGCGAATTTATTTTAAGGAGATTGTTGCCCGCTTTAACAAGCCTCGGAATTCTTCGTTCCTTAACTGTTATTGTCGCTGATTCGTGCAATACCACTGTGACTGATTCTCAATTCACTGCTTGCGTTGTCTTCTGTTTTCTTTTTTTACTGTTGTTAATTATATCACTATTGTTTATTGTATCTTTTGTGTTCGGTTTACTTTTTTTCAAAGTCGGTTGTAAGAACACAGTAAACAAATAAGTTGTAATAGTCTTAAAACAAATTCGACTATGTGGATGTGGAAAACAGTCCAAACACAGTAGATCCGAATGTGGCAGCCTCTTCGGCTGGCCAGAATGTTGTGGCAGCCTCCGTGGCTGACCAAAGTGCAGTGGCAGCCTTTTCGGCTGGTCAACTTGCTTCAGCCTTTGGGCTTAATATGGCAGCCGCTGTGGCTGGCCAAGATGTTGCTGCCTCTGTGGCTAGACAACCTGTTGGACATATGAGCCATGTCAATCCTGCTGGGGAAAAACCTGAAAAATTCAGTGGTCAGAATTTCAAACGGTGGCATCAAAAAATGTTTTTCTATTTGACCACGTTGAACCTTGCTAGGTTCCTAAAGGAAGATGCTCATGTACCCAAAAAGGGTGAGAATGATATTCAAGTGATAAATGCTATCGATGCTTGGAAACATTCTGAATTCCTATGTAGGAATTATGTGCTGAATGGGTTGAGTGATTCCTTGTACAGTGTGTATGCCGGAATGAAAACAACAAAAGGGCTTTGGGAATCTTTAGACCGAAAATATAAAACTGAGGATGTCGGTACTAAAAAATTTATCGTAGGCCGTTTCCTAGATTTTAAGATGGTTGATTCCAAAATTGTGTTAAGTCAAGTACAAGAATTGCATATTATTCTAGAAGAAATTCATGCTGAGGGGATGGTTTTAAATGAAACCATCCAAGTAGCCTCGATAATTGAAAAACTGCCACCTGGTTGGAAAGATTTCAAGAATGATCTAAAGCATAAGTAAAAAGAAATGAGCATTGAAGACTTGGTTCTTATGCTTAGAATTGAGGAAGATTACAAAGTATCTGACAAGAGAGGAATAACTCATGAGGCTAAAGCAAATGTTGTTGAACATGGCCATAAGAACAAGAACCCTAAGAACAAATGGTCAAAGATGGGCCCTAAAAGAGGAGTTTCCAAGAAATCCAAATTTCAAGGAAGATGCTTCAACTGTGAAAAAATGGGTCACAAGTCTTCTGAGTGCAGACTGTTGAAGAAGAAAAAGAATCAAGAGGCTAATGTGATGGAAAACGTGAGTCAAGATGTTTCAGATATTAACCTTTCAGCTGTGGTTTCTGAGGTGAATCTGGTGTGTTCTAACCCAAGAGAGTGGTGGATTGACACTGGTGCCACTCGACATGTGTGCTCGGACAAGAGCATGTTCTCTTCATTTGAACCTGTGGGTAATGGGGAAAAATATACATGGGAAATTCAACAACATCTGAGATTGAAGGTCAAGGAAAGGTGATTCTGAAGATGACCTCTGGGAAAGAGTTGACTTTGAACAATGTGTTGTATGTACCGGAAATATGGAAGAATCTTGTGTCTGGATCGCTTCTGAACAAGCATGGATTCTGGATGGTATTCGAGTCTGATATAGTAGTTTTGACTAAAAATGGGATGTATGTGGGAAAAATGGTATGTAACTGATGGGCTCTTTAAACTCAATGTAATGGTTGTTAAACCCAAAAATATCAATAAAGCTAGTTCTTCTGCTTATATTGTTAAGTACTCTAATCTATGGCATGATAGATTATGACATGTTAATTTTAATTCATTGCGGAAATTAATTAATATGAATCACATTAAAATTGATAACAAACATAAGTGTGATACTTGTGTTGAGGCAAAACTAACTAGATCATCTTTTCATAGTATTGAAAGAAACTCTGGGCGACGCATGCTGTTCCGGGCTCGCGGCCCGGTTGGGAGTACGGAGTAGCCCGCGGGGGACTAAACCGGAGAATAATGGAGTCGCCACCCGGTGTGAACCGGGAAAATGAGGTTTAAGGCCGCACTCACCCCTCGCAAGGGAAGACCTCAAACTGTTGGGTTCGGAATGGTCCCTTACTTATGCCACTTGTAATGAACGGATTTTTGCACTAATTTAACCAAGTCTACTCAACATACATATTGGTCAAAGTAGTGTAAATTCTTATAAAGCCTAAATCTAGGTTTGCATGCTTCAAAAGTAAACCTTCAAATAACGGCAAGCATACAATATCACACACAATGAACATGCTGAGTTATCAAACACAAAAACTAAATAACAGCCTAGGCAAAAACTTAGATTAACTCCTACTACTATAACATGCATAAGGAAAAAACATACTAACGACTTAATCATGCTTAATAGATAACATACTGGGCCTAGCCATGCTCGAATACAAGGTTTGGATGAAACGAAACACGTGTGTCTCTCAAGTGGTACTTGGCATTATATCCTGAGTACAAACCGTAATACCGTCCATTCGGCTACGGAATTTACGTCCGGGTTTCCATCCGATATACCAAAAGAGAGGACACATATTCCGCTCATCCGGAAATCACATCATGCACCAATCCACAATACTCAATAAAACAATAAAATAACACATGCGGGATAAATATGTGGCCAACTATTTTGCCCGTTCTCAATGTAGGACCTCGCATACCCGGTTGAACGTATTCCACGTCAACCGAGCATGCCGTGTCCGGGTCAACAAAATAAAATATAACAAAGGGTGCCCTCAGGTCTTACCTTTTAAGTCGCTTTCCGGGAGTGCGTTTCACGGTGCCGGAAGGGTTATCGTTTCCACTGTTTTTACTGGTCCACTTTTCTGCAATTTTCACTGGTCCACTGTTTCTACTGTTTTCAATGTTGTTACTGGTCCACTGTTTCTGTTGTTTTTATCTGTTTTCGCTCGCGGTTTCGGCTCGCCTTTTTCTCCGATTTACTCACTATTTTCAGGCTATTTTTGGGACGGTTTTGAGATGATTTTGGGATGATTTTGGGGCGTGATTAAGGGCTCAAGTTGAGGACGTGTTTGGGTGTGATTTTGAGGGTGATGTGGTGCGTTTGAGGGGGCTGTGCAGTGAGGGATTTATGTATTTTAGGGGCTGATTTAGCGCTGATTCAGAGGCTGAAATGAAGGGGTCTTGGCGTGATGTGGTACAGTAAGCGTGAAGTGGGGGTATTGCGGGCATGCTAGGCAGCTGCAGTGGGCGTGCTAGATGGCTTGTTCAAGGTCAGTTTGGCGTGAAGCTGAGGTAAGAACTGTTTGGCATGAAGTGGTGCAGTGAGCTGGTGCGAAGAAGAGCTAGGGCTGTGCATGGGAGGAAGCCGTGAGCAGCTAGGGTTTCTCGGGAGCATGAAGGGCAGTTACGTGAGCTGGCAGTGTGTGCATGAGTGAGTGTTTTGCTTGGTGAGGGTACATGAGCATGAGGGCTGTGAGGTTTAAGGCGTGTGCTGCTGGAGCCAAGGGCGTGCGTTTAATGAGAAGGCAGTGTAGGGGCTGTGTTGAAGGCTGTTTGCGAGCGTGAGGTTGTGGCGTGATGGGGCTGCTTCTTGTGGGTTATTTGGTGTGATGAAATGGGTGTTGTGAAGGGTTTCTTAGGGTTGCCGAGGATGAGGGGGGGCTGCTGTGTGTAAGGTGAGTGAGTGGCTACTAAAGGCTTTGCCGAGAGTTGCTAGGCCAAGGTTCATGTGCGTGAGATGTGTTTAGTGAGAGAGAGGGTATCTTACGGAGAGATCAAAGGGCTGTTAGGGTTTACCATTTGTCGAGATGATGCATGGAGGGGGGGCTTTGAGTGTGAGTTTGTGCGTGAGGCAGTGGGCGATGAGGGCTTTCCTTTATTCATGCATGGTGAGGGACGAGTACGTGAGTGTGTTAGGGTTAGGCGTGATGAAAGAATGAAGAGGTTAGCTGCTGGTGCGTGTGTTGATATCGTGCAGTTTGTGAGTGAGGATAAGTGACTCAATAGATTAGAGAGGGATGAGGGGTTTATGATTTTGTGAAGAAGATAGAGAAAGCCGAGGGGGTCCCACGTCCAGGAGCCGAGAAGGGCTGTAGTGGCTGATTTTGTTGATGAAGCTAGGGGCGTGGGCAGTTGTGCGTGAAGATGATGAAGGAGCAGTGAGGGTTTTTTTTCGTTGAGTGTGTGTGGATGATGATGATGAATTTAAAGGGGCTGACTTGGTGTGCATGAATAATGGAGATGTGTAGGGGTTGCTAGTTGGCTTCCAAGGTGCGTGAATGAGGGGGACTTGTAGCATGGGTGCGTGAAGAGTGGTTATGGATGGCATGGAGGATGGCATGGGCGTGAGGGTTAGGTGAGATTATGGAGGGTGGTTATGGGTTGTGCATGGAGGATTTATGGATTTTGTGCTTGTTACTTGGAGTGGAGTGCATGGGTTCTATGTGTTCTTGTTGTTTAGTGTGTGGTTTGGAAATAAAAAAAGGTGGCACTTTGTTGTTTTGTTTATGGTATTCACGTGAAAGAGGAAAATAATGGGTTGGATTTGGCATTTTGTGTAATTGGTTTATGGAAAAGGGGAAAATGGGCATGTGAAATAGGTTTGGACGTGAGGTATTGGTTTATTTGGTTTGTTTTGCTAGTTTGTGTTTGTTTCTAGTGTTTGGTCTTTGTTTGGTTGGTGAAGGAATGGTTTGTGAATCATACATGTGAAGGAATGGGTATGCGGGCCGAGGATAATTTTGAAACTGAGACCAAACGAGCGAACCCGAAGCTTGAACGAGCGAACCAAATCCAATAAAAATATCAATTCTTGACATTTCCCTTCCGACGACCGCTTTCCGCGACTTCCGCAACAAAAATATCATCGGGACTTACATGCAAAAATGCAGTGCCTACAGTCGCCCCCACTTTGATGGGATTTGTTCAGTGTGTGCCAATGACAATCCTATCAAAGTTCGTGCAATGTATTTTTAATTACCTGGCTCGCCAGCTGCCGCATGGTCTACCTGATGTGTTGAGTTGATGGTGCTACACCCCGTACCAAGGGTGTCGCAGTAGTCCACGATTCTTCAGGGTAGTTCATGGTTGTCCACGGTAGTTCACAACACTTCATGATAATCTAGGATTCGTTCCTGGATTCCTTCCAAAACTCTGACGTGAGATTCATTCTCTGGATTCATTCTAAATTCTGAGAGATTCATTCCCTGTATTCATTCCAAATGTTGAGAGATTCATTCTCTGGATTCATTTCAAATTCTAAGAGATTCCTTCCCTGGATTCATTCCAAAACTGAGAGATTCATTCCCAATTCTGAGAGATTCATTCCCAATTCTGAGAGATTCATTCCAAATTTTGAGAGATTTATTCCCTTGATTCATTCCAAATGCTGAGGGATTCATTCCAAATGCTGAGAGATTCATTCTCTGGATTCATTGCAAATGCTGAGAGATTCATTCCAAATTCTGAGAGATTCATTCCCTGGATTCATTCCAAAACTGAGAGATTCATTCCCTGGATTCATTCCAAATTCTGAGAGATTCATTCCCTGGATTCATTCCAAATGATGAGAGATTCATTCCCTGGATTCATTCCAAATGCTGAGGGATTCATTCCCTGGATTCATTCCAAATGCTGAGAGATTCATTCTATAGATTCATTCCAAATGCTGAGAGATTCATTCTCTGGATTCATTCCAAAACTCTGCTGATGTGGGCCTCGGTCCTGGGATACATTCCCGAAACTGATGCTGATAATGATGTGGGCCTCGCCCCCGGAGTGCCATACCCGGCCAGACTGATTCTAATAAAGATGTGGGCCTCGCCTTCAGAGTGCCATACCCGGAAAAGACTGATAATGATGTGGGCCTCGCCCCCAAAGAGTGGCGTACCCGGCAAAGACTGATAGTGATGTGGGCCTCGCCCCCAGATTGCCATACTCGGCAAGGATGCTACTGATGATGAGGGCCTCGCCTTCAGATTTCCATACTCGGCAAGGATGCTACTGATGATGTGGGACTCGCCCCCAGATTGCCATATCTGGCAAGACTGCTACAGATAATGATGTGGGTCACCCCCCAGAATGCCATACCCGGCAGAAACGGATACTGAACTGATGTGGGCCTCGCCCTCAGAATGCCATACCCGGCAGAAACTGATACTGAACTGATGTGGGGCCTCGCCCCCAAGGTGATATGGGCCTCGCCCTCGAACTGATGATGTAGGGTCTCGCCCCCAAGCTGATATAGGCCTCGCCCTCGAACTGATAATGATGTCGGGCCTCACCCCAAAGCTGATATGGGCCTTTTTCCTAAGCTGACATGATATTCTATTTCACACATTGTATTACCTCTCACGAGATAATCTTGATAGCTAGACATATTTTCGTCCTCAACAAATGCTTCGTGTCAAAACCGATGAATCTTCAAAGTACTCGATATACTCAAGTCCAATCATCTGAATATGTGATCTGAACTAGACTCCTAGTGTGTGTGTGTGCCAAGGCTCTTTCACAGCTTGTTCCTTAAGTTAGCTAACTCGATGATTTCGTTTTGGAGAATCGGACCAGTGGGTCTAACCAACCTGGATGTCTTAATCACATTCTGTGATTACTTCATCATACTCAACATGATATGGTTTTCGTCTCTTTTTTTTCTTTGTCTCTTTCTTTTCATTTTGAATTTTCCTCTTTTTTTTTCCTTTTCTTTTTCTTTTCTTTTCTTTTATTTTTCTGACACACCTACCCTTTAAGGTAGCATTTCTCCTCATGGTGGTCCTAATACTCCCCCATGGGTAGTTTCACACGCTTATCGGTTATAGGTGGTCTATTTTTCTTTTTCTTTTCAGAGACTTTCTTTGCTTTCAACCATATCATATATCATAGCATAAGTAAACCAAGGTGGACATCTAGGCAAATGGTCATTCACCGATCCATCATCCCTTCGACTAGTCCTCTTGCCAACCACTCAGGCTTCCACTGTTGAGACCCCGTAATCATGTGCTCATGAGTCTAGCTGAGATCAACTCATTCAGAATACCGGTAGAGTACATCTCACACTTATCATTTCTAAGGTTTCTTTCTTCAGCAAACGATGTCATCACCGGACATATGTCTAAGTATCAAAGATTTCTTTTTTTTTCTCTTTTTTTTTTCATTTTCATCATCATTTTTTTCTTTTTTTTTTCATTCATTTCTTTTTTCACACTCATTTCAAAGAATTCTTCCTTTCCGCCGCTGACAATGTGGGCCTCGCCCCCAGGATCCATTCCCGAAACTCAAACTCAAATGGGCCTCAACCCTGGGATTCCTCCCCGAAACTGATTTATTCCTGAAACTGATACTAAGTCATTCTTGAAACTGACACTGATTCATTCTTGAAACTGTACTGTTGCCGTTTCTGATTGGCTTGTTTTTGCCACTTTTTTTTTTCTTTTCTTCGAAACCTGTGAATACAAAACAAAACAAACACAAAAAGAATGCAAAAAATATGTCACGTGTATGCATGCATGCATGAGTTTCCTATCCCGTCGGGTTAGATCTTACGTAGATTCTCTGGGTGACTGCTTAATCTTCTATTTTTCCTACCCAACGGGTATCTATGATGTCTTTTAAAATTGCATGTTAGCATGTATGCATGAAACACACAAGTCTACCAAGATGTTTATACAATTTGACCCATTATCATTTTAAAGTATTCAATCACACTATTGCGCGATGTAAACATGTCCCAGTTGAAAAGGCCAACAAGTTTACACTATGCGATAACATGGTTAAACAACTTCAAATAATAAGAGGCCTAAACATGAAATGGCCCATTGGCATTTTAGAAGATTTTTTCCCAAACACGAACTTGCCCCAGTTTAAATGGCCCAACAAGTTCGCATTCCTGACAAGAAGTCCAACTGCATCCAAATGAGGATAGTCCACAAGTACAAGGAAATAGTTGTTATAGGCCAAGCAATCCTGGTTTACGCGTGGGTTTATGGGAGTATGGACAAAACTCTCACTGGCGAAGGATTACTCACGACTAGGTCTCCCTACTCAAGGGTTCGAGCGACCAAGTGAGTTCACCTTTTTTATACTCTAAGGTACGTGCCAATGAGTTGTAACGTGTGACTAAATGTCAAATGGGTTTCTTGTTGGCAGATTCCCTAGAGGGAGGGTGAAGCGAGGCTCTCTTAAGTACCCAAGCCCCTTAGGCTCTTATCGCTTGGTGACAGGAATAAGCAACAAGTCCCCCAGATTAGTCTGTCACAACGTTAAAATGTCTTTAATCGAACCCCATTTTTACCACTGTAGACACGGTTAATTAAAGCACAAATCTAAATATTACAAGGCATTATTTCGGGGGCCGATTCTCTATCCCTAGTGGAGTCGCCAGACTGTAGACAACAGAAACTGGGCGACGCATGCTGTTCCAGGCTCGCGGCCCGGTTGGGAGTACGGAGTAGCCCGCGGGGGACTAAACCGAAGAATAATGGAGTCGCCACCCGGTGTGAACCGGGAAAATGAGGTTTAAGGCCGCACTCACCCCTCGCAAGGAAAGACCTCAAATTGGTCAACATACATATTGGTCAAAGTATTGTAAATTCTTATAAAGCCTAAATCTAGGTTTGCATGCTTCAAAAGTAAACTGTCATATAACGGCAAGCATACAATATCACACACAATGAACATGTTGAGTTATCAAACACAAAAACTAAATAACAGCCTAGGCAAAAACTTAGATTAACTCCTACTACCATAACATGCATAAGGAAAAAATATACTAACGACTTAATCATGCTTAATAGATAACATACTGGGCCTAGCCATGCTCGAATACAAGGTTTGGATGAAACGAAACACGTGTGTCTCTCAAGTGGTACTTGGCATTATATCCCGAGTACAAACCGCAATACCGTCCATTCGGATTCGGATACGGAATTTACGTCTGGGTTTCCATCCGATATACCACAAGAGAGGACACATATTCCGCTCATCCGGAAATCACATCATGCACTAATCCACAATACTCAATAAAACAATAAAATAACACATGCGGGATAAATATGTGGCCAACTATTTTTCCCGTTCTCAATGTAGGACCTCGCATACCCGGTTGGACGTATTCCACGTCAACCGAGCATGCCGTGTCCGGGTCAACAAAATAAAATATAACAAATGGTGCCCTCAGGTCTTACCTTTTAAGTCGCTTTCCAGGAGTGCGTTTCACGGTGCCGGAAGGGTTATCGTTTCCACTGTTTTTACTGGTCCACTTTTCTGCAGTTTTCACTGGTCCACTATTTCTGCTGTTTTCACTGTTGTTACTGGTCTGCTATTTTCACTGCTGTTACTGGTCCGCTGTTTTTGCTGTTTTTGTCTGTTTTCACTCGCGATTTCGGCTCGCCTTTTTCTCTGATTTACTCACTGTTTTCAGGCTATTTTTGGGACGATTTTGAGATGATTTTGGGGCAATTTTTAGGCGTGATTAAGGGCTCAAGTTGAGGACGTGTTTGGGTGTGATTTTGAGGGTAATGTGGTGCGTTTGAGGGGGCTGTGCAGTGCGGGATTTATGTATTTCAGGGGCTGATTTAGCACTGATTCAGAGGCTGAAATGAAGGGGTCTTGGCGTGATGTGGTGCAGTGAGCGTGGTGTGGTGCAGTGAGCGTGAAGTGGGGGTATTGCGGGCGTGCTAGGAAGCTGCAGTGAGCGTGCTAGATGGCTTGTTCAAGGTCAGTTTGGCGTGAAGCTGAGGTAAGAACTGTTTGGCATGAAGTGGTGTAGTGAGCTGGTGCGAAGAAGAGCTAGGGCTGTACATGGGAGGAAGCCATGAGCAGCTAGGGTTTCTCGGGAGCATGAAGGGCAGTTACGTGAGCTGGCAGTGTGTGCATGAGTGAGTGTTTTGCTTGGTGAGGGTACATGAGCATGAGGGCTGTGAGGTTTAAGGCGTGTGCTGCTGGAGCCAAGGGCGTGCGTTTAATGAGAAGGTAGTGCAGGGGCTGTGTTGAAGGCAGTTTGCGAGCGTGAGGTTGTGGCGTGATGAGGCTGCTTCGTGTGGGTTATTTGGTGTGATGAAAGGGGTGCTGTGAAGGGTTTCTTAGGGTTTCCGAGGATGAGGGGGGCTGTTGTGTGTAAGGTGAGTGAGTGGCTACTAAAGGCTTTACCGAGAGTTGCTAGGCCAAGGTTCATGTGTGTGAGATGTGTTTAGTGAGAGAGAGGGTATCTTGTCGAGAGATCAAATGGCTGTTAGGGTTTACCATTTGTCAAGATGATGCATGGAGGGGGGCTTTAATGTGAGTTTGTGCGTGAGGCAGTGGACGTGAAGGAGGGCTTTCCTTTATTCATGCATGGTTAGGGACGAGTATGTGAGTGTGTTAGGGTTAGGCGTGATGAAAGAATGAAGAGGTTAGCTGCCGGTGCGTGTGTTGATATCGTGCAGTTTGTGAGTGAGGATAAGTGACTCAATAGATTAGAGAGGGATGAGGGGTTTATGATTTTGTGAAGAAGATAGAGAAAGCCGAGGGGGTCCCACGTCCAGGAGCCGAGAAGGGCTGTAGTGGCTGATTTTGTTGATGAAGCTAGGGGCGTGGGCAGTTGTGCGTGAAGATGATGAAGGAGCAGTGAGGGTTTTTTTTCATTGAGTGCGTGTGGATGATGATGATGAATTTAAAGGGGCTGAGTTGGTGTGCATGAATAATGGAGATGTGTAGGGGCTGCTAGTTGGCTTCTAAGGTGAGTGAATGGGGGGGACTTGTAGCATGGGTGCATGAAGAGTGGTTATGGATGGCATGGAGGATGGCATGGGCGTGAGGGTTAGGTGAGATTATGGAGGGTGGTTATGGGTTGTGCATGGAGGATTTATGGATTTTGTGCTTGTTACTTGGAGTGGAGTGCATGGGTTCTATGTGTTCTTGTTGTTTAGTGTGTGGTTTAGAAATAAAAAATGTGGCACTTTGTTGTTTTGTTTATGGTATTCACGTGAAAGAGGAAAATAATGGGTTGGATTTGGCATTTTTTGTAATTGGTTTATGGAAAAGGGGAAAATGGGCATGTGAAATAGGTTTGGACGTGAGGTATTGGTTTATTTGGTTTGTTTTGCTAGTTTGTGTTTGTTTTCTAGTGTTTGTTCTTTGTTTGTTGGTGAAGGAATGGTTTGTGAATCATGCATGTGAAGGAATGGGTATGCGGGCCGAGGATAATTTTGAAACTGAGACCAAACGAGCGAACCCGAAGCTTGAACGAGCGAACCAAATCCAACAAAAATGTCAATTCTTGACCTTTCCCTTCCGACGACTGCTTTCCGCGACTTCCGCAACTAAAAAAGGTAGTGCCTCCATAGGAGGCTCATCATCGGGACTTACATGCAAAAATACAGTGCCTATAATACCGATGTAGTGATTTTAATTCAATACAATCGAGAGGCGGTAATAAATATTTTATTACATTTATTGATGATTGTACAAGATTTTGCTATGTGTATTTGATGAAAAATAAGGACGAAGCTATAGAGAAATTTGTTCTCTATAAGAATGAAGTTGAGAACCAACTGAATAAAAGAATTAAGGAGTTAAGAAGTGATCGTGGTGGTGAGTATGTTTTCCCATTTGAATCACTTTGTGAACAAAATGGAATCATACATCAAACCATAACTCCTTATTCACCTCAATCCAATGGGATTGCGTAACATAAGAATCGTACCTTAAAAGAGATGATGAACGCTATGTTAATTAGCTCTGGCTTACCTCATAATATGTGGGGAGAAGCTGTCTTATCAGTTAATTACCTTTTAAATATGGTACCACAGAAAGAAGCAGAGAAAACTCCTTATGAGATGTGGAAAGGAAAAGTACATTCCTATAAATTCCTACGAGTGTGGGGGTGCCTTGCCAAAGTAGTCATACCTCCACCTAAGAAGGTGAAGATAGGACTAAAAAATGTTGACTGCATTTTCATAGGATATGCACATAACAGTAATGCTTATCGATTTATTGTGCATGAGTCTAATGTACCAGATATTCATAAGAATATGATAATGGAGTCCAAGAATGCATCCTTTTTCGAATATGTTTTTCCTTGTAAAACTAATTCGAATTCAAATGTGCACAAATGGGCACATGAGACTATCATTGATGATAGTCCGGACCGAGAACACATAAATGTTCCAGAGGATCAACAAGTTGTTGAACTTGAACCAAGATGTAGCAAAAGAGCTAGAACGGAAAAATCATTTGGTCCAGATTTTCTGACATTTTTGCTAGAAAATGATCCTCAAAGCTATAACGAAGCTGTAAGGTCAGCTGATGGTGCTTTATGGAAAGATGTCATGAATAGTGAAATTGAATCCATCTTACAAAATCACACCTGGGAGTTAGTGGATCTTCCTCCAGGATGTAAACCGTTAAGGTCCAAGTGGATTTTCAAAAAGAAAATGAAGGCAGATAGATAAATTGACAAGTACAAAGCAAGACTTGTAATTAAAGGTTACAGACAACGTGAAGGTCTTGATTACTTTGATACTTATTCTCCTGTAACGAGAATAAATTCCATAAGGATGATACTAGTGATTGCAGCTTTGCACAACCTTGAGGTACATCAGATGGATGTGAAAACAGCCTTTCTGAATGGAGATTTAGATGAAGAAATCTATATGGAACAACATGAAGGCTTTATAGCTCCGGACAAGAAAAGAAAGTCTGTAAGTGAGTTAAATCCTTATATGGATTGAAACAAGCTCCGAAACAGTGGCATAAAAAGTTTGATGACACCATGTTGGAAAATGGTTTCAAAATCAATTAATGTGATAAATGCATTTATGTCAGAGAGACAGAAGTTGGCTATGTCATTTTATGTCTCTACGTTGATGACATATTGATTGTCGGGAGTAATATTAAAATGGTGAAATCTACCAAGAATATGCTAAAATCTAAGTTTGACATGAAATACATGACTCTAGCAGATGTCATTCTGGGAATAAAGATCTGGAGAAGTCCAGATAGACTTATTCATGATCAGTCGCACTATGTGGACAAGATTCTTGGTAAATTCAACAATGATGATTATGCTGTGGCTAGAACTCCTTTAGATGTGAGTCTACACCTATCAAAGAATAGGGGAGATGGTATATCTCAAGTAGAATACTCTAGAGTTATCGGGATTTTGATGTACCTATCGAGTTGTATAAGGCCTGATATAGCCTGTACAGTAAACAAGCTCAGCATATATACGAGTAATCCAGGGGTTGATCACTGGAAAGCAATAGTGAGAGTACTTAGGTACCTACTTTATACTCGTAATTATGGGTTGCACTATTATAGATATCCTGATGTAGTCGAAGGTTATAGTGATGCTAATTGGATATATGACATGAAAGACTCAAAGTCTACCAGTGGCTATGTGTTTACACTAGCAGGTGCAGCCGTATCGTGGAAATCCTCCAAACAGACTGTGATAGCCAGATCTACATTGGAATAAGAATTCATTGCATTAGACAAGTGTGCTGAAGAAGCAGAATGGCTTTGAAATTTTCTAGAGGATATTCCAAGTTGGCCTAAGCCAGTGCCAGCAATTTGCATTCATTGCGATAGTCAATCTGCAATTGGAAGGGCACATAACAATATGTATAATGGTAAGTCTAGACATATTCGTCATAGACACAATACCGTTAGACAATTACTCTCTACTGGAGTTATTTCGATTGACTATGTAAAGTCAAAGGATAACATTATGGATCCGCTAACCAAAGGGTTAAATAGAGAGTTGGTTGTGAAATCATCGAGGGGAATGGGACTAAAGCCCATTAGATAAATGTTTATTACGAAGGAAAACCCAACCTTCCCAAGATATAGGTTCAATAGGACAACCTACTCGTAAAAGACATAATTGGTTCACTGTGGGGGGTTACCCTCTAGTCCATTCCTATGGTGAAATGAAACAGTGATGCTCATATGGATTGAGGTTAAGCAAAGGCTTTTAATGATTCTTATGTGTCGGGAATCCGAGCAGAGTATTACGAGATGCTCTTAAATAAGAAATCACATATGTGAGAGAGAATTGGGCCGCTTCAAAGGGAATTGTACGGGCTCAATTCTTAGAAACTCTTGCAGAACCAGGTTGATTTTCATGGCCAAAATGAACATAATAATGAGAACTCAGATGTGTTAGGTTAAATATCTGTGTGATATATATTCTCCATTTACATGAACGGCAGTACAGTTCAATGACATCGCATCCACTGTCAGCCAGTAAATGAGATATATTTTCACAAGGGAAGTTCAAAGGCTGAGGCCTACCTATCCTATGCAGGTGTTGAACCGTTGAACTCTTCTAGGTCAAAATAAAATGTTTTATAAAATATTTTTATTTGACGTTTTTCGCCAATTTCATTCATGTGGGGGATTGTTGGAAAATGCTTATGAGTAAGCATTTTGATACACAATTTTAAGCATGATCCACTTCGTATTAGTGGTTTTTATTGAATGATTCAGATACTCCTCCGTGAGTATTTCGAAATGGTATATTCATATGCTTAAAATGGTGCTTGGGTGAATGAGAAATTGTTGCTCAAAGTTCACCCAATGGTGTTGGAAAATGAGGAGAATTGAGCTTGTCCCATATGGGAAATCTATAGAGGGAAAGTTATGCTTATATGATTGCTCATATGTAGATGGGTAAGAGTTATAAGGATAGAGGCTTTCTCTACGTGCGCGGGTAGGTGCAAATAGAATCCGAATCAAGCTTGGCTCGTGTACACCCGCATGTCATGCGTACACGAATGCCGGACCAAATTGTGCGGGCCTGGCCCAGCCAATTTTTGGATGTCTCTTTATTTTTTCCAAACCTTTTGAATTTCCATAACAACTAATTTAATTAGTTTGATGGTTACAACAAGTGAAAAGTCTCCCATTGATGAGATATAATTGGCATGTTAATTTCTTTTAATAGGGTAGTGTTTTCGTTTTTATGTGACACACAGTACACATAGAAGAAAAACTCGAATTTCGAAAAATCTTTTGGGAGAGTTCCAAACACTTTGTGGTTCGTTGGAAACAAGATTGGTGGTGCCCATACTTGTTTGTTTCTGTTGCATCCTGGGAAACAAGTTTCTCATGTTCTACTGCACCTTCGGTAGGGGCGAATTTATTTTAAGGAGATTGTTGCCCGTTTCAACAAGCCTCGAAATTCTTCGATGCTTAACTGTTCCTGTCGCTGATTCGTGCTATACCACTGTGACTGATTCTCAATTCACTGCCTACGATTGTCTTCTGTTTTTTTTGTACTGTTGTTAATTGTATCACTGTTGTTTATTGTATCTTTTGTGTTCGGTTTACTTTTGTTCAAAGTCGATTGTAAGAACACAGTAAATAAATAAGTTGTAATAATTTGGGTATTTAATTCATTAATCAATTTCCTTACTTAACAATCACCAATATACAATCTTTATTATGCCAACATTTATATTCTATCATCACATTTTCAAAATTCATCAACCAAAATTTGGGTCAAGTTTCTTACCTTCGTCTTCTTGATTTTCTTCATGCTATAAGTCCTCCAATTGATGCTCATCTTCTCCATTTCTTGCTTCCCTTCTCCTTTTCATCTCTTTTTTCTTTCTTCTCTTCCTTTCTCCTTTTCCTTTTTCTTCTCTTCTTTCATTTCTTCTCTCACATTTTCCTTTTGTTTTCCTACTCAATTTTCCCCACTTTTGGGATGAGGGAATATTGTCCTATTTATAGAGGCAAGGGCTGATTTTTGTGAAGGATTTGTGTGGTTGAAATTTTGCCACATCTTCCATTTCTAGCAATTTTCCGAAATTTACCATAGCTGCTACGGAAATCACGATTTTTGACCCATTTCGGATTCGATTTTGAAACAATGTCTAACTTGAAAGTTGTAGCTCTCGATCTTAGCTTTTTGGAAATATAAAATCCATAACATTCCGAGTTTTTATGAAAAATTTATGCCCAAAATACTATATATAGTACAAAAGGGGCAGACAGTACAGTTTCTTCTCGTGACCTCGAGAAATTTACCGATTATTCCCAAAATATTCTCATAACTGTATTTGAATCCCAACATGATTTATTTTACGTTTCTTTGCCCCTTATGTAATTTTATGGTCGTAGGTAGCAGTATAATTATCGGTCGTTACAATTAAACAGAAAACAAGCATGCTTTAAATAATTCAAATCCAGAAAATCAAATGCAAAACCCTAAAAAACCCTAAAACTTGAAAATAAGAAAAATCTTATAATAAAGACAAATGCAGTGGTCCGGATCGAGAAGATTCTTTGTCCTTCAGAACTTATCAGCCTCATCTCGGTGCTCTACAAATTTTGAGGCTAATGTTCTGCCAGGATAACCCAGATTCCACTTGTTCAAATGGCACACCTTAACAAGATATCAAACATGGAATATGGTGTTTCTCTCTCAGACTCAAGAAACAATATGAGACTCTAGACTTTTGTTTTAATTCGGATGGATCAGAAACTTCAAAAGGAACATAAATGCTTCCTTTTATAAGTATAGAAGGGTGCCTCAACGGCACCTTTTGGATATGGGTGCAACCCTCCAAAGGGTTATACCCCTCTTATGCACTCCTTGGAGCATAGGACCATGTTACACACAATTAGAGGACATGTCCTTATGAGGTACCATCCAAGGGACATGTCCCTCCTCCATCTAAACTATTATATTTGAAGATTTTAAGAATTTACAACACAAAGCTCTGCACAAATTCAATTCAGTACAAAATCCTAATTCTTGAACACCACCTAAAACTATCTCCCCATATTCATATACTTAAGGTCCGTTTGTTTCATAGTACAAAAATTTATGGAAAATATTTTCCTCATTTTATAATATTTGAGATACTTACGAAAAATTTGATCAATATAAATTATTGGTACCAAGATTTTGATGATATCAATGAAGGAAAAAAGATTCAAAAATAAGAAACACAAAGACATGAAGACTTTGACAAAGATGGCCAATTTTAGCGACTTGGTTTCAAAATGTCTAAATATTAGCGAATTAAGTTCAATGAAACCAAAGAAGCAAAAAGATGATGACGAAGCCAAAATATTGATAAAGAGTCAAAATGAGGTAGAAGGTGATTAAGAGAGCAAAGATGATAAAGAGTTAGAGATGATAAAAAAAATCTATTATAATAAAATTAAATTATAAAATTAAAAGAAGATACCTATTATAATATAAATATATAATCTCTTAATAAAATAACCTATTACTTCAATTAATTAATATTGTAATTTATTATTTTTAAATAAAAATGATAAATTATTAAAATAAGAAACATATTACAATAAGAAAATATATTATAATCTCTCATTAAAATAAAAATATATACGTGACAGATAATCTCTATAATTAATTTATAAAAATAAAATAATAAATTATTAGAAAAATAAACATATTATAATATAAAAATAGAATCTCATATTTGTTATTAAATTATAAAATTAAAATATCTTTAAAAATAATTGTTATTATTAAATTGTAAATAAGAAAAAAATATATTATATTATCCTATTAAAATAAAAAAAATACTATTAAATTATATAATTAAATTAATAATTCTAAAAATAAGAACATTATTATAACAATAAAACATATATATTATCCTATTAAAATAAAAATATTATTAAATTAATAATTCTATTAAATAAAAAAATCTATTACAATAAAAATGGATATTATAAATTAATAAGAACTGTTTATAATAAGAAAATATATTATATTATCCTATAACAATAAGAAATACTATTAAGTTATAAAATTATAAAATTAAAATAATAAATCTAAAAATAAGAACTTTATTATAACAAGAGAATATATATATTATTCGATAATTTTTTTGAATAATAGCACAGATAATTTAAAAATATAAATATAAATATGTGTGTGTATATAAGTTAAATATTTTAAAACTTTCTCATTGCATTATATGGTATCTAATCTCTAATTCTCTATAATTATTTGTAACATCCCATATTTTCGGACTGTTCTAGAGGATTCCCGGACCGATGATATAGTCTCGGAGCATGATGATAACGAAGAATAAGAGTTCAAGTGATGTCATATGAGTTGGAATAATAATAAAGTGAAGGGTCATCGCGTTGGAAAACGTGTGGGATCAAAAGTCAGTTACGTGATTTTTACTATACGAGTAAAGTTTACTGTTTTGACCAAAAAATTAGCAAAGGAACTCCGATCGAGCTGATTCTTGAACCACCGGATTCATTTTTCCGAGCCGAACAACTTTCATGTTGAACACATTCCGAGAATCACATCAGAAGGGCTTTAAAATGGCTAATTTCCGAAAATACCCTTCCTAGTGGGGGCATTTTGGTCATTTCCGGATTTAAGATATTTTGTTTTAATTATTAATTATTATTATTAATATCAGCAGCCTTATACCAAATAAAAAAGAACAGACGATAAACTCGCAGGGGAGAGAGAAAGAGGGAAGAGCCGCGCCGGCAGCCTCCGATCCGCAACGCACTGGCGGACCACCGACGCTCGGTGCGTCCGGCCACGGCGCACACGTCGGTGGCCGGCGCCGTCACTTGAGCCGCCGGAACGGCGAGAAAATAAAGAAGAAAGGCGCAGTAGTGGGTTTTCCAATCCCGACTCGTCAGTTCATTTTACGGCCCGAGCCACCTACCAAATCGAAGCCCTCGACGAGTATTATGAATGTCCGAAGTCAGTTTTTCCGAACAATGGCCGGTTGCTCGCGAATCGAGGAAAGAAGTGGCAGATGAATAGTAACCCGCAATGAACAGTAGCTCCGATCGAAATTCCGATCGTACCAACTCGTTCGTATGGCCGATGGGAGTCTGAATATGGCCTCGGAATTTGGGTACGACTCTCCGTTTAGAATTTGTTATTTTAAAGTTTACAGTTTTATATTCGGATGTTTCCAGTAGTTCCGTAGTGTAGCGAATTAGCATGAAATGAATTGGATATGTTTTAATTTGTTAAAACGATAAATGTGGTAGAATCTGGGGAGAAACAGATTAGATTTGATCGATCCGGTGGAATTAGTGAGTTTCCGGTAAAACAGAGTTTCTCGCGCGGATGAGCGTAGTTAATCGTAACCTTGGTTAGGATATAAATATGATATTGCGAGGGTAATTAAGTCATTCTGGATAGGTTCGGAGGGTTTGAGATCTTTCTGTAGCGTTTGCGGAACTCAAGTGCGTGAAATGAGAATCTTATCCATCTAGTTAGTTTAGAACAGTATACGAGCGTATATTAGAGTAATGAAGTTTAAATAGTAGAATCAGAAAGAATTCGTGTATTCCGAGAAAGTCCGTAGTTTAATATGGATGAGTTGAAAGTTTCTTAAATAGGGGTTCTGACATATATTGTGATTTATTTTGACAGATAGGGTCCAGGTTCAGAGTGTCTGCCAAGCCAGGTAAGTACCTCATGCTGTGAGTACTTGATAGATTTATCAATGATCGAAATTAGTAATATAACAAAGTTGTATATAGTTATATGCATGAAATCTGTTTATATATAAGGATAAGCGTATAAGAAAGAAGTAGGTGTATTTATATACACATCTAGATAAGAACAAGCAGTTATAAGCAGAGGTATAAGCAAAAGCTAAGCATGAGCATATAGAAATAGAGAGATACATTAGTAGACCTAAACCAGTATATATATATGTATAGATAGAGTGTATGAATGGTGTCTGTAGGGAACGCCTTCCCCCGCACAGCTCTGATCGATTAGGCTCAGGAATCAGACTTTAAAGCTTTTTCTGCTCTTCCCTTGCTATGGCCGAACCTTACCAGTGATTTCACTGATATTTTGGACAAAATTTCAGCCCCGGAATAGCCCCAAAACAGTCCCCGAACAGCCCACTGAACTGCAGTGAATTAGCGGACTGTTTTGGACCCGTTACACACGCGAACTGCACCCAATTTGAAGTCTGATGTGCGCACACTGCTGTGTGATTTCAGGTCTGATTTTTCTCTAAAAATCAATCCTAACACAGCCCTAAAAATCCCTAAAAGTGTTTCCTAAAAATCCGAATAAAAACCAAACAAAACCAAGCCTTAGGAAACCCTCATTGTGCGCAAACTGTAGTGGGATTTTGTGTCCCACTGCCGTGAATGGAGAAGAGGATGGAGAAGGGTTTTTCAACTTCACAAGGTCTTCCGAACTATGTCTCGACTCTAACGGAGGGTAGTGTGGGCTACACTCACAAATTAATCTCTAAACGGTTTAGAGAATAAAAGATCACACACCGAATAATTTTCAGGTTCTTTAAAAAAAATTCTCAACTCTTGAGAGCTTGAAAAAGAGATGGAGGTTAGGGTTTCTAATGGCTTAGATCTGAAAAATTAAATCATAATTTTTCTTTTATATTTATGGTTAATTTGTTTCATTAAACAAATCAACCACTAGTCTCCCATTGCTCTTGAAATTCAGCCAATGGGGGATTAGGAATCCTTGTTTTATTTTGCTTCCAAATAAACAAATCCTACTCCTTATAGAACATTAATTTCGGCCAAGGGGAGGGGAATTTGGATTTGATTTTGTTTCTTAAACAAACAAATCTTATTCCTTACCCATGTAGGAATTTCGGCCAAGGGGGAAGTTGGATTTGATTTTGTTTCTCAAACAAACAAATCTTATTCCTTATCCAATAAGGAATCATACCTTGGTAATAATTCTTAGCCTTATTAAATTATATCATATATAATTTAATGTTCTAATTTAATAATTATCATATAATTATTAATACTTTATATTAACTTTTAATATAAAGTCTCAAGTGTGATATAATTAATATTATTAATCACATTAATAATATTTATTCCTTTTGTGAGTATATAATTGGACCATCCAATTATATTAGCTCCGCTACAGTAAATCGAGCTAGCACGGGGACCAAGTGGACCTACGGTTCTGAGCTTCAATAATCTTGAAATATTAATTAAGCTCTTAATTAAATATTCCGAATTATTAACTCCGGGTTATTCCACTAAAAACCCGAAGTTTCACTCTCGTCGCCGTAGATGAAATATTAAGCCGAACAAAGTCGGTGTCCACTGATACAGTCATTGCATACAAATTGATCATTCACGAATATCTCGTAATTAGAGCCGGGTCATAATGTCTGTTATACCCCTCTAATTATTTTATCTTAAGTACCATTGATTCTCTAATGAACAATTCATTCATAACTGTTATGAATATTAATCTTTCTATTCGTAATAGAAAGACTTGAGCGCTCTAATCGTTCAAGTACCGAATCAACCCTTAAGAGAGATATTCATCTACTTCTCGCAAGAAGGAGTGAATTCTATGTCTATGTAAAACGTTCTCAGCTACATAACAGACTATGCCCCCAAAGTACGTAGTTATTGGTTGGGATTTCTACACCAACCTCACCTTTGTAAATCAAATGACATATCCGTCATGCAGGAGTTCGTAGTACACTCAGGATTAAGATCAACCCATATATGACCATCAAGTAGATTGAAATGACTTTCTTTGTTTAACGGATATTATAAGAATGTCATTTCTATCTGGGTCCAGTCCTATATGATCACATCATATAAGGTGCCTCCATTCTCATGTCTCTACATGGACGATCCGGATTAAGATCGCCATCCAAATATAGAATGGACCGCAGCTATAGATAAACCACAAATAAAGTACCGGTTTGCTTGCTCTCTATGGACTATTTAAGATTACTAACTTCAGACTTGGATCCTCTGGTGCATGAAACTCATGCACCAAGTCTTGAAGGTACATATGTAATCTATGGTATTTATGAAGATATATAATATGCGAAAATTAAAACAAACAATTTGATAAATGAATAATGCATCATTTTATTTATATGCAAAAGAAACCGTTTACATTGCATGTAGCTCTAGGGCATACATCTCAACAATCTCCCACTTGCACTAGAGCAAATGTGACATGTCACGTAAACCTATACCATCTAGGTGACCATCAAACACTTTAGCCGGCAAGGTCTTAGTAAACGGATCAGCCAGGTTCTTTGAATTTCCTTTCTATATGCTTTGCCCTCTTTTGGCTTCTTGGTTCACTTGAATTTCCCACTGCACCACTATTATCGCTATAAAGTGTGAGTGGTTTATCCATATCTGGAACAACTTCCAGATCTCCCAAGAATTTTCGGAGCCAGACTGTTTCTTTAGCTGCTTCACAAGCCGCTACATATTCAGCCTCCATGGTGGAGTCGGCAATGCAAGATTGCTTTATACTCCACCAAACAATAGCCTTACCACCTATAGTGAACACTGATCCAGATGTTGATTTCCTGGAATCGACATCTGTCTGAAAATCAGAATCTGTATATCCTCTTAGGGTCATATCCTCTCCAGAATACACTAACATATAATCTCTCGTTCTCTTTAGATATTTGAGAATGTGTTTCACAGCCACCCAGTGATCCAATCCCGGATTTGACTGAAACCTACTGACTACTCCCACTGCAAAACAGATGTCCGGTCTCGTGCATAACATGGCATACATGAGACTACCAACTGCTGAGGCATATGAGATATGTCTCATTTCCTCAACGCATTGAGGTGTCTTAGGAAACTGTTCCTTCGACAAATAAATTCCATGTCGATAAGGCAGATTACCTTTCTTGGAATTCTACATCCTGAATCGCACAAGAATCTTGTCGATATAGGATGCCTGAGACATAGCTAACAGTCGCTTCGTGCGATCTCGAAGTATCTGGATCCCAAGAACATAACTTGCATTTCCAAATCTTTCATTTGGAATTGCTCAGCTAGCCAGGTTTTTACTTCTGTTAATATTCTTACATCATTCCCAATGAGTAAGATTTTATCAACGTATAAGACAAGAAAAACCACATTCCCGTCAATGACGCGCTTGTATACACAAGGCTCATCAACTTTTGCTCAAAATTAAAAGACTTGATCGTTGTATCAAATCTTATATTCCAAGATCGAGATGCCTGTTTGAGTCCATAAATAGACCTTTGCAGTTTGCAAACTTTTTGCTCTTGACCTTGGGCGGTGAACCCTTCTGGTTGTATCATATAGATACTTTCATCAAGATTGCCATTCAAGAATGCAATCTTGACGTCCATTTGCCAGATTTCATAGTCATAATATGCGGCTATGGATAGAAGATTGCGGATGGATTTTAGCATAGCTACTGGTGAGAAAGTTTCCTCATAGTTAACTCCCTCTTTCTGGGTATAACCCTTGGCCACTAGTCTAGCTTTGAAGGTCTGTACCTTCCCATCTGATCCCTCTTCCTCTTGTAGATCCACTTGCAACCTATGGGTTTCACTCCATCAGGTTGGTCTACAAGTTCCCAGACTGAGTTGGAATACATCGACTTCATCTCCAGGTTCATGGCTTTAAGCCATTCTTCTTTGTCAGGATCATCTATTGCACTACTGTAGGTCAATGGATCATCTACACCATCGCTGGAGGCGACAACTTGTGCCTCTCCAACCCCTAAGTAGCGATCAGGTTGTCGTACAACCCTCCCACTACGTCTGGGTGGTAGATCATTCTGACTTGGAAGTATTTGACTATCAGATGTCGAAGGTGCTATGTATTTGTCAACTTTCGTTGACGATGGCGCGCTGGTCGAACCAGTAAGTAACTCCTCGAGTAATATTTTACTATGAGGTTTGAACTCCCTCATGTAGTCCTCCTCTAGAAACGTAGCATTGTCGATACAAATACTTTGTTATCATCGAGATTGTAGAAGAATCCTCCCCTAGTCTCTTTCGGGTAGCCTACAAATAGGCACACCTGAGAACGGGTTCCAGCTTTGTAGTCTTATTCTTCAGCACATGTGCTGGACACCCCCATATGGAAATGTCGTAAACTAGCTTTACGACCATTCCACAACTCTAAGGGAGTCTTAGGAACAGACTTAGATGGAACTACATTAAGGATATACATTGCGGTTTGCAGTGCATATCCCCAGCATGACTAGGTAGTGAGCTATAACTAAACATAGATCTCATCATGTCTAATAGGGTTCGATTTCTCATTTCTGCAACACCATTTTGTTGTGGTGTTCCAGGTGCTGTGAGCTGGGATACTATCCCGTGCTCAACTAAGAATTCCTCGAAGTTCTCTGTCGAGGTATTCTCCTCCACGATCCGATCGTGGAGTTTTGATTGTCTTACCTAATTGGTTCTCAACCTCAGCACGATACTCTTTGAACTTTTCAAAGGTATCTGATTTTTGATGCATTAGGTAGACATACCATATCTTGAATAATCGTCAATGAATGTGACGAAGTATCCATAACCACATCGGGCTTTTACATTCATCGGTCCGCAAACGTCCGAATGTATTAGCTCTAGTGGTTGACCGGCTCTTATACCTTTTCTAGTGAAAGGTCTCTTGGTCATTTTTCCTTCTAAATAGGATTCACAAACTGGTAAAGTCCCGAGCTTTAACTGGTTTAAGGCTCCGTCCTTTATCAATCTATTTATTTGGTCAAGGTTGATGTGACCAAGTCTAAGATACCATAGACATGTGTCATCGTGAGAAATCTTTTGCCGTTCTTTTTGGTTTTTCAATCTTAAATATTTCAGTGTGAGCAGTGACTTATGCGTTAACGGTCTTAACACATACAAGTTATTTTCTGAGTTTCCTATGCATATAGTCAATCAATTTCTACCAACAATAACTAAATTGTTATTAAAAGAAATATAATAACAATCATCCATAAGTCTAGAAACAGAAATTAGATTCCTGCGGAAACCAGGAATGAATAACACATCGTTTAAATTTAAATAACTATTATTAATAAAACTTAAACTAGAAACTCCACTGCTCTTGCTGAAACGGAATCCCCTGTCCCGACTCTCATGGTGTAGTCACCTTCAGCAAGGTCCCTCCATGCATCAAGTAGCTGTAAAAAAGAACAAACATGGTAGTGGCCCCGGAATCAATAATCCAAGCGGATTTGTCATCCTCCACCAATAGAGATTCAACAACAAGTAAATCATATTTACCTGTTTCATTTTTCTCCTTTAGCTCAGCAAGGTATTTAGGACAGTTCCTTTTCCAATGCCCATTCTTGTCGCAATGGAAACATTTTCCCTTGGGCTTGGAATCCTTGGAGCCTTTCTTGTTCTTCTTTTTCACGGCTTTACCTTTATCCTTTCCAGTGCCTTTCTTCTTCTTCTTTGCAGATTTAGAAGATTCGGCAATATTTGCCTCTGCACTGGATTTACGAGGAACCACCAGCATGGACTTGTAATGGGTGAGCTCATTTAGCAGTTGGGTCAAAGTAAAAGTCAACTTGTTCATAACATAGTTGCTTTTAAACTGAAGGAAACTCTTGGGAAGAGTTTCCATGATCATGGTGTTGGGGTTGGTGCTCAGAGCGCCAATCCGGACCGTATTTATGTCTGACTCATGAATACGAACATCCCCTTATTCCATAATATTACTTATTTATGGTTGCACCTCTTGTTCTTATATACGTATTCGATCTGATTACGATTAGATTGAAACTAAATGTGGTTTAGTGATATGTATATATTAGACAAAGGCCCGATAATATATAATGCAGTACACAGTTACAAAGTTAGTTTGTAATTGACATTAGGAATGTCACTGCTATATGAATATTATCAAACATAGTTCCTGGTCAAAATTGCTAACACGGGTCGGTTAGTCAAATCCGTTGAGACCAGTACATGTCGTATATCGAGACCTGGTCCGATGGTTCATCCCAATGAACCATGAGTCTATGGAGACTCGTATAGACGTGTAGGTGTTTATAGTGGATAAACACTGAACGGCTCACCGAAGATTCTTAATGGATGATACACCAACGTCAATAAAAATCTTCTCGGGTTGAGTAGCATAGTGGTCTTTCGACTTGAGATACCACTGTGGATGTATGAGACATCCTCCATACTTAGATGACAGTCACATCACCGATCTATTTAGATCAAACCTCCGCATGTTCGTTGGGTGTGGATCGATCCTCAGGATATCCTGTGTGTGTCAAGATAGGATCCGTCAGTTCTGTGTAAAGAGCATAGGTAGTCCATATATATTTAGCAGTCTGTTAAATCTGTGGCCACAGTATACATCGGAAGTAAGTTCCGAGTGTTATTTAGAGATTGCTAATAGATACGTCGACGAGATAATACCTATAGAGATTTGACGTTTACATCTATATCTCTGGGATTATCTTTATATCTGTGACGGATGGATTAAATGTATGCAATGACCTCGACCTGTATGATTCAGCGAGATTATCCGTGATCGTCATAATCTACGGGTGGATAGATTATGGACACGAAATTGGATTTTGTGATGGATATACCTGAATCTAGAGAGTCTCAATAATGAAACATACTCGTAGAGCACTAGAGCAACATTTATGAATAATGATGATTATTTATAAATCGTTTAATCGTTAAACGAAAAATACAGGCGAACGGGCCGAACCGTCATGTCCTAATTAATGTGTATTTGTATTTAATATATGATATTATTAAATACACATTAATATATAGTCAAATAAAGGTATTTGACATATATCATTAATATATGTATTTGAGATATTTAAAGTAAATATAATACATATATTTGATATATTTGTATTTAATTAATTATTTAATTATTTAATTGTTAAATGATTAATATAATTAAAATATAAATATATCACCAAATGATAAAGTTAGGAAGTGATTATAAGTTGCAATTGTTGACTTATACATTAAAGGAAATGGTTGTCAAATTGATTTTGACTTCTTAAGATATTTGTTCAAATTGTTTGAAAAATGAAAATATCTTTTTCCTTTATTCTTGATAATTCGGCCAACACTTATAAAATATAAGAGTTATATTTTTCTTAGTTGCATTTGTTGACTTAATATAAATATCTATAAAGTGTTATTTAGATATTTTATCAAGTTGATTTAATGAAATTCAAATGAAATTGAAATTAAATTTCTTGTATATGCCTTTGCCAAATTCGGCCAAGGCCTTTGTGATGCAAGTATATATTGTTTTTCATTTCATTTGGTATCTAAACTAATACACTTTAACCAAAAAACCATTAAAGGAAGGCAAAGAATGCTAGAGAGAAAAGAAAGAAAAATCAAAAAAGCTTGGAAAATAGTAAGTATTTTCAGCCTTCCATTAGAGAGTAATTTGTTCCTCTTGTTGTGGGAAACATCTGTGATGTTCTTGAGTTTTTATATTCTTTATTCTTTGTGTTTTTATGGACAAATGTTTGATGAAAGTGTTGTGCATGTATAATGGAGGAAGCTTGTGACTAGTGTAGTTATAAGTATTCTTTTATGGTTTTGGAAACCTTGTTGCTAATCTAGAGTTGTTGACCCACTCTTAAATGACCTAGATTTGATCTTGAGTTGTTTCATTGTGTTGAGACTTTTATTGGAGGAGAAAAATGATTGAAGTGTTGGATTTAACCAATTTGGTCTAATTTGTCCAATTTGATGAAATTGAAAAATTAGGCTTCATGACCAATTCCAAATTTGGGGATTTTCATATATGTTGTGTATTTGTTGGTTTATATGATGCATATAAAGTTTCATGTTCATTGGATTACATCTTGATGTGTTTTGATGCATGAAATGACAAAGTGCACAAAAATGACACTGATGTAGTGCATTCGGCCAAGGATGGACTTTTGGGGATTTTTGGTGCTTTTGGTGTTTTGATGTTTTGAACATGCTAAGTTCATCTTAGAAATGATTTAGAATCATTCAAAATTGATTAGATCAATTTCGGACTAAAATGGACAAAATACCAAGTGTAAGGGCAATTCGGTAAATTCACTTAAATATTTTAATTGAATTTTATTTCATAATTTGATTATTGGATAATTAAATAAATATGTTTATTTAATTAATCCGAGAAAAAGTTTTGAAATCGGAAAATTTGATTTTCCACCGCTTCCGCTGCGTTACCGGATTCTGCCCCTAAAACCCCATACAAAATGGTATCAGAGCGAGTCTGATTAGGCCTCCATAAATGATTAGCTTGTTTCATTCAATGTTTAATCATGTTTTCTTGACTTTATACATGCTTGTTATAATCTAATTTGATTAGATTTAGGGTGTATGACACTTAATGGAATATCCCCGCTTAATAAGGTTTTAAAGTAACTAGTATTTGGAATACTTGTTTCTTGGTCCGCCTTGTCAATACGGTTTATAAATATCTTTTCGTTGACTACATCCGAGACCGTGCCTCTGCTGTGAGGGTGTAGCTGATGATAGAATTTATTTATGCCGAATGTATATTAGATACTAGATAAATTCAAGCGAAAGCGGAATCCTGAACGTGCCCTAGCTGTCAGGGTTACACAAGTAACTTGAGTTTATCATTGACGAGTTTAACCTTGGTACGTCTCCTTGTGGGCCTGCCTTCGCAGTGACAACGAGAAACGGCCAGGACCGGAACCTTGGAGTCACTAGTGAGTGATTGACAATTAGTTGTCTACCTGTGAATATACGTCGGCGAGACCGTGCCTCTGCTGTGAGTCGAAATATATTCATGGAATCGATTTAATTATTGAATTCTTCATCTTTCCGTTGTTCCGATGGGGATTACGGACATTACGTAAAAATAGTGGAGGCACTGCTAAGTTTAAAATATTCCATAACTTAAGCAGTGTATGTTATTATGGAAATTGCCGCTTGTTTGTTTCCTTATTCTATAGTAGATAGAATTAAACTTTTATTTACTGCACACATATTTTGATATGTTATCTGACTAGACTCTTGGTTGCAGTTATTCTAGAATAGGTTCTAGATACTAATAGACTAGGATATTATTAGATTAGTCTAAACCATCGGGAACTGTTGTTCCGATTTTCTTGAAAATAAAGATGGTTAATGACTTAGTTTCTAAGTCATGATAGATAATCTAGATAGATATCCCATTTATGATATAATACTTTAGAGATAATAGTTTCTTATGCAGTAAGAATTGACTTGAATTAGTTCATGTCTCGAGATTCTTGACTGGCATTTAGAAAGCCCTATTAGGTATTTGTTTATCTAGTAATGACGTTTCTAAGCTTAATTACCTTTAGAGGTAATGTGTCTGACACAATTTGCTAATCAGTTATTTACAATTGTTGTGAATAGTTGAATGTAAATAGTAAAGCTAAAGAAAGGAGATGCGTATATTTGTGTATAGAAAATATCGATTTTCACAATACTACAACTATAGATATTGGATACCAGATCTCCCGTCTAGTTATTTGAAATATTGGCTAACGATTGTTTTGATATTTGATATCGGAACTTGCGACTATTGGATAGTCACTTGTTCTTTATAAACAATTGTTACATATTTTATAATAACTAGTAGTGTCATTGACGTAGAGATAAACATTAAGAAAAATTATTCGGTAAAGTAAATAATTTAGAACGGTGCTTTATGAGTTTAATCACTTAAGCATTGGATGCTTATTCCGTATGGTAAAGGATGGTTTGATACTAGATCACACCACACATCCTTGTCCATTTAATGAATATTGTATTCAGGAAAGTGATTAAGATCTCGTTTAACCAATGATTGTCATTGGACCACACCAATTTATTTAACTGATACATTGGATGTATGTAGTTTAATAAATAATAATTGCTTTAAGGTAGTTTCTTTATTACGTAACTTAGTTGATGAATTGTCATAACTTAGTTACGTGTTTCTGAAGGAACACATATTGAAAGTCTTGAAAGTATCAAGAACTTTCAATCTGTTCTGATGAAACGAGATTGAACATTTTTGACTTGTTCAAATATATTCAATCTAAAAGTATTTTGAAAACTTGATCCTTAAAATTCATTACATGTCTTTGAACTGTTCAAAAATCTTTGATACGATCAAACATTTGAATTTAAAGCAATTAGTTCTAAGGTTATACAGTGAATATGATTCATATTCAATATTATTCTTCACGATTCCATCTTGATGGAATTGAGTAGTGAGAGCAATTGAATCTTATATGATTTGATTCGTATGATATTGAATGTTACCGAATTAGTTTCAATACCCTTGAGGTTATACTCCAGTAACATAATTCATCTCTTTAATTAATGTTCCATTATTTTCTACAGTTGCATATATGATATGTATAGGTAGAAAATTGAATCTTGAAAAGTTTGAGATTTCAATCTTTCTTTTATATAATAGTTATATAATGGAAATCATTACACCTAGGAGGTATAAGTAAAAGTTTATCGTTTATTCTGTTTAATAGAATATTGTATTCTATTAATAGAATATCTTTCCTACGATTCTAAGTAATAAAATCATTTTATTACTTAGTGTGTAACATCAGATGTTAACTATTGTAGAAAAGACTTGACTTATTGAAGTCAAATGTGAGAATGATAAAATTAATGGAACTACGTAATTAATAAGATAAAACAACCTTTATACATCTTCCGTACAAGTCCAATAGGATAACAGAATCATTCACGAGTATTTGATACTTAATGGTTCCGTTGTTTTTCTTACTGAAGAAAAATTATCCTATAACTTATAATGGAAGCGATATTTTTGATATCGATTCTGGAAGTTCACCATTGAACCATAGATCTAAGATTGTTTTATAGCTTACTACGATCAAGTTTTGAACTTGATTACGCTTTCATTATGAATTAGTTCATGATTTGTGTTAATTGTTTGCGCAGCGAAAGCAATATGAGCTTATTAAAGGTTTGACCTTTACAGTATGACAGTGAGAAAAGTTATACTCATCAATCTATTGTAGATTCTGAGAAAACTTATCTCTAGTCACGCTAATTGAACAATTAAAGATATATTGGTTAATGTTGATAATAAACTGTATATTTTAGCTAAAGAATGCAAAGTGGCATTTTTGGATGACTCATTCAGATAAGAGATCAGTTGTGATTTCCTTATTTGAAGAGTTCATTCTGAAATGGCCCTAGAGTTTGTGTTCTGCTGAGATCGCAATTTAGTGTGCTAGCTTACAGAGCCTATTGTAGACTCGGATAAGTCTTCCAGAAATATGTGTTCTATATTTTTGATATCGTCAAATTGTCTGATCTTGTCAAAGTATATAGAATACATATGTGATAAAAGGGTTAGTGGGAGCGTACAAATTACTTTCTAGTGTTATATATCCTAACACACATTATCATTATTATAGTAATAATGAAAGTTTGTTAGGTAAAAGGTTTACCTAAGTCTTCTTTACTCCGTGAAAAAGTGAGAGTAGTCTCTGTTATATACGATATAAAGTTTTAATAAGATATAAAACCAAGAGACTTGTAAGATACTCATATTATTCGTACATTAGATATGATCTAATAAAGGACATAACTAGGCTATCTGTATGACAGTTAGTATAACTGTTGGACAGTTATTGTGTGTCTTATACAAAGTATTCATCTTTCGTAAATGATGATTCCTTTTTCGAAAGAGATATTGATTAGAATGTCTAATCAATCTTATGTTTCATTTGATGATGACATAATAAATACTTTATAATGTGCGATTGTAGATATCGATTTAATCGTAATTGTTACGAGTTATTTTAATATCCTATAGACCATAAGATGGATCTTGAAACACGTTTTTTGTGATCTTTGAGATATTAAGAACGAGTTTCTAATTCATGGAGAATACATTCTGCAACCATTAGGGTCATGTTAGTTTTGAGACTAATTATGACGTTAGACAGTCTACGTCATAAAGAGTCATAAAAGATGCAGTGGGAGTGTCACGAAGGATTCTACTAACTGAGTAGAATTAGATGCAACTTATGAAGTATTGACTTATGAAGTTGTATAGTGACCTTATAAATTAGAAGTTTTATATTGGTGTTGTGTTGCGGTTGTCTATATAGTATTTTGGATTTGATCCCTAAATACTTGGACAACTTAGAAGCTGTAGCATAATACTGATGTAGCATCAGTGTCATATTAATGTATAATTTAGATTCTACAAAATATGAATGATGCTGACTAAGGGAAACGATGGAGTTTGTCTTGACAAACTCAATATTTCATAGCGGACTTGTTTCTTGCCTCTTAAGTACTGGTGAGCTTTTGAGGGCCATGTGCATATGATACACATTGAGACGTGTATATGATACCGTGGATTGGCACTAGAGCAAGTGGGAGAAATTGTTGGGGTTGGTGCTCAGAGCGCCAATCCGGACCGTATTTATGTCTGACTCATGAATACGAACATCCCATTCTTCCATAATATTACTTATTTATGGTTGCACCTCTTGTTCTTATATACGTATTCGATCTGATTACGATTAGATTGAAACTAAATGTGGTTTAGTGATATGTATATATTAGACAAAGGCCCGATAATATATAATGCAGTACACAGTTACAAAGTTAGTTTGTAATTTACATTGGGAAAGTCACTGCTATATGAATATTATCAAACATAGTTCCTGGTCAAAATTTGCTAACACGGGTCGGTTAGTCAAATCCGTTGAGACCAGTACATGTCGTATATCGAGACCTGGTCCGATGGTTTGTCCCAATGAACCATGAGTCTATGGAGACTCGTATAGACGTGTAGGTGTTTATAGTGGATAAACATTGAACGGCTCACCAAAGATTCTTAATGGATGGTATACCAACGTCAATAAAAATCTTCTCGGGTTGAGTAGCATAGTGGTCTTTCGACTTGAGATACCACTGTGGATGTATGAGACATCCTCCATACTTAGATGACAATCACGTCACCGATCTATTTAGATCAGACCTCCGCCTGTTCGTTGGGTGTGGATCGATCCTCAGGATATCTTGTGTGTGTGTCAAGATAGGATCCGTCAGTTCTGTGTAAAGAGCATAGGTAGTCCATATATATTTAGCAGTCTGTTAAATCTGTGGCCACAGTATACATCGGAAGTAAGTTCCGAGTGTTATTTAGAGATTGCTAATAGATACGTCGACGAGATAATACCTATAGAGATTTGACGTTTACATCTATATCTCTGGGATTATCTTTATATCTGTGACGGATGGATTAAATGTATGCAATGACCTCGACCTGTATGATTCAGCGAGATTATCCGTGATCGTCATAATCTACGGGTGGATAGATTATGGACACGAAATTGGATTTGTGATGGATATACCTGAATCTAGAGAGAGTCTCAATAATGAATGAAACATACTCGTAGAGCACTAGAGCAACATTTATGAATAATGATGATTATTTATAAATCGTTTAATCGTTAAACGAAAAATACATGCGAACGGGCCGAACCGTCATTTCCTAATTAATGTGTATTTGTATTTAATATATGATATTATTAAATACACATTAATATATAGTCAAATAAAGGTATTTGACATATATCATTAATATATGTATTTGAGATATTTAAAGTAAATATAATACATATATTTGATATATTTGTATTTAATTAATTATTTAATTATTTAATTGTTAAATGATTAATATAATTAAAATATAAATATATCACCAAATGATAAAGTTAGGAAGTGATTATAAGTTGCAATTGTTGACTTATACATTAAAGGAAATGGTTGTCAAATTGATTTTGACTTCTTAAGATATTTGTTCAAATTGTTTGAAAAATGAAAATATCTTTTTCCTTTATTTCTTGATAAATTCGGCCAACACTTATAAAATATAAGAGTTATATTTTTCTTAGTTGCATTTGTTGACTTAATATAAATATCTATAAAGTGTTATTTAGATATTTTATCAAGTTGATTTAATGAAATTCAAATGAAATTGAAATTAATATTTCTTGTATATGCCTTTGCCAAATTCGGCCAAGGCCTTTGTGATGCAAGTATATATTGTTTTTCATTTCATATGGTATCTAACCTAATACAATTTAACCAAAAACTCCATTAAAGGAAGGCAAAGAATGCTAGAGAAAAAAGAAAGAAAAATCAAGAAAAGCTTGGAAAATAGTAAGTATTTCCAACCTTCCATTAGAGAGTAATTTATTCCTCTTGTTGTGGGCATCATCTTGTGATGTTCTTGAGTTTTTCTATTCTTTACTCTTTGTGTTTTTGATGGATAAATTTTGATGAAAGTGTTGTGCATGTATAATAGAGGAAGCTTGTGACTAGTGTAGTTATAAGTATTCTTTTATGGTTTTAGAAACCTTGTTGCTAATCTAGAGTTGTTGACCCACTCTTAAATGACCTAGATTTGATCTTGAGTTGTTTCATTGTGTTGAGACTTTGATTGGATGGAAGAAAGATGATTGAAGTGTTGGATTTAACCAATTTGGTATAATTTGTCCAATTTGATGAAATTGAAAAATTAGGGTTCATGACCAATTCCAAATTTGGGGATTTTCATATATGTTGTGTATTTGTGTGTGTATATGATGCATATAAAGTTTCATGTTCATTGGATTACATCTTGATGTGTTTTGATGCATGAAATGACAAAATGCACAAAATGGCACTAATGTAGTGCATTCGGCCAAGAATGGACTTTTGGGGATTTTTGGTGCTTTTGGTGTTTTGATGTTTTGAACATGCTAAGTTCATCTTAGAAATGATTTAGAATCATTCAAATTGATTAGATCAATTTCGGACTAAAATTGACAAAATACCAAGTGTAAGGGCATTCGGTAAATTCACTTAAATATGATTTATTGAATTTTATTTCATAATTTGATTATTGGATAATTAATAAAGATGTTTATTTAATTAATCCGAGAAAAATTTTTGAAATCAGAAAATTTAATTTTCCACCGTTTTCCGCTGCGTTACCGGATTCTAACCATAAAAACCCCTACACATGGTCACCTGGCTACGCTCGTCAATACGAGCTCCATGTTTTCAGAAGTATTGAGATAAGTCATCATCCTTAAGAGATGCTCTCGGACTGATCCCTTCCTTCATCCTAGCAGTCGTCGCTAAGACCATGGCCTCATGGTGTTGACGCTCGAAGGCTGCCCAAACATGCCTTGCAATGACTCCATCATCTGAGATGCTAGAGCCATAGGTTCGTGCTTTGCAGCAAGAACCTCAGACATCCCTGCTAGCAAGTAGCAGCAGGCTTTCTCATTTGTTGCGACCCATTTCTGATAGGTATCGCTGATGAGTGGTATTTATATCACTTATTCCCACCCATTTGACCTAATGTTTTGTATTGTTTCTCGAGATTTATGAACGTTCTGATGTGTTTTGTTGTTATTTTGCAGATAAATAAAGTTTGGACAGCACTGGAGGCAATTTGGGGCAAACCGGACAAAAATGCGGCAACGGGAATATTTTCATCTTCTGCGAGTCGCGATGCTGGAGCATTGCGCGCCGCGACGCCCAGCATGCGCCGGTTTTGCTAAAATGCACCGGGTCAACGGGTCAGAATCTGAAAAGTTGACTTTGCTAACGTGCGCCGTGACACGTGTCACCATCACAGAAGACTTGCTAACTTGCTCTGCCACGTGTCATCATCACAACGGTGCCGACAATCATCATCTATGCTATCTTACGCCAGGACACGTGTCAACATCTCAACGGCCTTGCTAAAATGCGCCCATGCCACGTGTCACGATCTGATGCTGCCGACAATCTCACCTCAGTGTGACGTAAGCAATGATGTCATGAACAGTGCCACATCATCGGATAAGATATGAGCCAAAAAATCAGCAAGTGACACGTGTCACTGTAGCTGGAGTCGCGACGCGGAACCCGTTAGCGTCGCGACGCCCAGACCCTATCGACGCCTATAAATTGAGCTCGAGATTTAAGAATTCGATGTACCTTCCTCTCTCTTCAATTCCTTCTAAAGAGAGAGTTTCTCTCTCTAAACTCTTAGTTTTTAGTTTTTTTTTTAGTTTTGTAAATAATTTTAATTACGTTTTGTAATAATAGTAATTTAATTTTTACTTTTTACTTTCTTTTACAGTTTTTACTATTTACTTTTTACTTTTTACAGTTTTTACTATTTATATGAGGTAACTTCTTTTACTATGGTGAAAGGTAATTCTTTTACTATTACTACTTAGATTATTCTCCCATAATTATAATATATTCAATGTTTTTAATTGGACTTAATGAGGATACCGCCAGATTGGTCGGTTGGTTAATTTAATTCCGCCTATATGGCTGGTTGTTTTCATTCCGCCTATATGGCTGGTTATTTTAATTCCGCCTTTATGGCTGGTTGTTTTTAAATTGACTTAATCAGGTACCGCCTATATGGCTGGTTGGAAATGTTTTGCAAAGCTTATATTATATTATAGGAGAAATCTAATTAGTATTTAGTAGAAGTTAATTCCTTTTACCTTAGCAATTTTATTTTATTTTATTTTTCAGCTTTCACTTTGTGTCTTTTACTTTTAAGCTTTTACTAGCCTTAGTCATGTGTTAGTTATTTAGGGGTTGTGTTAACTTTTACTATCACCGGTTTATAAGGGGTTAAATTATAGTTTGGGTATTATAAAGATTTATTTATTGAGTCTTTATCTTAAAGTCTTTTTATTAACTGGCCATTAATAAAATTGATTAGGTAAACTTAAAATGAACATAGGGATTTTAAGTTTAAGACCTTAGACTCAATAGCCCACGATCTTCCTGAGGATAGATAACCCTTAATAGATTTCCTTACAGGATAGGAATATACCTGTCAGGCGGGGGTAGCCATAATTGGAACTTGAACTTAATGAATCTAGGTAATTTGGTTGACATAGACATATGGTTCAATTGGATTATACTAGGTATTTGTGTCTGACCATCGACAGAGGCTTACACATAATTTAGAGTTCCAGGTAATAAATCAATATATTACCAACTTTAAGATAACCACTTCATCTTTAAAATGATATTAAAAGAAATCACAACCTTAGACTTTTGTGTCTTTTATTTTCCTTAGTATTTTCTTTTATCTTTTTATTTATTTATTTAGCAAATCTTTAATCAACCAAATCAATCAAACAATCAATTCCATTCTCCCTTTAATTAGATATTTGTAAATAAATAGATTCAATAATTAATAACAACAGTAGAAATTAAGTCCTCGTGGGATCGATATTTTTATACTACTTGAACGATACGTGCGCTTGCGTTATACGTGTGTGTTTACGCCGGTCAAGTTTTTGACGCCGTTGCCGGGGACTTATATTTCTTGAGTTGTTAATTTTGAAGCTATCTAATTTACCTGTATCTAATTTTCTTTATTTTTATCTGTAATTTTTATTTTCTTTCTTTCGATTTCAGGTGACTTAAAAATGGAACACTACTGGGAGATTGAGAGACTATATGCTTTACAAGAAGATACACCCCACATCTGGGAGCAACAGTCCGATTTTCTGAGGCCTGTTGTCCAGCCCAACAATTATCACTGGATGCCAGAATCAAGCAATACTACATTTGCTCAACAGAACTCAATATGGAGATGTGACATATGTAATGGTAACCACCCAAGCGATTATTGCGAATACAACTACCATCCAGGGCGGCAGAACTATCAAGATCCTTCATGGTATGACGAGCCATCACATTTCACAGAACCACATTTTTCATCTTATCCACCATCCATATGCGATTTTCATCAACAATCAGAACCATCAGAGGAAGATCAATTGATTCACATGTTCAAAGAACAGACAGCTCGATTTGATGCACAAATTCAGAGTCAAACGGTGTCTATACAGAGGATGACAGATCAAATTAGACAATTAACAGATAACCTGAATCAAATATCTCACGGAACAAATTCAAACAATACTGAAGAAGCCTTCGAATATCCTCAGATTCATCATGACATCATAACAGAGGATGAGGCTGAGCAGTATCAAGAATCAGAGGTATCAGTTCAGGAGCCCGAACCAGCAAAGTCTCGATTTGATTTTTATTATTCTGACTCTGACGAGGAGGAAGCTGATCCATTTATACCAACTGCACCAACAACGGAGGATCAAACTTTCAAGCCTCAAAATGAAGATCTTGGAGAATGCTTTGCACAAATGTTTGAAGAAGATCTACCTGAGCTAATTATTTCACCCAGATCAGAGGATGAAGACCTAAAATCTGACATTTCTTTTCATCCTCAGGTTGACAATTTTGATGCATGTATTTCACAGATGACAGATGAAAAGCTGAATATGGAAATTTTCAAATACATCTGTGAAGAAAAGGTGGAGCAAAAAGAAGAGCAAATGAAGGAGCTATTGTCTTACCTTAATAAAGATCCTGAGCATTCAGGAAAAACATCGTTGTTTTGGGGAGTACAAATCAAAGATATCAACCAGAAACTTGACAGAATGGAACCTCCATTTCAAGTCAAGCACCATACGAGACCTCCTGATTTTCTTTCTTTCTTTTCAGGTACCACTGGAGCAACAAAAGTCAAAAAAGTGGCACGAGTATTGAATGAGACAAAATATTTTTTGCCACTTTACCGTTGGAAGAGACCCTTCAAAAGCAACGCTCACGGAATTGTCTGTAATCGGACATCCAAAACGACATTGAAACCTCCTTAACATATGGATTTCATTCACGTCTGGCTGAAGACGAAAAATTTAGCGCTAGCAGGGAGGCACCCATGCAATTTGTTGTAATTTATTTTTTTCATGTTTTGTGTGAACTTTTTAATTTTGTGTGTTATTTTGTAGGGAAAGGCACAAATGGAGCATTTTAAGTCATAAGGAATGGCGTTTGGCAATCAAAGAAGAGAAACAATTCATTAGCAAAGACTTAGGAATGAATGAAATCTTAAGACGCATCCTAATGGATTTATATACCAAACAAGTGGCGTATTGCGTACACAATTCCGTTACCTTAATTATTGCTTTGATTTGCTTTTCTGTTGTAATTATTTTTATTTTCATAGACAGGATCCAAACTTTTTGACATTTCACGATCTTTTTTGTTGTTTAGCTAACAAACGTCATCTGGAAGATACTAGTGCTATTATTACTCACCATTTTTCAGGTACTATAAATTCAGCTCGTCATTGCACTTTTGAAGGCATCCTAATTTGAGAAAGAAATACATAGAAAAATGGAAGTCACCTCAAGAAGACGAGTTGAAGACATTTGTGTGTTTTGTGGTAGTAGTGTTGGTACTAAACCACAATACATAGAAGCAGCACAGGAATTGGGTCGAGTATTAGCTGCAAGGAATATGCACTTAATATATGGCGGATGCAATCTCGGACTTATGGGGATCGTTTCAAAAGCCGTACAGGAAGGAGGCAGTCACGTTTTGGGAATCATCCCAAAACCCTTGGCAGAGGCAAATCTTATTGGTTCATCAAACGGAGAGGAACTGATCGTGCCATGTATGTCTGAACGCCTGGTAGAAATGATTAAATGTGCTGATGCTTTTATTGCTTTGCCAGGTGGCTTGGGCACATTGGAGGAAATTTTTATAGTTCTATCTTGGGCGAACCTGAACATACACCAGAAACCACTTGGACTGCTTAATGTTGATGGATTTTATGATTTTCTTTGTGTGTTTCTTGATGATGCTCGGAGAAATGGGTTCGTGTCAAAACCTATGAAATAACTCCTCTTCACTGCCAGAACTGCTCCGGATCTGATAGACCAACTCATAGCCTATGAACCACAAGTTGACCCTATCCTATCAAAGATAAATTGGTCTGAGGACGATCGTGGTAAGAGACGTCGAATTAATCTGGATCTTAACCTTTAATTTCCTGTAGATTTCAGTTAACCAGGTACAACCTTCTAAACTCTTCTTTTACTGTTTAAGATATTGGGGACAATGTCTCATTTAGGTTTGGGGGAGGGATTTAGTTGATTAGTACCTTGTTTTTAGTTTGTGTGTTTTGTTTTTAGTCCAAAATTTTTCGAAAAATACAAAAAAAAAAATTTGAAAAATTTTCAAAAACTACAAAAATATTTTGTGTTTTCTTTGTGTTTTGACTAAAAAGGTGAAATTGGTGAGAGGTAGCTGAGTAAGGAGTTCTCACTCTTGAGACGTATCTCAAAACCATTTATTTCAAAACAAGTTAATTTTTGTTTATTTCATTTTAAATTATTTAATTCGTAAATTCTCCTTAACACTGACTAAAATGGATCTTCATATGCTCCGTTGGCAGGTATTATCAACATGCATAGTAACATACAGACATGAGCTAAAATTGAAAAGTTTGTAATATTCAGTGCTATAGTTTAATTGGAGGAAGCATCTCTAAATAGTGATGGAGTAAAAAAAAAAAAAAAAAAAAAAAAAAACGTCCGAGATCCGAGTTATTAAGTCTGTAAGGGTGTTTTCACACCTAGTGCCCTAAAACCAACTGGTTTGGGAGTCACTGGCCCAAAGCTCGTTACATGGATCGAAGATGCTGCAGAAGTCTGAGTAATTAAGTTTGTAGGGGTGTTTTAACACCTGGTGCCCTAAAGCCAACTGGTTTGGGAGCCACCAACCCAAAGCTCGCTACATAGATGGAAGGTATTGTATGTAAATAAAAAATATAGAAAAAAATCAAAGAAAAAATCAGAAAAATCAGAAAATTATTCCATTGCTATAAAAAGGTGTGAAATCTGATAGAACTTAGGATAAAAATATACTCTCTTATCAACTGCACTTATGACTGTTGTGGGCAAAAATGAGTTGATTAATATTTTGTTAGCTGTGTATATGGAGAATGGTAAAAAAAATCTGAGAATTACTTATTCGGTAATTTAGAAAGAAACAAAACAACTAGTAACTTGGAGTAGAATTTTCACCTGATTAGTCACTAACTTTCTTTATTCTCTTTTCGCTTGTCTTTTTGCTTTTGTGTGCATTAGTTTTACTAACTTTTTACTTTTGTAAAATGTTTGGGGTATCATTACTGTAAACCCTCACGAGACTACAACTCGTCCACTAGGGACACCTAGGGGTTTAAAGGCTTGTTGCATATGCTAAATGCAACCGTGATCCCTACGAAAGTGGCTTAGTTAAATTTATTTTCATGTTATTTTATTTTCTGTTTTGCTCGAGGACTAGCAAAATGTTAGGTTTGGGGGTGTGATGAGTGGTATTTATATCACTTATTCCCACTCATTTGACCTAATGTTTTGTATTGTTTCTCGAGATTTATGAACGTTCTGATGTGTTTTGTTGTTATTTTGCAGATAAATAAAGTTTGGACATCACTGGAAGCAATTTGGGGCAAAACCGGACAAAAATGCTGCAACAAGAATATTTTCATCTTCTGCGAGTCGCGACGCTGGAGCATTGCGCGCCGCGACGCCCAGCATGCGCCGATTTTGCTAAAATGCGCCGGGTCAACGGGTCAGAATCTGAAAAGTTGACTTTGGTAACGTGCGCCGTGACACGTGTCACCATCACAGAAGACTTGCTAACTTGCGCTGCCACGTGTCATCATCACAACGGTGCCGACAATCATCATCTATGCTATCTTGCGCCAGGACACATGTCAACATCTCAACGGCCTTGCTAAAATGTGCCCATGCCACGTGTCACGATCTGATGCTGCCGACAATCTCACCTCAGAGTGACGTAAGCAATGACGTCATGAACAGTGCCACATCATCGGATAAGATCTGAGCCGACAAATCAGCAAGTGACACGTGTCACTGTAGCTGGAGTCGCGACGCGGAACCCTTTAGCGTCGCGACGCTCAGACCCTATCGACGCCTATAAATTGAGCTCTAGATTTCAGAATTCGATGTACCTTCCTCTCTCTTCATTTCTTCTAAAGAGAGAGTTTTCTCTCTAAACTCTTTAGTTTTTAGTTTTTTTTTAGTTTTGTAAATAATTTTAATTACGTTTTGTAATAATAGTAATTAATTTTTACTTTTTACTTTCTTTTACAATTTTACTATTTACTTTTTACTTTTTACAGTTTTTACTATTTATATGAGGTAACTTCCTTTTACATGGTGAAAGGTAATTCTTTTACTATTACTACTTAGATTATTCTCCCATAATTATAATATATTCAATGTTTTTATTGGACTTAATGAGGATACCGCCAGATTGGTCGGTTGGTTAATTTAATTCTGCCTATATGGCTGGTTGTTTTCATTCCGCCTATATGGCTGGTTATTTTAATTCCGCCTTTATGGCTGGTTGTTTTTAAATTGACTTAATCAGGTTACCGCCTATATGGCTGGTTGGAAATGTTTTGCAAAGCTTATATTATATTATGGGAGAAATCTAATTAGTATTTAATAGAAGTTAATTCCTTTTACCTTAGCAATTTTATTTTATTTTATTTTTCAGCTTTCACTTTATGTCTTTTACTTTTAAGCTTTTACTAGCCTTAGTCATGTGTTAGTTATTTAGGGGTTGTGTTAACTTTTACTATCACCAGTTTATAAGGGGTTAAATTATAGTTTGGGTATTATAAAGATTTATTTATTGAGTCTTTATCTTAAAGCCTTTTTATTAACTGGCCATTAATAAAATTGATTAGGTAAACTTAAAATGAACTAGACATAGGGATTTTAAGTTTAAGACCTTAGACTCAATAGCCCACGATCTTCCTTGAAAATAGATAACCCTTTAATAGATTACCTTACAGGATAGGAATATACCTGTCAGGCGGGGGTAGCCATAATTGGAACTTGAACTTATGAATCTAGGTAATTTGGTTGACATAGACATATGGTTCAATTGGATTATACTAGGTATTTGTGTCTGACCATCGACATAGGCTTACACATAATTTAGAGTTCCAGGTTAATAAATCAATATATTACCAACTTTAAGATAACCACTTCATCTTAAAATGATATTAAAAGAAATCACAACCTTAGACTTTTGTGTCTTTTATTTTCCTTAGTATTTTCTTTTATCTTTTTATTTATTTATATCAAATCTTTAATCAACTAAATCAATCAAACAATCAATTCCATTCTCCCTTTAATTAGATATTTGTAAATAAATAGATTCAATAATTAATAACAACAGTAGAAATTAAGTCCTCGTGGGATTGATATTTTTATACTACTTGAACGATACGTGCGCTTGCGTTATACGTGTGTGTTTACGCCGGTCAAGTTTTTGACGCCGTTGCCGGGGACTTATATTTTTTGAGTTGTTAATTTTGAAGCTATCTAATTTACCTGTATCTAATTTTCTTTATTTTTATCTGTAATTTTTATTTTCTTTCTTTTGATTTCAGGTGACTTAAAAATGGAACACAACTGGGAGATTGAGAGACTACATGCTTTACAAGAAGATACACCCCACATCTGGGAGCAACAGTCCGATTTTCTGAGGCCTGTTGTCCAGCCCAACAATTATCACTGGATGCCAGAATCAAGCAATACTACATTTGCTCAACAGAACCAATATGGAGATGTGACATATGTAATGGTAACCACCCAAGCGATTATTGCGAATACAACTACCATCCAGGGTGGCAGAACTATCAAGATCCTTCATGGTATGACGAGCCATCACATTTCACAGAACCATATTTTTCATCTTATCCACCATCCATATGCGATTTTCATCAACAATCAGAACCATCAGAGGAAGATCAATTGATTCACATGTTCAAAGAACAGACAGCTCGATTTGATGCACAAATTCAGAGTCAAACGGTGTCTATACAGAGGATGACAGATCAAGTTAGACAATTAACAGATAACCTGAATCAAATATCTCACGGAGCAAATTCAAACAATACTGAAGAAGCCTTCGAATATCCTCAGATTCATCATGACATCATAACAGAGGATGAGGCTGAGCAGTATCAAGAATCAGAGGTATCAGTTCAGGAGCCCGAACCAGCAAAGTCTCGATTTGATTTTTATTATTCTGACTCTGACGAGGAGGAAGCTGATCCATTTATACCAACTGCACCAACAATGGAGGATCAAACTTTCAAGCCTCAAAATGAAGATCTTGGAGAATGCTTTGCACAAATGTTTGAAGAAGATCTACCTGAGCCAATTATTTCACCCAGATCAGAGGATGAAGACCTAAAATCTGACATTTCTTTTCATCCTCAGGTTGACAATTTTGATGCATGTATTTCACAGATGACAGATGAAAAGCTGAATATGGAAATTTTCAAATACATCTGTGAAGAAAAGGTGGAGCAAAAAGAAGAGCAAATGAAGGAGCAATTGTCTTACCTTAGTAAAGATCCTGAGCATTCAGGAAAAACATTGCTGTTTTGGGGAGTACAAATCAAAGATATCAACCAGAAACTTGACAAAATGGAACCTCCATTTCAAGTCAAGCACCATACGAGACCTCCTAATTTTCTTTCTTTCTTTTCAGGTACCACTGGAGCAACAAAAGTCAAAAAAGTGGCACGAGTATTGAATGAGACAAAATATTTTTTGCCACTTTACCGTTGGAAGAGACCCTTCAAAAGCAACGCTCACGGAATTGTCTGTAATCGGACATCCAAAACGACATTGAAACCTCCTTAACATATGGATTTCATTCACGTCTGGCTGAAGACGAAAAATTTAGCGCTAGCAGGGAGGCAACCCATGCAATTTGTTGTAATTTATTTTTTTCATGTTTTGTGTGAACTTTTTAATTTTGTGTGTTATTTTGTAGGGAAAGGCACAAATGGAGCATTTTAAGACAGAAGGAATGGTGTTTGGCAATCAAAGAGAAAGAAACAATTCATTAGCAAAGACTTAGGAATGAATGAAATCTTGAGACGCATCCTAATGGATTTATATACCAAACGAGTGGCGTATTGCGTACACAATTTCGTTACCTTAATTATTGCTTTGATTTCCTTCTGTTGTAATTATTTTTATTTTCATAGACAGGATCCAGACTTTTTGACATTTCACGATCTCTTTTGTTGTTTAGCTAACAAACGTCCTCTGGAAGATACTAGTGCTATTACTACTCACCCTTTTTCAGGTACTATAAATTCAGCCCGTCATTGCACTTGTGACGTTAGGCACATGAGAAAGAAATAAAAAATGGAAGCCACCTCAAGAAGACGAGTTGAAGAACATTTGTGTGTTTTGTGGTAGTAGTGTTGGTACTAACCAAAAATCAAAGAGCAGCAGCACAGGGGTCGAGTATTAGCTGCAAGGAATATGCACTTAATATATGGCGGAGGCAATCTCGGACTTATGGGGATCGTTTCAAAAGCCGTACAGGAAGGAGGCAGTCACGTTTTGGGAATCATCCCAAAACCCTTGGCAGAGGCAAATCTTATTGGTTCATCAAACGGAGAGGAACTGATCGTGCCAGGTATGTTGAACGCCTGGTAGAAATGATTAACCGTGCTGATGCTTTTATTGCTTTGCCAGGTGGCTTGGGCACATTGGAGGAAATTTTTATAGTTCTATCTTGGGCGAACCTGAACATACACCAGAAACCACTTGGACTGCTAATGTTGATGGATTTTATGATTTTCTTTGTGTGTTTCTTGATGATGCTCGGAGAATGGGTTCGTGTCAAAACCTATGAAATAACTCCTCTTCACTGCCAGAACTGCTCCGGATCTGATAGACCAACTCATAGCCTATGAACCACAAGTTGACCCTATCCTATCAAAGATAAATTGGTCTGAGGACGATCGTGGTAAGAGGCGTCGAATTAATCTGGATCTTAACCTTTAATTTCCTGTAGATTTCAGCTAACCAGGTACAACCTTCTAAACTCTTCTTTTACTGTTTAAGATATTGGGGACAATGTCTCATTTAGGTTTGGGGGAGGGATTTAGTTGATTAGTACCTTGTTTTTAGTTTGTGTGTTTGTTTTTAGTCCAAAATTTTTCGAAAAATACAAAACAAAAATTGAAAATTTTTCAAAAACTACAAAAAATTTTGTGTTTTCTTTGTGTTTTGACTAAAAATATGAAATTGGTGAGAGGTAGTTGAGTAAGGAGTTCTCACTCTTGAGACGTATCTCAAAACCATTTATTTCAAAACAAGTTAATTTTTGTTTATTTCATTTTAAATTATTTAATTCGTAAATTCTCCTTAACACTGACTAAAATGGATCTTCATATGCTCCGTTGGCAGGTATTATCAACATGCATAGTAACATACAGACATGAGCTAAAATTGAAAAGTTTGTAATATTCAGTGCTATAGTTTAATTGGAGGAAGCATCTCTAAATAGTGATGGAGTAAAAAAAAAAAAAAAAAAAAAAAAAACGTCAGAGATCCGAGTTATTAAGTCTGTAAGGGTGTTTTCACACCTAGTGCCCTAAAACCAACTGGTTTGGGAGTCACTGGCCCAAAGCTCGTTACATGGATCGAAGATGCTGCAAAAATATATATATCTGAAGTCTGAGTAATTAAGTTCGTAGGGGTGTTTTAACACCTGGTGCCCTAAAGCCAATTGGTTTGGGAGCCACCAACCCAAAGCTCGCTATATAGACGGAAGGTATTGTATATAAATAAAAAATATAGAAAAAATCAAAGAAAAAATCAGAAAAAATCAGAAAATTATTCCATTGCTATAAAAAGGTGTGAAATCTGATAGAACTTTAGGACAAAATATTACTCTCTTATCAACTGCACTTATGACTGTTGTGGGCAAAAATGAGTTGATTAATATTTTGTTAGCTGTGTATATGGAGAATGGTAAAAATAATCGGAGAATTTACTTATTCGGTAATTTAGAAAGAAACAAAACAACTAGTAACTTGGAGTAGAATTTTCACCTGATTAGTCACTAACTTTCTTTATTCTCTTTTCTCTTGTCTTTTTGCTTTTGTGTGCATTAGTTTTACTAACTTTTTACTTTTGTAAACTGTTTGTGGGTATCATTACTGTAAACCCTCACGAGACTACAACTCGTCCACTAGGGACACCTAGGGGTTTAAAGGCTTGTTGCATATGCTAAACGCAACCGTGATCCCTACGAAAGTGGCTTAGTTAAATTTTATTTTCATGTTATTTTATTTTCTGTTTTGCTCGAGGACTAGCAAAATGTTAGGTTTGGGATGTGATGAGTGGTATTTATATCACTTATTCCCACTCATTTGACCTAATGTTTTGTATTGTTTCTCGAGATTTATGAACGTTCTGATGTGTTTTGTTGTTATTTTGCAGATAAATAAAGTTTGGACAGCACTGGAGGCAATTTGGGGCAAAACCGGACAAAAATGCGGCAACAGGAATATTTTCATCTTCTGCGAGTCGCGACGCTGGAGCATTGCGCGTCGCGACGCCCAGCATGCGCCGGTTTTGCTAAAATGCGCCGGGTCAACGGGTCAGAATCTGAAAAGTTGACTTTGCTAACGTGCGCCATGACACGTGTCACCATCACAGAAGACTTGCTAACTTGCGCTGCCACGTGTCATCATCACAACGGTGCCGACAATCATCATCTATGCTATCTTGCGCCAGGACACATGTCAACATCTCAACGGCCTTGCTAAAATGCGCCCATGCCACGTGTCACGATCTGATGCTGCCGACAATCTCACCTCAGAGTGACGTAAGCAATGACGTCATGAATAGTGCCACGTCATCGGATAAGATCTGAGCCGACAAATCAGCAAGTGACACGTGTCACTGTAGCTGGAGTCGCGACGCGGAACCCTTTAGCGTAGCGACGCTCAGACCCTATCGACGCCTATAAATTGAGCTCGAGATTTCAGAATTCGATGTACCTTCCTCTCCCTTCAATTCCTTCTAAAGAGAGAGTTTCTCTCTCTAAACTCTTTAGTTTTTAGTTTTTTTTTTAGTTTTGTAAATAATTTTAATTACGTTTTGTAATAATAGTAATTTAATTTTTACTTTTTACTTTCTTTTACAATTTTTACTATTTACTTTTTACTTTTTACAGTTTTTACTATTTATATGAGGTAACTTCATTTTACTATGGTGAAAGGTAATTCTTTTACTATTACTACTTAGATTATTCTCCCATAATTATAATATATTCAATGTTTTTAATTGGACTTAATGAGGATACCGCCAGATTGGTCGGTTGGTTAATTTAATTCCGCCTATATGGCTGGTTGTTTTCATTCCGCCTATATGGCTGGTTATTTTAATTCCGCCTTTATGGCTGGTTGTTTTTAAATTGACTTAATCAGGTTACCGCCTATATGGCTGGTTGGAAATGTTTTGCAAAGCTTATATTATATTATGGGAGAAATCTAATTAGTATTTAGTAGAAGTTAATTCCTTTTACCTTAGCAATTTTATTTTATTTTATTTTTCAGCTTTCACTTTATGTCTTTTACTTTTAAGCTTTTACTAGCCTTAGTCATGTGTTAGTTATTTAGGGGTTGTGTTAACTTTTACTATCACCGGTTTATAAGGGGTTAAATTATAGTTTGGGTATTATAAAGATTTATTTATTGAGTCTTTATCTTAAAGCCTTTTTATTAACTGGCCATTAATAAAATTGATTAGGTAAACTTAAAATGAACTAGACATAGGGATTTTAAGTTTAAGACCTTAGACTCAATAGCCCACGATCTTCCTTGAGGATAGATAACCCTTTAATAGATTTCCTTACAGGATAGGAATATACCTGTCAGGCGGGGTTAGCCATAATTGGAACTTGAACTTAATGAATCTAGGTAATTTGGTTGACATAGACATATGGCTTACACATAATTTAGAGTTCCAGGTTAATAAATCAATATATTACCAACTTTAAGATAACCACTTCATCTTTAAAATGATATTAAAAGAAATCACAATCTTAGACTTTTGTGTCTTTTATTTTCCTTAGTATTTTCTTTTATCTTTTATTTATTTATTTAGCAAATCTTTAATCAACCAAATCAATCAAACAATCAATTCCATTCTCCATTTAATTAGATATTTGTAAATAAATAGATTCAATAATTAATAACAACAGTAGAAATTAAGTACTCGTGGGATCGATATTTTTATACAACTTGAACGATACGTGCACTTGCGTTATACGTGTGTGTTTACACTGGTCAATCGCGCACAGCTTGGCCAGCATTTATGGCCGGCTCGGGAGGACGTTCCTCCGTCAGGACAAACTTTAGGTCTTCACAGACCAAGATAGTGTTCATGTTACTTTTCCATTTTACATAATTTTCTCCGGTCAACTTATTATTTGAGAGAATGGAAATAATTGGAGAAACCATGGCTGAAAGTAAAATAAACATGCATTTAACATTCATTCATTGCATATTAAAATCGTCAAAGAATTTTGGCATAAAATTAAACATGATGCATGAACCATGAATAACGAATAAGAAACCTAAAAGAATTACTATGCCACGGAGATCTATCATCCCACAAGTAAGTGTCGCCGTAGGGGAGGTCAAGTACTCGCATGATAGATTGAGACAATCTCAGCTGTTTTAATATATGCGGGAATAACTCTTATTCCTATATTAAACAACTATTGTTTTATTTGATCAAGGAATTTCATTAACAGTTAATTATTCCTTTGTGAGTGTAACCCGCCGTTTCGGGATTCTTTGACTTAACAAGTGAAGTGCCGCCGTAGGGTAGGTCAGTTCACAAGATACATCTAGAATCCCTATCCTCTCGGAACCCAAACTTGATAATGACCCAAAATGGACACCATCTGTAGGGGGACGAAAACAAAGCCGTCTCGAGGCACCTTTTGAATCTCACGTTTTTGGACTAACAACGGAGATCACGGGATGTACTGTCGTATATCCCTCTCCCACTCACTATTTTAAACTTAAGGTTTCTATCTAAAATATCTAATATTTTATCCTAACTAGTGTGGATAAACTTATGGCGGCTAAAGCATAATTTATTTACACTAGTTTGTCATAAGCGAGCTAATCAATTTTAGCTATTAAAATTGTGTCACTAATATCCTATTAGTCTCTACTAATAATTATACTATATTAAAATATTTAATTAGAGTGGCATAAGTGAGCTACAATATTTTAACTCTTAAAATACTAAGCACTTAAAGGTCTAAAATCATAGAATTCTAAATGGTCAAAATTTTAATTAAATATTTTAATAAATCTTAGTGCGTCACAAACTCCAATGGTACGTGGAATTGTATCCCGAGTGCAGACCACATTTCCGTCCATACGGAATCGGCTATGGAATTTATATCCGGGTTTCCATCCTATATACCAATGGAATTTATTATGCACCAATTAAGTCCAATATATTAGAATTCAAGTTTTTGACACTAAGTCTCATTAATCTAATTAATGATTTTCATGCATATCATTTTCTAACTCATATAAACATGTTAAAACAGAAACTTTAAATAATAAAGTGAAGGGTTAAGAGCACGTTTCAACCTCGCTCTTGATGCCAATTGTAGGGAACGCCTTCCCCCGCGCAGCTCTGATCGATTAGGCTCAGGAATCAGACTTGAAATTTTTTTTTGCTCTTCCCTTGCTATGGCCGAACCTTACCAATGATTTCACTGATATTTTGGACAAACTTTCAGCCCCGGAATAGCCCTGAAACAGTCCCCGAACAACCCCCTGAACTGCAGTGAATTAGCGGACTGTTTTGGACCCATTACATACGCGAACTTCACCCAATTTGAAGTCAGATTTGTGCACACTGCTGTGTGTGATTTCAGGTCTGATTTTTCTCTAAAACTCAATCCTAACACAGCCCTAAAAATCCCTAAAATTGTTTCCCAAAAATCCGAATGAAAACCAAACAAAACCAAGCCTCAGTAAACCCTCATTGTGCGCAAACTGCAGTGGGATTTTGTGTCCCACTGTCGTGAATGGAGAAGAGGATGGAGAAGGGTTTTTCAACTTCACAAGGTCTTCCGAACTATGTCTCGACTCTAACGGAGGGTAGTGTGGGCTACACTCACAAATTAATCTCTAAACGGTTTAGAGAATAAAAGATCACACACCGAATAATTTTCAGGTTCTTCAAAGAAAATTCTCAACTCTTGAGAGCTTGAAGAAGAGATGGAGGCTAGGGTTTCTAATTGCTTAAATCTGAAAAATTAAATCATAATTTTTCTTTTATATTTATGGTTAATTTGTTTCATTAAACGAATCAACCACTAGTCTCCCATTGCTCTTGAAATTCGGCCAATGGGGGGATTAGGAATCCTTGTTTTATTTTGCTTCCAAAATAAACAAATCCTACTCCTTATAGAACATTAAATTTCGGCCAATGGGAGGGGAATTTGGATTTGATTTTATTTCTTAAACAAACAAATCATATTCCTTACCTATGTAGGAATTTCGGCCAATGGGGGAAGTTGGATTTGATTTTGTAACAAACAAATCCTATTCCTTATCCAATAAAGAATCATACCTTGGTAATAATTCTTAGCCTTATTAAATTATATCATATATAATTTAATGTTCTAATTTAATAATTATCATATAATTATTAATACTTTATATTAAATTTTAATATAAAGTCTCAAGTGTGATATAATTAATATTATTAATGACATTAATAATATTTATTCCTTTTGTGAGTATATAATTGGACCATCCAATTATATTAGCTCCGCTACAGTAAATCGAGCTAGCACGAGGACCAAGTGGACCTACGGTTCTGAGCTTCAATAATCTTGAAATATTAATTAAGCTCTTAATTAAATATTCCGAATTATTAACTCCGGGTTATTCCATTAAAAACTCGAAGTTGCACTCTCGTCGCTGTAGATGAAATATTATGCCGAACAAAGTCGGTGTCCACCGATACAGTCATTGCATACAAATTGATCATTCACGAATATCTCGTAATTAGAGCGGGGTCATAATGTCTGTTATACCCCTCTAATTATTTTATCTTAAGTACCATTGATTCTCTAATGAACGATTCATTCATAACTGTTATGAATATTAATCTTTCTATTCGTAATAGAAAGAATTGAGCGCTCTAATCGTTCAAGTACCGAATCAACCCTTAAGAGAGATTCATCTACTTCTCGTAAGAAGGAGTGAATTCCATGTCTATGTAAAACGTTCCCAGCTACATAACAGACTATGCCCCCAAAGTACATAGTTATTGGTTGAGATTGCTACACCAACCTCACCTTTGTAAATCAAAGGACATATCCCGCCATGCAGGAGTTCGTAGTACACTCAGGATTAAGATCAACCCATATATGACCATCAAGTAGATTGAAATGACTTTCTTTTTTTAACGGATATTAGAAGAATGTCATTTCTACCTGGGTCCAGTCCTATATGATCACGTCATATAAGGTGCCTCCATTCTCATGTCTCTACATGGACGATCCGGATTAAGATCGCCATCCAATATAGAATGGACTGCAGCTATAGATAAACCACAAACAAAGTACAGGTTTGCTTGCTCTCTATGGACTATTTAAGATTACTAACTTCAGACTTGGATCCTCTGTTGCATGACACTCATGCACCAAGTCTTGAAGGTACATAAGTAATCTATGGTATTTATGAAGATATATAATATGCGAAAATTAAAACAAACAATTTGATAAATGAATAATGCATCATTTTATTTCTATGCAAAAGAAACTGTTTACATTGCATGTAGCTCTAGGGCATACATCCCAACAGTGTCATGTTTATGATTATAATTAAATGAGACTTGGGTTTGGGGGCTGTAGAAACTACACTCTAGGGAATGAGATAAAAGTTATAAATGAGATAACGATAGAGATATTTGTGATAAAATAAGTTATCTGTAAAAGTAAGAATGTTAGAAAGAGCTAGGAAGCTTATGTAAAATGCAAAACTGTAATGAGCCGGTGAGTGTACAATTAACCTGGTAACTATGTAATGTGTGTATTAGATAAGAACGATAGTATGAAGGGGATAAGTACAAGTTAGTAAGTATGTGAGTTGATGTGATTAGGCGTGTATGTGTGTATAAGAATAGTATGAATGCAAGTGTTGAATTTTATATAAGAATGAGCATATTTGTACATGTGTTTAGTAACATAAGTATTGATTTATGTATATAAGGTGACAGAGAGTATGGATGAGTAATATATGCATTGCATGAGTACATATGAAAGTTTATGACATGAGAAAGTAGAAGAATGATAAAGAATGTGTGCATGTATAGATAAATATAGACATGTATGAATGTAAGATAAATTTAGTATGTTTTAGTTCGAGCAAGCATTTTGTTGATATTTGAGCGTATAGTTTGTAAGATCATTAAAGATGGAATCATGGCCAGAATAGAGAGAAGCATGAGAAATGCATATATGCATGTGCATATGTGTGTGTGTTTAAGTTTTCAGCAGTTGAGCAAACGATAACAACGTTTTCAACAATTTCAAATGTTTTAAAGAAAGATTTCAAATGCTTTTGAAAAGAATCGTATTTCAGAAAATGTTTTTACAGTTTGAGTTACAGATTATGGTTTTATGGTTTTCGGGGCATGAGGTAAAACCTCACCCCAGTATGTAACTAGAGATACATAGATAGAATTGACGGACAGAAACATGTGCACATGTAGAGGACTATGGGGATGACGATACGTAACGTCCATAGATCCTAGTTTCTGAGACAGGATGGCAGCATAGGACCGTGTACCTGATCTCCAGTTTGAACTTGGGTAGTAGCATAGATCTGCACTCCCAGTTCCAGTTTGTGGCTTGGGGGACGGCGATACGTAACGCCCTAAGACCACCAGTTTCAGGGCAAGTATGGCATGCTTTGGGGGACGACAATACGTAACGCCCCAATGTCATGGGTTTGCATATCTGACTCTAGGGCGTATGGGGGGACGGCGATACGTAACGCCCCCATGCGTCAGTTTTCTACAGACACCCAGATATCAGTTTTTCAGAAAAGAAGTTTTGCAATATCAGATTTCCAGAAACAGTTTTCAGAGATACAGAATTCAGAGAAAGTTTCTAGTTTTCAGTTTTCAGATTTCAGTATTCAGTTTTAAGATACAGTTTATGGTTTCAAAATACAACTTTCAGTTTTCTTTAGATACAGATCTCAGTTTTCAAGTTTAGTTTTCAGTTTTCAAATACAGCTTACAGTTTTAAACACAGTTTCAGTTTTCAGTTACAACTTTCAGAAAGAGCTATTTACAAAAGAAAGTTTTTCGAAGCATCGATTTTATAAGAGATTTAGAATTTTAATACAGAAATTAGTTTTCGAGTAATGTTTTCAACCAAGAATTCTTCAGAATGGATTTTCATAAAATATGTTCTATAAGGCATAGCATGTTGAAGTAAAGAATGATTTGAAATTTCTGTATATAAATCATGTATTCTAGTAAGTCATTTGAGATGTATATATTTGATGTTAATGTATTATGGCATTAGTATTTTTCGCATGAAGGTTCTTCAGAAAAGATTTTAAAGTAATAGTTCATAAAATCATGACATGATTGCATCGAAAGTTTTATATGCTGATATTGGTGTGCGGCATGTTTATATAGAAGTACCATTTTGTAAAATTTTAATGCATAATAGCATGATCTTATCTAAAAGTATATATGTTAATGATGATTATGATGATTATGAGTTGTATGTTTACTTAGAAAGAACATATTAAAATGATGCTGGTTCATGAGGAAATGGACATATACATGTAATCATGATTTGTGGTAGTGGATTGGGTAATTATCAGAAGTAAGATTTTAACAGTCCGATTTGATGATATTTCAAGATAATGAAAGAAAGAAGATTATAATGAATATCTGAATCAGGTTAGTAAAGAGTATGGTAAGTAAGTAAGAATCAGTGTAGCGCAGCAAAAGAATGATGAGTCTTATATAATTGTAATATAGAAATTTAAGATATATAATTACCTATAGTTTACAGATGTCTGGTAACGAATATAGTAAATAAGAGTAGCATCTGATGATCAGTTAAAATAATATGTTTGTGAAATGGTTAGGAAATAGTTAATTAATTCGGACTTCATAGTTATTTGCATGATTGCTTACTGATTCATTATGACTCACACCACCACAGTTTGTTAGTTTTGCAGGTCTGTAGCAGTCTTATAGAACCAGCTAAAGTTCGGTGAAGACTTTGAAGACAGTGGACCGCCCCAATTGGAGTCAAGAGAGTCCTGGGTCGAGTTATGGGTCCTCACGGCCCTTGTCTTTGTTTTTGCATTTGTATTTTATATGTATAAGTCATGTAACAGCTTAGTTTTATTTTGAAATCTGGCCGGAGGCCAAGTATTGCATTTTGTTTATTGAGTTCAGACCTGAGGCCTTGATTATGTTTGCACATGTTTGGAGTGGCATTACAGGTTGTCTCATGGTGCTGGCTATAAGTCAGGTTGCATGATGTTCTGTATACATCATGCCGAAATTTCGTTAGAATCAGAGGCTTATAGAGATGGGTCTTCCTGTCTCCTGCCGGTAACATTCTGTCCTAGACGGGATGTTATAAAGTTGGTATCAGAGCATGGTTTAAGAGTCAGTCAGTAGCATGGTCTAGAAGTCAGTGACTGCAACTGTGGGGATCCAGCTGTCGGAGATTGTCTTCAGTTAGGTAAAGACCACGTAGGTCTTTGTATGTATTTTCTATGATAGTTTGATACGATTTGATTATATTATTCAGTGTTTTACTTGCTTGAATATGAGTCAATGGGTGACTCATTTATTGTGCATAGATTAGCTATCTCCATATGGTAGGAGATTAAGTTAAGTTAATACTTGTACGATCCTTTTAATCAGAGAATTAGTAAGAATGAGATATTACCAGTATAGGGCCCTTGTGAGGCCAGAGGAATTGAGATCAGAACCAGAATAGTACAGTTAGAGATAAGAACCAGATCAGTATAGTCAGAGTTGAGAATCAGACCAATATAGCTAGTTTAAAGCAGTAGATGAGTTCTTAAGGATCCTGGTTTATAGATAGTGATTAGTTAACAGTTGGGACAGAAAAGTCATATCAGCGAAGTATAGAGTAAGATAGTTCCTCACTTTCGACCAGGTTTGGATCAGCAGTTATAGGGACGGAGAAATTTCGAGGCGAAATTTTTATAAGGAGGGGTGAAATGTAATATCCCAGATTTTCGGACTGTTCTAGAGGATTCCCGGACCGATGATATAGTCTCGAAACATGATGATAACGAAGAATAAGAGTTCAAGTGATGTCATGAGTTGGAATAATAATAGAGTGAAGGGTCGTCGCGTTGGAAAACGTGTGGGATCAAAAGTCAGATACGTGATTTTTACTATACGAGTAAAGTTTACTGTTTTGACCACAGAATTAAAAACCGAACTCCGATCGAGTTGATTCCTGAACCAACAGACTCGTTTTTCCGAGACGAACAACTTTCGTGTTGAACACATTCCGAGAATCACATCAGAAGGGCTTTAAAATGGCTAATTTCTGAAAATACCCTTCCTAATGGGGGCATTTTGGTCATTTCCGGATTTAAGATATTTTGTTTTAATTATTAATTATTATTATGAATAGTAGCAGTCTTATACCAAAAAAAAGAGAACAGACGCAAAACGCGCAGGGGAGAAAGAAATAGGGAAGAGCCGCGCCGGCAGCCTCCGGCCGGCAAAGCACCGGCGGACCACTGGTGCCCGGTGCGTCCGGCCACGGCCCACATGCCGATGGCCGGCGCCGTCTCTTGAGCCGCCGGAACAGCGAGAAAATGAAGATGAAAGCCGCGATAGTGGGTTTTCCGATCTCGACTCGTCGGTTCATTTTGCGGCCCGAGCCACCTTCTAAATCGAAGTCCTCGACGAGTATTACGACTGTGCGAAGTTAGTTTTGCCGAAAAGGTTGCTCGTGAATTGAGGAAAGAAGCGGTGGATGAATAGTAACCCATGATTAACAGTATCTCCGATCGAAATTCCGATCACAGCAGCTCGTTCGTATGGCCGATGGGAGTCCGAATATGGCCTCGGAATTTCGGTACGACTCTCCGTTTAGAATTTGTTATTTTAAAGTTTACAGTTTTATATTCGGATGTTTCCAGTAGTTCCGTAGTGTAGCGAATTAGCATGAAATGAGTTGGATATGTTTTAATTTGTTAAAATGATAAATGTGGTAGAATCCAAGGAGAAATAGATTAGATTTGATCGATCCGGTGGAATTAGCGAGTTTCCGGTAAAACGGAGTTTCTCGCACGGATGAGCGTAGTTAATCGTAACCTTGGTTAGGATATAAATATGATATTACGAGGGTAATTAAGTCATTCTGGATAGGTTCGGAGGGTTTGAGACCTTTTCTGTAGCGTTTGCGAAAACGTTTCCGCAAGTTTTGCCTCAAACGCGTGAAATGAGAATCTTAGCCATCTAGTTAGTTTAGAACAGTACGAGCGTATATTAGAGTAATGAAGTTTAAATAGTAGAATCAAAAAGAATTCGTGTATTCCGAGAAAGTCCATAGTTTAATATGGATGAGTTGAAAGTTCCGCAAATAGTGGTTCTGACATATGTTGTGATTTATTTTGACAGATCGGGTCCATGTTCGAAGTATCCGCCAAGCCAGGTAAGTAACTCATGATGTGAGTACTTGATAGATTTATCAATGTTTGAAATTAATAATATAACAAAGTTGTAAATAGTTATATGTATGAAATATGTTTATATATAAAGATAAGCGTAGAAGAAAGAAGTAGGTGTATTTATATGCAAATCTAGATGAGAACAAGCAGTTATAAGCAGAGGTATAAGCAAAAGCTAAGCATGAGCATATAGAAATAGAGAGATACATTATTATACCTAAACCAGTATATATATGTATAGATAGAGCGTATGAATGGTGTCATGTTTATGATTATAATTAAATGAGACTTGGGTTTGGGGGCTGTAGAAACTACACCCTAGGGAATGGGATTAAAGTTATAAATGAGATAATGATAGATATATTTGTGATAAAACAAGTTATGTGTAAAAGTAAGAATGCTAGAAAGAGCTAGGAAGCTTATGTAAAATGCAAAACTGCAATGAGCAGGTGAGTGTACAATTAACCTGGTAAATATGTAATGTGTGTATTAGCATAAGAACGATAGTATGAAGGGGATAAGTACAATTTAGTAAGTATATGAGTTGACGTGATTAGACGTGTATGTGTGTATAAGAATAGTATGAATGCAAGTGTTGAATTTTATACAAGAATGAGCATATTTGTACATGTATTTAGTAACATAAGTATTGATATATGTATATAAGGTGACAAAGAGTATGGATGAGTAGTATATGCATTGCATGAGTACATACGAAAGTTTATGACATGAGAAAGTAGAAGAATGATAAAGAATGTGAGCATGTACAGATAAATATAGACATGTATGAATGTAAGATAAATTTAGTATGTTTTAGTTCGAGCAAGCATTCTGTTGATATTTGAGCATATAGTTTGTAAGATCATTATAGATGGAATCATGGCTAGAGTAGAGAGAAGCATGAGAAATGCATATATGCATGTGCATGTGTGTGTGTGTTTAAGTTTTCAGCAGTTGAGCAAATGATAACAATATTTTCAACAATTTCAAATGTTTTAAAGAAAGATTTCAAATGCTTTTGAAAAGAATCGTATTTTAAAAAATATTTTTACAGTTTGAGTTACAGATTATGGTTTTATGGTTTTCGGGGCATGAGGTAAAACCTCACCCCAGTATGTAACTAGAGATACAGAGATAGAATTGACGGACAGAAACATGTGCACATGTAGAGGACTGGGGGGTGGCGATACGTAACGCCTCTAGATCCTAGTTTCTGAGACAGGATGGCGGCATAGGATCGTGTACCTGATCTCTATTTTGAAATTGGGTAGTAGCATAGATCCGCACTCCCAGTTCCAGTTTGTGGCTTGGGGGACGGTGATACGTAACGCCCCAAGACCACCAGATTCAGGACAAGTATGGCATGCTTTGGGGGACGGCGATACGTAACGCCCCAATGTCATGGGTTTGCATATCTGACTCTAGGGCGTATGGGGGGACGGTGATACGTAACGCCCCCATGCGTCAGTTTTCTATAGACACCCAGATATCAGTTTTTCAGAAAAGAAGTTTTGCAATATCAGATTTCCAGAAACAGTTTTCAGAGATACAGAATTCAGAGAAAGTTTATTGTTCTCAGTTTTCAGTTTTCAGATTTCAGTATTCAGTTTTAAGATACAGTTTATGGTTTCAAGATACAACTTTCAGTTTTCTTTAGATACAGATCTTAGTTTTCAAGTGTAGTTTTCAGTTTTCAAATACAGTTTACAGTTTTAAACACAGTTTCAGTTTTCAGTTACACCTTTCAGAAAGAGCTCTTTAGAAAAGAAAATTTTCCGAAGCATCGATTTTATAAGAGATTTAGAATTTTAATACAGAAATTAGTTTTCGAGTAATGTTTTCAACCAAGAGTTCTTCAGAAAGGATTTTCATAAAATATGTTCTACAAGGCATAGCATGTTGAAGTAAAGAATGATTTGCAATTTCTGCATATAAATCATATATTCTAGTAAGTCATTTGAGATGCATATATTTGATGTTAATGTATTATGACATTAGTATTTTTTGCATGAAGGTTCTTCAAAAAAGATTTTAAAGTGATAGTTCATAAAAGCATGACATGATTGCATCGAAAGATTTATATGGCTGATATTGGTGTGCGGTATGTTTATATAGAAGTAACATTTTGTAAAATTTTAATGCATAATAGCATGATCTTATCTAAAGGTATATATGTTAATGATGATTATGAGTTGTATGTTTACTTAGAAAGAACATATTGAAATGATGCTGGTTCATGAGGAAATGGTAACATATACATGTAATCATGATTTGTGGTAGTGGAATGGGTAATTATCAGAAGTAAGATTTTAACAGTCCGATTTGATGATATTTCAAGATAATGAAAGAAATAAGATTATAATGAATATCTTAATCAGGTTAGTAAAGAGTATGGTAAGTAAGTAAGAATTAGTGTAGCACAGCAAAAGAATGATGAGTCTTATATAATTGTGATATAGAAACTTAAGATATATAATTACCTATAGTTTACAGATGTCTAGTAACGGATATAGTAAATAAGAGTAGCATCTGATGATCAGTTAAAATAACACGTTTGTGAAATGGTTAGGAAATAGTTAATTAATTCGTACTTCATAGAATCATAGTTATTTGCATGATTGCTTACTGAGTCATTATGACTCACACCACCACAATTTGTTAGTTTTGCAAGTCTGTAGCAGTCATATAGAACCAGCAGAAGTTCGGTGAAGACTTTGAAGACAGTGGACCGCCCCAATTGTAGTCAAGAGAGTCATGGGTCGAGTTATGGGTCCTCACGGCCCTTGTCTTTGTTTTTGCATTTGTATTTTATATGTATAAGTCGTGTAACAGCTTAGTTTTATTTTGAGTTCTGGCCGGAGGCCAAGTATTGCATTTTGTTTATTGAGTTCAAGCCTGAGTTCTTGATTACGTTTGCACATGTTTGGAGTGGCATTACAGGTTGTCTCATGGTGCTGGCTATAAGCCAGGTTGCATGATGTTCTGCATACATCATGCCGAAATTTCGTTAGAATCAGAGGCTTATGGAGATGGGTCTTCCTGTCTCCTGCCGGTAACATTCTGGCCTAGGCGGGATGCTACATTATTATTTTTAATTAAATTAAAAAATTAAAAAAATCCCTAAAATCATTTTTATTATTAAATTATAAATTAAAATAATAATTATTAAAATAAGAAACTTATTATAATATAAAAATATAATCTCCTAATAAAATAAAAAATATTTCTTTAATTAATTAATATTGTAATTTATTATTTTTAAATAAAAATGATAAATTATTAAAATAAGAAACCTATTACAATAAGAAAATATATTATAATCTCTCATTAAAATAAAAAAAAAAAATATGGCTCATAATCTCTACATTAATTTTTTTTATTAATTTATAAAGTTAAAATAATAAATTATTAGAAAAATAAACATATTATAATATAAAAATAGAATCTCATATTTATTATTAAATTATAAAATTAAAATATCTTTAAAAATAATTTTTATCATTAAGTTGTAAAATTAAAATAAGGAACTTATTAGAATATAAAAATATAATCTCATATTCCGTCACTATCGTAATTTATTATTTTTAAATTATAAAATTAAAATGATAGACTATTAAAATATGAAATCTATTATAATAAAAAACATATTATAATCTCTCATTGAAATTTAAAAAAAAAATGTATATGGTACTTAATCTATAATTAAATAATAACCGTTCATAAAACCTAGTCCACTACAAGAAAACTGCCAAATAGTGACGGAAAAATGCGTAGCTAATTCGTCGCTGATTGACCATTAGCGACAGGAAAATTCCGTCTCTATTTTGTTGGTCGCAAAAAAAAAAAAGCGACGGAAATATACTATATGTCGCTAAAGTTAGCGACAGATGGAAATTCCGTCTCTCTATAGTGACGAAATTTCCGTCTCTAATTAGCGACTGTTAGTATTTCGTCGCTAAAAAGCAACGAAAAATTTCATTTCTATTTAGAGATGGAATTTCAAACCGTCGCTTTTTAGCGATGGAAATTCCGTTTCTATAATTTTTTTGAATAAAAAAAATTAAAAACTAGAAAGGCGGGAAATTTAAATTTTTAAAAATATTTAGAGACGGAATATTTCCATAGCTATTCCGTAGCTATAAATTTTTTTTGAAAAAAATTAAAAAAAATTTAAAATTTAAAATTTTAGAGAGGCGGGAAATTTAAAATTTTAAAAATATTTAGCGACGGAATATTTCCGTAGCTATTCCGTAGCTATAATTTTTTCTTAAAAAAAATTAAAAACGAAAAATTTAAAATTTTAGAAAGGCGGGAAATTTAAAATTTTAAAAATATTTAGAGACAGAATATTTCCATAGCTATTCCGTAGCTATAAATTTTTTTTGAAAAAAATTAAAAAATTTAAAATTTTAAAATTTTAGAGAGGCGGGAAATTTAAAATTTTAAAAATATTTAGCGACGGAATATTTCCGTAGCTATTCCGTAGCTATAATCTTTTTAAAAAAAATTAAAAACGAAAAATTTAAAATTTTAGAGAGGCGGGAAATTTAAAATTTTAAAAATATATGAAACTTTTAAAATTTTAGAAATGAATAAATTTTAAAATTTTAGAAAAGAAAAAATTTAAAATTTTAGAAAGGAAATTTTTTTTTAAAATATAGAGAGGTGGGGAATTTTATAATTATATAGATATGAAAAATTTATAAATTGTAGAGATATGAAATTTTTAAATTTTAGATAAGGGAAAATTTTAAAACTTTTGAATGGTATAAAATTTTAAAAATATTTAGCGACGGAATATTTCCGTAGCTATTCCGTAGCTATAATTTTTTCTTAAAAAAAATTAAAAACGAAAAATTTAAAATTTTAGAGAGGCGGGAAATTTAAAATTTTAAAAATATATGAAACTTTTAAAATTTTAGAAATGAATAAATTTTAAAATTTTAGAAAAGAAAAAATTTAAAATTTTAGAAAGGAAATTTTTTTTTAAAATATAGAGAGGTGGGGAATTTTATAATTATATAGATATGAAAAATTTATAAATTGTAGAGATATGAAATTTTTAAATTTTAGATAAGGGAAAATTTTAAAACTTTTGAATGGTATAAAATTTTAAAAATGTGGATTTTTTTTAATTGTTATATATACATCTGCAATTATACAAGATACTGTAATGTCCACCGCGAGCTTCGACACACCACCATCCATTTACGAAATGTCCACCATTTGTTATTTCCCCAGTCCAAAAAGGCTGACTCAGTGGGACGTACCCCGACCCCGAGCTGAGAAAGGTACTTGGACCTGGGGGAATGTTACATCCCCACTCCAAAGGGCTGATTCGGTGGGACGTAACCCGACCCCGAATGAAGAGAGGCACTTGGACCTAGGGGAATGTTACGTCCCCTGTCCGAAGGGCTGACTCAGTGGGACGTACCCCGACCCCGAACTGAGAGAAACAAAGTGGCCTCGGTGGAATGAAATCCAGCCCCGAGCCGATTAATCAAGTGGCATCGGCGGAATGAATCCAGCCCCGAGCCGATTAATCCCTGTGACTTATTCAGAAGGGAAGTGAATCAACTTTTTGAAGCCCTACTGAGTCTGGCACGGGCGTCCCCTACCAGACCAGCGGAAAACGAACTTTGAAAAATAAAATTAAAGGGCGGGGGCGACTTTAGCGCTTGTCCCAAAAATAAAAATGTTTCGCAAGTATAAACAACAATACGGATGCCTCAAAACAGCGTCCTGCCCGAGGTCTCCAAAACACAATTCTGAATCTTTCAATTCAGTGTCCCGACGAACCAGGATTTGGATCAGTAGAGCGTTTGAATGGTGAGGGTACATCCTCTACACATCGGTTCACTGAGGAGCCTGTGTATTGTATGAGGGCTCCTCCTTACCACGCTGGAGCAGGCACACGCCATAGGGGCACCACGCATCCTCGTGCTGTGCCTCTCTCGGATCCGAATGATGAATGGATCAAAGAGTGTCCGGGATACTAAGGGTATATTCCTCCTTAGGCCCGGCATCACTGGAGCTAGCAATCATCACGGGGGTGTCATCACCCCCGTGCTATGCTTTCCCACGGATCCATTACATCGAGTAGGTGAGGATCAAAAGAGTGTTCGACACATTAAGGGCATGTTCCTCCTTATGTTCGGTAACACTGGAGTAAGCAATCGCCACGGGGGTATCATCCATCCATGTGCTATGCTTCTCACGGATCATATGCATCGAGTATGCCCCTGAGGACCCCGAGCCAAGAGAGATACTTGGTTCTGGGGGAATGATCCGTCCCCAGGCCAATAAGTGTGACTCGGTGGGACGTAACCCGACCCCGAGCCGAATAGTCAAGTGTCCTCGGCGGAACAAGATCCAACCCCGAGCCGATTATCGTAGTGGCCTCGGCAGAACATAATCCTGTCCCGAGCCAAATTAATGAAGAGGCCTCGGCGGGACGTAATCCAGCCCCGAGCCGAAAAGTTAAGTGGCCTCGGTGGAATAAGATCCAACCCCGAGCCGACTAACCCCTGGCACTTATTCAGAAGGGAAGTGAATCAACCTTTGAAGCCCTACCAAATCTGGCATGGGCGTCCCTCTGCCAGACCGGCGAAAAACAAAAACAGGATTCTGGAAAATAAAATCAAAAGGTGGGGGTGACTTAGCACCTATCCCAAAATAAAAACGTTTTTGCAAGCATAAGCAACAACATGGATGCCTCAAAACAGCGTCCTGCCCGAGGTCTCCAAAACACAATTCTGAATCTTTCAATTCAGTGTCCCGGCGAACCAGGATTCGGATCAGAGGAGCGTTTGAATGGTGAGGGTACATCCTCTGCACGTCGGTTCACTGGGGAGCCTGTGTATTGTATGAGGGCTCCTCCTTACCACGCTGGAGTAGGCACACGCCACAGGGACACCACGCATCCCCGTGCTGTGCCTCTCTCGGATCCGAATGATGAATGGATCAAAGAGTGTCCAGGATACTAAAGGTATATTCCTCCTTAGGTCCGGCATCACTGGAGCTAGCAATCATCACAGGGGTGTCATCACCCCCCGTGCTATGCTTTCCCACGGATCCATTGCATCGGGTAGGTGAGGATCAAAAGAGTGTTCGACACATTAAGGGCATGTTCCTCTTTATGTTCGGTAACACTGGAGTAAGCAATCGCTACGGGGGTATCATCCATCCATGTGCTATGCTTCTCACGGATCCTATGCATCGAGTATGCCCCTGAGGACCCCGAGCCAAGAGAGATACTTGGTTCTGGGGGAATGTTCCTTCCCCAGGCCAATAAGCGTGACTCAGTGGGGCGCAACCCGATCCCGAGCCGAATAATGAAGGGGCCTCGGCGGAATGTAATCCAGCCTCGAGCTGACTAATGAAGAGGCCTCGACGGAACGTAATCCAGCCCCGAGCTGAATAACTAAGTGGCCTCGGTGGAACGAAATCCAGCCCTGAGTCGAATAGGTCTTTAGTGTTTGGTTGTTTCTTTTTGTATTAGGCGCTAAGTTTGTCCCCAGTTTTTTTTTTGAGTAAGTCTTTCTATTTATGTTTTAAGAAAGTGGACGAGAACCTTTTTGAAAAGAGAAAGTTTTTTATTCATGTTCGGGGACAAACTGCCCTTTTTCAGTTGACTTGGCGGCCACGTGCTCTTTGTCTGATCGTCATAACTTCGTGGTCAATGTATTTGTTCAGATATCGTTTCGTGCTAGGTCTTCCATCTGTTCCCGCAGATCTTTGCATCCGTCCGTTGCATGTCCTCTGGAGTTGTTGTGTACGCAATAAGCCTTTTGGTTCCTCTTGTCCAGGGGAAATCTTCTTTGGTCGGGTTCTACTAAGAGGCCTTTCCCCTGGATCTCCATGACAATTTGTCCCAGTGGTTTCTTTAAGGGAATGTATGCATCTTCCTCGACCACATGGTTTACTTGGGTTGGCGCTCTTCTCTCTTGGTTGTCTCGGTGTAGTGGTTTGAACTCCTTGTGCTTCGGAGGTGGTCTTCTGGATTCTCTTTCTACACGGCGGGGGGCACCTTCCCTTGTGGTTCTTTCTCTGATGGTGTTCCCTTTTCGGGATATTTTCTCCTCGTTCTCTAATAAAACGAATTTTCGGGTCACCTCTAGTGCGGTGGCGTAGTCCGGGGTGTCTTGGATCCTTAGGTGGGTCCATAGCCTCCCGACTTTCAAGGCTCCTTTCAAGATTTCCAGGGCCTCGGGGGATTCATACCCTCCGACTTCGAGTATCATATTGTGGTATCTTTCAATAAATATTTTCAAAGGTTCATCATCTCCTTGTTTCATAAGTCTTAGTTCTCCAATTGTCTTTCTGGGGACACAAGCCCCCTTGAAGTGTCGTATGAATGACTTTCTGAGTTGTGTGAAGCTGCTGATGCTTCTTGGGGCTAGGCTTCTATACCATAGAATGGCCGGTCCGGCCAGAGTTAAGGGGAACACTTTGCAAATGGCGTCCTCCGTTACCCCTTGTACCTCCATTAGCAGGACGAAGCCTTCAATGTGGGTTTTGGGATCGATATGGCCCTTGTATGGCGTCATGGTTGGCATGCTGAATCTCTTGGGAATTTCTCTGATTTTATTTCTTCTGTGAGGGGGGACTCATCTTTGCCGTCCTGGACATCCCCTCTGTCTGTATTGGGGCGTTACTCCCAATTTGGCCAGCTCCTCCCGTAACCAAGATTTCATGCTGCTGTCTTTGGTTCCATGCCGCCTCCTGTGGTTTCCTTTCTTTCTGTTATCTTGGGAGAGGTGCTTCTCAGGGTCGGTATCTTCTCGTACTTTTTCGTTATATTCTTTCCCTCTTCTCCGGGTGTTGTGAGGGCCATCGTAGGAGGAGTCTGGTGACGATTTGTCCTCCTTTTCCTCCCACATGTCATCGATCTAGGAATCTCTCTGCACCACCACGGATCTTACCCTGTAGGGACCCCTCCTTCGGGGTCTGTCGTCCTCACTTGTATCGACAATTCTTTTTCCTTCTGCTATTTCGTTCCTTGGTCTGCTAGTCCCGGCCTCGAATTTTCCGTCGTGCGCTCCTTCTATATTTCCAACCGGTCCACTATGGTTTTTAGCAGAGTTTGGTTTTCCTCCTTTCTTTCCTAAGGTTCTCATCGATCTTCTACATCCAATCTGCAGCCGAGCTCCCTGATGATTGGTGGTTTCCGCCTTCCGCCATTGTCTCACTACGCGAGTTGCTTTTTGTTGGTTCCCCACAGACGGCGCCAACTGTTGACGGCAGATTTTGGTCTCAGGGCAATACGGGAATATCGCCTCCGAGGGAATCCTCCTTCAATAGTGAATTTGTTTGGTTAAGGGGGACCAAAAGCAAATTTAGCGAGAGACAGATAAACACACCAATCGACAAAGAGATTTAACGTGGTTCGGTGGATTTTGGATCCGACCTACGTCCACGGATAAAAACAGGATGGTACTTTTTATTACTCCAATACGCTTCTCATGTCTCTTCTTTGTTTTTTACAAGTCAGAGCTTGATGATTCTCCTCCCTGATTTTGATGCCCCTTACACATACTCTACCCTCCTATTTATAATAGTGTAGAAATCAGATTCCTATTTGTAAAAGAATTCCCAATTGGAGATGGTTTTCTTTTCCCATAAGGATTCCTAGTTTAAAACTACATTTACTTTCTTTATCCTACTAGGACTCTGACTCACCAGTTTTCCCCATGAAAATAGGATAACTTGTCATCTTATCCACAAGAATAGAGTGTCATCTTCTGGAGCATGTCTCGCCATATGGTCGGTCTTCATGAGGTCGGTCGTGATAGTCCTTTGAACTGAGAATGCTGCTGTCGATCTGATAATACTCGGTCATCCGAACCAAAGTGGTCGGTCACCTATCATCAAGTGCTCGGTCTCTACCTGTTGTGGTCGGGTCGGCATAAATGATTTCGACCGAGAAGGGAATTACCCATTTTACCCCTGCCGTACTCCTTAAATAACATAGTACCCGGAAAACACCATCAACAAAACATATACAAAAGCTCCTTTTTCTGAATTATATTTTAAAACTCTAGAAGAAATTATAGTACCATAATTCAATTTAATAATTGAAATAGTGTGTCAATTTGGCAATCAATTGGATTGTATTATTATTTTATTATTTTTTTTTTGTGTGTAAAACTTAATTTGTATGATGTTGCAGGCAGCACTGCCACAATCCATTACTTCATATTTGCTAAAGAATATGGACTCCATGCAGATGTTCTCAGCACTGCCTAAGTTTCTCACACTCTTTACTACGTCTTTTTTTAAAAAAAAAAAATTCGGAAGGTCAAATCTCTTTATTATATATATTATTATATTATTTGATTATTATATAAAAAAAAAAAGAATATAAACGCTAATATCATTTCTATAGAGACTGGTTTTCAATTAGCAGATCACTATTAACTATGTCTAAAATGGATAAAAAAAACATGTAAGTTGATATAATTAGACCCGAAGGTGAATAATTATATGAATTCTTTATTCACTTATGTCACTATGAGGAATCAAACATAAAACCTACTAAATGTCTTGAACAAATTAACTAAAATTTGTTAACTCATTCTTTTATATAACTTCTTTCCTTATATTAAATAATTTAAAAAACAAAAAAAAGACAAATTCTTAATATAAATTAACTTTTATTAGTCTTTTCATTTCATTTTTCTTTTTCAGGGTGATTTTCGGAATGCTTGCGTCTCTTCCGGTGCTTATTGCTTATTATGCAATTCTAGAGTTTGCACATTAAATGATCAATCTTTTATGTTTTAATTTCCATTTTTGTTGTCACAAATAGTGGAAAATTGAACTCAATTAGTTTGATATTTACTATAAATCTATCTCATATCTGGAAGTTATTATCAGATACAAGTGGATTTTTTTAGCAATTCAAATAAAAATCACTAAGTTGTAACCTGATAACATATATAATGTGTTAGTGTAAATAAGAATGGGATGAAAGTTGTTGGTTATTGCATTGATTTATACACTTACAAAACTACAAAGATCTTAAAATAAACACAAATTAACAAGTGAAAATTACAAATATCGAAATTCCGTTTCTAACTAGCTATGGAATTGAAATTCCGTTTCTAATTAGTGACAGAATTTCAATTCCGTTTCTAATTAGTGACGGAACAATTCCGTTTCTAATTAACAAAAAAAAATAAAAATAAAAATAAATTTAATATTAGTGACGGAATTGAAATTCTATTCTAATTAGAGACGGATTAGCGACGGAAGAATTCTGTTTCTAAACAACAACAAAATATAAAATAAAAATGAAAATAAAAATTTAAGATTCTAAACGAAATTTCAATTCCGTTTCTAGTTAGCTACGGAATTGAAATTCCGTTTCTAATTAGCGACGGAATTTTAGAAACGAAATTTCAAATCCGTTTCTAATTAGTGACGGAACAATTCCGTTTCTAATTAACAAAAAAATAAAAAAAAATAAAAATAAAATTTAAAATTAGCGAGGGAATTGAAATTCCGTTTCTAATTAGCGACGGAAAAATTTTTATTTCTAAACAACAAAAAAATTTAAAATAAAAATAAAAGTTTAAGATTAGAAAGAGAATTTCAATTCCGACGGAATTGAAATTCCGTTTCTAATTAGCGATGGAATTTCAATTCTGTTTCTACCTAGCGACGAAAAAAAATCCGTTTCTAATAAACAAAAAAATTAAAATTAAAATAAAATTTAAAATTAGCGACCGAATTGAAATTCTGTTTCTAATTAGCGATGAAATTTGAATTCCGTTTCTAATTAGCGACGGATTAACAACGGAAAAATTCCGTTTCTAAACAAAATTAGCGATGAAATAGTAATCCGTCTCTAATTAGCGACGAATTTTCATTTCCGTCTCTAATTTAGAGATGAAATTTTTATTGTCGGTAAATTTCGTCCTAATTTCATTATCCGTTTCAATTCCGTCGTTAAATTTTGAAATGGAATATTTCGTCGCTAAATTCCATCGCTAAAACTGTAATTTCTTGTCGTGGTCATTTTTTTTTTTTTTTAATTTTGAATCTATTGTTGATTGTTATTTTTATTTTATTTTAAATTATTTCTATAAGTTTTTTTCATGATCTTTTTATTATTTGTTGTGCTTCAGGATGCAAACTTTAACAATTAGTTTTTTCAAAGTTAATATAGACTTTAAATTATTTCTATAAGTTTTTTTTAATGAACTTTTTATTATTTGTTGTACTTCAGCATGCAGACTCTAATTATTAGTTTTTACAAAGTGAATGTGGATTTATCAATATTTGAAGTTAGATAAGGAAATTTAAGTTTAAAATGCATAAATTATAGTAAATTTCATTGGAATTCATTCGAAAGAAAAATAAGCGTTTTAAAAGTTATTTATGGCAAAGATATGATTTCAAATGAGAGACAAAGAGGATAGAGAAACTCTAATGTGAATAAGAAATATTATTTGTCAATTGAGTGACAAATGAGAAAGATATATAAATTAAATGTAAATAAATTAAATTGTCTCACTTATATTATAAAATTGATGAGATCCGAAATATTTATAAGATTAATACCTAAAATAACATTATATTTTTTTTTGTGATATGAAATTATAATTGAACATATATTTAATCCGCACAAAGTGAAGGCCATGTGCTAGTAATATGAAAATATATTACATTATTTGATTAATTTTTTAATAATATCACAAATAATCTAGCAAAAAATATAATCTATATATAAGTTAAATTTTTTTATACATTCCTATCGCGCCACTTGGCGGCACATTATTAAATTATAAAATCAAATTAAGAAATATTCTAAAAAACCTATTACAATAAAAACACATATTATAATTTCATAAAAATACATATTATAATTTCATAAAAACTCTATTATAATAAGAAAATATCTTATCTTATCTTATTAAAATAAGAAACACTATTAACTTATAAAAATAAATTAATAAATCAATTAAATAAGAATTCTATTATAACCAAAAAAAATTATTGTAGACGCTGATTTTCACTCGAGGTCTACAATTGAGATTTCGTAGAGGGGTATTGGCGATCCTGCAAAACAAAGAGGTAGGGTGAGCATGGAGGGTCTACCCACCGGTGTGGTGGATGCCGTAGTCACTCCGACGCCCAAGTCAGTGATGGAAATGAGGTGCTAAAATCGTAGGAGGAGGAGCAAGGTCAGATGTTACTTTGATCCCCGTGGGCTGCCGTGAGGGCGGTAGGTGTGAGTTGCTGAGAGCTATGGAGAGAGTGCTCTAAGGTTCTGAGTATGAGAGCTTGTGATTCAATGCCCTTTCCTCATGAAGCCTCATTTCTTATATACCCACATGGGGGTGTGTTTTTATCGTACTTTATTACTCGTCCGTTGATTCTCGGTAACGGTCCACTTCATGAGGGGTATTTACTACATTTGTCCGTTGTAGGCTGGAACAACCAGTTTATGTTTATGAACCTGGACGTTACGTGGGCTGGCCTTTGGATGGCCTTTTGGTTATGCGTGCTGGTGTTCACTGGATAGGGGCTTACTAAATATCATTGGGCCCACTCTGACTTTATGAGACCTGGCTTTTTTATGTGGCAATTTGGGCCCGGATCCTTATATTAGGGAGTCTGGGGCGCGTTCAGTATTGGGCCCGAGACAGAAGATCGAAATTGCCCTCGGACCAAATTTGGCCCGTACAGTTTGTCCCTTACTCTCTAAGTCAAGGAGTCATTGGCTTTGAGAGTATTTGACGCGTGTGTCGCCTGGGACAAGGCCATAGTATGTAGGTGTACTCTAGCGTTGATGCTGCCTATTGATTGAACCAAACGAATGTCAAGTTATTAACTTGACTCTACAAAAGTCATTGGGGAAATACCCATTTGACCGACCCAGATGATGGTCGGGATAATGAACTTGACTCTGTTGGACAAAATGACCCATAGCGTCACTATTTGCACAGATCATTGTGTTGTTGTAGCAAATTAACTATGTGACAAGGAAATTGCACTCTCATCATTTGTGATTAGATCACCATATATATATATAAATGAAGAGAGGTCCCTATGATTAGTTCCTGGACTGAGAATGATATGAGACAGTATCAGTCCCCGATTGATTAATCATTAAATATCCCTAGCCGTAGTATTATCGAGACTGGACATCGATAATGCGGAATAGGCTAGTATTGCACTTGTGCGCGTTGTGAGGGCACAACGGCATAGTTCTCATATATATAAGTGTTGGAGACTTATGCAAGTGCGATAGGAGGTCGTGTTTCACCGATGGTACGGAAAACAGCTTCGCTCTGGATAGACCCCTCGGAATCCCATTGGTATTATGACTATGTGTCTATGGGAGGCCGAAATCAAGGTAGGTGTGTATAGTCTTAACCTGAGACTTGCATCGCTAATACTTACGATAATCGATAAACTTTGGTCTTGGTGGTACAGGCTTTAACCGGTTCTGCGTACACCACTTCTGGGTTTATCAGAGAGTCGTAGTGTATTGGGTGTGATGTCGAGACGGAAGTATCACTTCAGTCATAGTGGAGATGATGTCACGCAGGATACGGTACTAGTGCTCTTGAGTGTTGCGCGCAACCAATCGGGATATTGTGACCAGGTCATGAATATCCGATTATAGAGACTATGTTACCAGATATCCGACATGTGCTTCGGACGGGGGAGACACTTATCCAGCTCCAGCCCTAGCACGTGACTATCCGATACTAGGCCGATATGCACAATACATTAGTATACTACGCTTGATACAGATCTTTGATATTCTTAAATGGATATGTCCGGAGAATTTGGAAGACTTGGTGCTTTGCTAGGAGTCGACCTTGTCACGTAAATCGGTAGAACGTAGTACTTGGTACGTACGTGATTCGGATACTCCGACGACCGTATTTACTGCCAGCTTATTCGGGGATCTCATGGGTCGCTTCCTGATAATCCACCGATGACGCACAACTCGCACTCTTGAATAATCTGGGATTATACAGATGAGAGAGAAAATTAATCTAGGATTAATTACGGAGATATTTTATCTAGGATAAAATATCGTCTAAAGAGAGATAACGATTAATTTGGAATTAATCGGTAAATTAATATATTCGATATATTAAACGAAATTAGATTTCGACGCGAAATTAAAATTAGATTTTAATTCGGGCGAACGAATTAATTTAGAATTAATTCGTTAGCGATCTGAATAGTAATTTCGCTAGGCGAAATTAATTAATTCTCGTCGCGACGGAAATGCGTTAATTCGGAATTAGCGAAACCGAGCCCGAAAGTGTTTGCGGACACATTCGTATTTTGAAACGAGTGGTATCCGCAAATCACATCGCGATATCTCATCACTTGACACGAATAGATGATGGATGTATCTAGTCACCTTTATGGGATGATACATTGTCTCTATTCTCAATGTGTGATGATGATGCCATTTAATGAAATTTTGGAGGGAAAAAGCTTTTCACGGTTTTTGAAGAGTTTTTATCTAAAAATTCATTTTTTTTGGTTAATGATATACATCATTGCTTCTCTCTTTCTCACTTACGTTTTTTTAAAACAAAAATTAAGTGAAGTTAACACATTTTTTCTCTCTAACTCTCTCATCTCTCTCACGCCAAAACAGTGGCTTTGCTCACTGGTTTTGAACTTCATTTGGGCGTGTATAATAGGGAAGCAAGAGTGAATTTTCATGGTGAAAATTCAAGTGCTAGCACACTTACAAGTCTTGCGAAGGTGGTAGGGAGGTTCGACCATGAGCCGGGATCCGTCCGACGTATTTAGGAGCTCCATTTCGCAGCTCAAAAACTGAAGACAGAAGGCAGTGAACTGCATGCAGTGGGCATCCATGGCAGTGCGTTTTTGGCTTCATTCGTCTTCGATTCGACTCTACCAACCAATGTAAGTATTCCGCTATCTTCGTTGGTGTATTCATGCATGTTTTTCATGTCTTGTTTGATCTTGGGACCTAGATAATTACCAACAATGGCATCAAGAGCTATAGGTTCAAGCATGAAAAATGTAGGGCTTAAAATTGGGTATTTTGGATTTGAGCATGATTTTATAAAATTGGATGTTTAAGCATGCTTAATATATGTTATATTGAAGATTGATATGATCAATTTCAACAAAATGTGATTGGATCAATTTTGCCCAAATTGGAAGTGTTGGCCGAATGTGTGATGTGTTTGGAGTTCTTGGAATTTTTGTTTTTGATTCATTTGATGAGTTGAAATCATTTAGGTTAATGTTAATTTGAAACTAATTAGATTGGATTTTGAATTGAACATAAAATCCCCAAAAGTTGTCACCTTGGCCGAATGTGTATTGGATTCTTGGAATTTTTGATTTTTGGTTCATTTGATGAGTTGAAATCATTTAGGATGATGTTGATTTGAGATTGAATTGGATTTAATTTTGAATTGGATAAAAATCCCCAAATACTTACCTTGGCCGAATGTGATGGATGTTTGGAAATTTGGAATTTTAAATTTTGATTCATTTGATGAGTTGAAATCATTTAGGTTGATGTTAATTTGAATAGAATTGGATTGGATTTCGAATTGTACATAAAACCCCAAAATCCTTGTGTTGGCCGAATGTATATGCCCTTTAATGTCTTGGTATTTTTTGATTTTGTGACATTGGATGTATATGAAATCAAAATGGATGGTAATTTGACATCGATTGTGAATTAATTGGATTAAATTCAAATCGGACAAAAAATTACTCCTTGGCCGAGAGCTTTGTAGCATGTAAATGGGTTTGATTTTTCAATTTGTGTGTTGGACATGTAATAATGAATTAAGCATGATTAATTGGACTAATATGGTGTTTTAGAAATATTGATTTAGTTGATTAATCATGAAATACACTTTAGTTTAATTGAATATGAAATTGGATTTTGTGATATTTAATTAATTGGGCCTAATTTTGGAAATTGGACTTTAATGTTGTATTTGGGCCTATTGGGCTTGATTTATCAAGTTTGGTTTAGGCCAAATGGATTGGATCCAATTGGGCCCAAAACCTTAACCATAAAGCCCAAATGCGACTAATGAACCTTTAAAGTTCAATTGGGCCTAATGGGCCAAGATTGATTTATGGGCTTATGGGGTAAATCCCAGATTGGACTTTGGTTATCGGTTTGACCCGAGTTGACCAAAAGTCCACGCCTTAAGAAATCAATTAAAAGCCCATTGGACTTTAATTGAATTAACGTTGGACGTTAATCGGTCTTTGAGACGCGTTACGATTAAATTTGGAATTTAAATCGTAAAAGGTTTATTAAATAAAAGTGTAATATTTAATTTAGAATTGAATAGTGAATTAGTATTAAATACATGTTAAATTAGATTTAATGATGTAGTTTAATTTAATTCATGAATTCGTACTTTAAGTACTTATTCGCAAAAACGAGTTTGACTCGAACAAAATCAAATCGTTGTTTGAACATTGGATGATCACTTAATTATCAGATTAATTAATTTGATTGATTGATTGATAGCATGCTTATGTGTGTGAATACGTGGTTGTGTTGAATGAATAATGTATATCGGATGGATATTAGTCGGGTAGGTAATTTTAGAAATTGTTGTAATAAATTCGATTTATTAAATTGGACCTGCGTGTCCAGCCTTATCACCTTTATTCTCTTTGTATTCTCTTCTCACCTATTCCCCTCTATGTATATGAGGTTTCTTTAGAAGTGTAGTGTAACGGGTAGAAGTAATACTAGTGCTAGTTTGAGTGAGAAAGGGAGAGATTTGATCTAGGATCAATGTGTTAAGTATCCATCCGCATATCATTATTATTTTATTTTCATACTCGCTTTATTATGTATTTAGAATGCATGTTTAAGGGTGTATGATGATGAGACCTTAACAAAGATAATTAAATTGGAAGCCAATTTGCACGCGAAAAACCCTCGTTAAATATCATGCGTTCATTTTCCTTCCATTGAGTGATTCTTGCTCAAGATCCGAGATTGGCAGGGGTTGTTGGCCAAAGTCAAGCCCTTGTCCGTCAAAGATGTGCTTGAATTACGAGGCTTTGTTCCATATCGGTGTCGTGTCCAAGTTGTGGTTTGTTGGCCAAAGTCAAGACCATTTCTTGTCCATTGACATTGATTACGAAGCTTCCATGTCAATGGGTCCGCGCTTGACTGGGATCACTAGGTTTGTTGTGCCAAAGCCAAGGCCTAGTTGATTCAGAGGAAAAAGGTTAGGGTATACATTCGATGTATAGGCATATATAAGATATATGTTTGGGACTTGGATGTCCACCTACTGGATCTAGGAGTTGGATGAGATCCAATTGATCTTCGAGATCTACCTAGTTAATTATCATACAATTTGTTGGCCAAAGTCAAGATTGTGTGATATTTAACGGGATCTTAGCCCACTAGGAAACACGGTTTCCCGAGTACTCGACAGAGGGTTAGAGGCTCGACGAAAAATAGTGGGAGGCAAGTATTGAATTTGCAACATTCGTTCAATTACTCGCCATACGCGCTCTCAAACAAATATCACTCGTCATGTTTATCAAAAGTATTAGTTGGACTAATATTTTATATTGTTTTAAAAATATATATAGTTGGACTATATACAAACTCATTCAATAAATAGTTGATTTTATAATTGGATTATAGTAATCAATATAATTGAATTAAAATGATAGTTGATTTTATAATTAGATTATAGTAATCAATATTAAAATTATAGTTGATTAAATAATTGGATTATTGTAATCATTATAATAAATAGTACTTTATTAAAATTGATTAAATAGTTGGACTATTAAAATCAAGAAAAGAATTGAAAAGTTGAATATTTAAAATATATAAAATGTTTTAAATGATTTAATTTTCATATTGGGAATTAATAATAGGTTACTTTATTGGATAAAATAACTTGTTATATCTAGGCCATAATTAAGCAAATAAGTAGAGCATAAAATCTTTGGAAGATTTATGTGATGATGACTTTAGTGCTTAATTAATATACTTATCATAAATCTATTTTAGATTTAAAAGTATTAAATTGCAATTAATAATTCTTGGAGAATTAATTGACTATTCTAGAGGTGAAAAGTCAAAAGTTTGCAATTGGGTATGTAGCACAAGGTGCACATCGTTTCGATATTTCGAAACCCAAGGCTTGGCCAAAGGTTTGTGAAATATTGAAAGGATAATTGACATATCCCAAAGTGACTACCATTTGGATATGAAGACACGAAGGAATTAAAGAAAGGGCGAGGCTCTAACTTTAAAATATTTGTCAAAGTTATGTTCACTACTAGTATTAAAATTGGATTTTAAATACTTAGTGTCATACATAAAATATATATGTATTGATGTTCAGAATCCGCTATGAGTTGGATACTGACTTCAAGCCGAGATTTCTCTGCAAATCGGAAACGGGACAAAAGTCGTTGTTTCGACCGTAGATACCTAAGTTTAGGAACTACCCTTTGGGTATGTACTTAAATTAGGAACTGTTATAATGTAACTAGTTTGACTAGAGACATTATCTCTGTATCAGTGTTTAATCCATTCCGGATAAAACCTTTATATTCTAGAACACTAAAGTGTTTTATTATATAAAGATGATACTGAGATAAATACATTAGATGTAAATAACAGAATTTATATTTTGAATATAATGAAAATCTCAAACATATAAAATGACAAATAAATAGCTCAAATTGATTTGATCAATAGAGACTTATTTGTGGCATTGTTGTCTAGGACACAATTAAACCAGACTCGTATATCCACACTTTTGAAGAGTGGGTACTAGGACTGATTTGACTATTCAAATAAGGTATGCGAATCTAATTTATAAGGTAAAGTACCTAAAATACTATTTACTTGATAATAGTATAAGGACCACCGATCTGTTAGCCCTATTCATGGTGAAGTAAGTGGGCCCATATCTAGCTAGGCTAGATGTGAACCATAAACAGATCGGCTATAGTATTATTCCACCTCGGTAAGACCGTAATGAAAATACTTAAGCAGTAAGTTTCATACGTACATGAAGAGTACGGTATTCTTTCAAATGAGGACTCCTCCCGAGACACGTCAGTTGGACGGTATGTCCAAACTAAAACTGAATTTTGTGACCTGATAAGGTTTATCACGAGTCGCTCTGAGCTACTATCTCCTTCAACCGGATATGTATTAACAGTGCAAAACTTATTTAGAATAAGGTTCCATATAAATCTGTTTGACAGATGTCATATAGGATATGAACAGGAAAGAAACGGGGTTTCTCATTCCTGATAATTTGGGTATGCCAGGCATAACGTTTGGATGATGCCAAACTAAATACCAAAATTGGATAAGTGCCAATATAGGTTATCCTAAGGGAAACCATAAGAATAGTACTTATAAATCTCACATGAGAACAATGTAATTGTTGCTCACCATGCGGTTTTCCTGAGAGGAATACCGATATGCAGTGGTCAGTGGGAGGATAATGATACTCGATGAAAATCGGAGTAATACTGTTCAAGGCACGAAGTCCTTAATGGAACACAAATAGTTCATCTATGATGAATCTATACCATTAATCTTCAAATACACAAGAAACTTGTAGATCGGATAGAGTCAGAAAACAACCTAGGGTATGAGTTTCTGATCTAACCTCATTAAGATGTCAATCTTATGGAGGTGTACCATCCGACTACGGTTTTGAGGAAGTGATACGAGGTATCGACTTCCTATTATGGCAAAGTGCCATGAGTCCGAAATGGATTCCATGTATAACAACTATTTTTGAATACTAGTTGTTGTACCACAAGGCATTGTGCCTATTGGTATATTAAACGTCTTCAAGGAAGACATACATGGAAGGCAACATACCAACGTACAAAGCTGGGCTTTTGACGGAAAGGTATCGTTATCAACATTGTGTTAATAACGGTTCGACCTTTTACCTGTTGCCATGGTAAATCCATTTTGAAGATGCTTGTAGATAACTGCGTATTTCATTTATGAAATGTGTCAGTTATAGATCAAAATCGCTTTCGTGAAAAGGCAACCTTTTGGAGGATGTTTACAACATCCTGACGATTTTGTATAACCGACAAACAAGGTTTGCGGGTTACTCGATCCATGTTTGGATTGAAGAAAACATAAGGTTCTTGGAACTGACGTTTTGAAATAATCATAATGGTTTATGATTTGACTTAATTCTTGTGTATATAAGGAGGTTAGTGGGAGAGCGCACTGACAGTTAAATTCCCATAAAACAATTGGTGAAAGCTTGGCTTTCATAGATATTCTTTCAATAGAAATTCTCCGTAGAATTCTGGGGAGTAACAACCTTTATTCAAGGAATAAAGATCTACTGGGATAGATTTGGAGTTGGTTAACACTCTCTGGAAATTGTACATTTAAAATGTACTTGATAGGGTGATAGTCACTGGATTGAAGATTAAGAACATCTGTTAGTATCTAATAGAACTAAAGATGTTGTCTTAAACTATGGAGAAAGAAAACTTGAAGTGACTGGGATCACTGCTGCAAGTTTCCAAACAATTAAATACTACGGTACTATAAAGTTTGAATAACGGGACAGTGAGCTGGAAATATTCTAAGCAAGATAACTGTTGCCGAATAAACGACAAATGCGGATTATTGCTGCAGCTGAGGCAGCAATAGAAGCCATTTGGGTCGAAAATAAATCTAATTGGATTAGATATAGTTCTTTTAGCAGCTGAGCTAGGCGTCATCACAGGCTAAGGAATTAAAGGTCTCATCGACGATCCAGATATATACTTCTATATCATCTGATTCGTTCGGATCATACATCGTGGCGATGTGATGATCGTATAAATCGCGTCAAACGATAATCAAACAAATCCGCTGACGAAAACCTTTCCTCAGCAATTTGAGCGAACCGTACATAGTTCAGGTGTAGGACACTTGAGTGACTCGCTATGTGCCAAGTGGGAGATTGTTGGACAAAATGACCCATAGCGTCACTATTTGCACAGATCATTGTGTTGTTGTAGCAAATTAACTATGTGACAAGGAAATTGCACTCTCATCATTTGTGATTAGATCACCATATATATATATAAATGAAGAGAGGTCCCTATGATTAGTTCCTGGACTGAGAATGATATGAGACAGTATCAGTCCCCGATTGATTAATCATTAAATATCCCTAGCCGTAGTATTATCGAGACTGGACATCGATAATGCGGAATAGGCTAGTATTGCACTTGTGCGCGTTGTGAGGGCACAACGGCATAGTTCTCATATATATAAGTGTTGGAGACTTATGCAAGTGCGATAGGAGGTCGTGTTTCACCGATGGTACGGAAAACAGCTTCGCTCTGGATAGACCCCTCGGAATCCATTGGTATTATGACTATGTGTCTATGGGAGGCCGAAATCAAGGTAGGTGTGTATAGTCTTAACCTGAGACTTGCATCGCTAATACTTACGATAATCGATAAACTTTGGTCTTGGTGGTACAGGCTTTAACCGGTTCTGCGTACACCACTTCTGGGTTTATCAGAGAGTCGTAGTGTATTGGGTGTGATGTCGAGACGGAAGTATCACTTCAGTCATAGTGGAGATGATGTCACGCAGGATACGGTACTAGTGCTCTTGAGTGTTGCGCAACCAATCGGGATATTGTGACCAGGTCATGAATATCCGATTATAGAGACTATGTTACCAGATATCCGACATGTGCTTCGGACGGGGGAGACACTTATCCAGCTCCAGCCCTAGCACGTGACTATCCGATACTGGGCCGATATGCACAATACATTAGTATACTACGCTTGATACAGATCTTTGATATTCTTAAATGGATATGTCCGGAGAATTTGGAAGACTTGGTGCTTTGCTAGGAGTCGACCTTGTCACGTAAATCGGTAGAACGTAGTACTTGGTACGTACGTGATTCGGATACTCCGACGACCGTATTTACTGCCAGCTTATCCGGGGATCTCATGGGTCGCTTCCCGATAATCCACCGATGACGCACAACTCGCACTCTTGAATAATCTGGGATTATACAGATGAGAGAGAAAATTAATCTAGGATTAATTACGGAGATATTTTATCTAGGATAAAATATCGTCTAAAGAGAGATAACGATTAATTTGGAATTAATCGGTAAATTAATATATTCGATATATTAAACGAAATTAGATTTAGACGCGGAATTAAAATTAGATTTTAATTCGGGCGAACGAATTAATTTAGAATTAATTCGTTAGCGATCTGAATAGTAATTTCGCTAGGCGAAATTAATTAATTCTCGTCGCGACGGAAATGCGTTAATTCGGAATTAGCGAAACCGAGCCCGAAAGTGTTTGCGGACACATTCGTATTTTGAAACGAGTGGTATCCGCAAATCACATCGCGATATCTCATCACTTGACACGAATAGATGATGGATGTATCTAGTCACCTTTATGGGATGATACATTGTCTCTATTCTCATTGTGTGATGATGATGCCATTTAATGAAATTTTGGAGGGAAAAAGCTTTTCACGGTTTTTGAAGAGTTTTTATCTAAAAAATTCATTTTTTTTGGTTAATGATATACATCATTGCTTCTCTCTTTCTCACTTACGTTTTTAAAACAAAAATTAAGTGAAGTTAACACATTTTTTCTCTCTAACTCTCTCATCTCTCTCACGCCAAAACAGTGGCTTTGCTCACTGGTTTTGAACTTCATTTGGGCGTGTATAATAGGGAAGCAAGAGTGAATTTTCATGGTGAAAATTCAAGTGCTAGCACACTTACAAGTCTTGCGAAGGTGGTAGGGAGGTTCGACCATGAGCCGGGATCCGTCCGACGTATTTAGGAGCTCCATTTCGCAGCTCAAAAACTGAAGACAGAAGGCAGTGAACTGCATGCAGTGGGCATCCATGGCAGTGCGTTTTTGCTTCATTCGTCTTCGATTCGACTCTACCAACCAATGTAAGTATTCCGCTATCTTCGTTGGTGTATTCATGCATGTTTTTCATGTCTTGTTTGATCTTGGGACCTAGATAATTACCAACAGACTCTACCATAGCCATTAGGGAAGTACCCAGTCGACTGAACCAGATGATGGTCGGAATAATTGACTTGACTCTAACAGAGCCATTGGGGAAGTACCCAATCGATTAAACCAGATGAAGGTCAGGATATAAGTCATACGACATGTGTATTCCATGTCTACAACTTGACTCGACATGAGTCATTCGAGAAGTACCCAATTGATTAAACCAGATGAAGGTCAGGATATAAGTCATACGACATGTGTATTCCATGTCTACAATTTGACTCAACATGAGTCAATGGGGGTGTTGGGGTTGGTGCTCAGAGCGCCAATTCTCGGTTGTATTTCTTTGAGAATACTTCTGTAAAACATTATTATTATGAATAATATATGCAGTTTCTATAATATAATCTATCTTTTTATATGGTAAAGACGTAAAGACCTTAGAATGATTAGTCATGGTACTGTTACAAAAGCGTCGCAACTAACATTGAGTAGTATCATGACGTTGTCATTCTCAGATTGTTCCTGGTCAAGGTTTACACTACTTGGTCAGTAAAGTAAACCCGTTGAGACCAGTACATGTCGTATACTGGAATATATGATTCCAATGGTTTCTCAATGAACTATAAGTCTTGGAGACTAGTATAGACGTGTAGGTGTTTATAGCGGATAAACACTGAACGACTCACCGAAGATTCTTAATGGATGGTACACAAACATCAATAAGAATCTTCTCGGGTTGAGTAGCACTTGTGATTTTTAGACTTGAGATGCCATTGTGGGCACATGAGACATCTTCTACACTTAGATGACAGTCACATCACCGATCTATTTAGATCAGACCTCCGCCTGTTCGTTGGGTGTAGATAGATCCTCAGGGTGTCCTATGTGTATCAAGATAGGATCTGTTGATGAGTGGTAATTATATCACTATTTCCCACTCATTTAACCTAATATTTTGTATAGTTTCTCGAGTTTTATGAACGTTTTGATGTGTTTTTGTATATTTTGCAGATAAAAAATAATATTGGGACTTAATGGAATCAACTCGGAGTTAAAACGATGAAATCCGGAGGAAAAATGGTCAAAAATGAAATTTTACTATACGTGTCACGAAGTGCAGTCAAAATTTCAAATTTTGCGCAATTTTCATATTTTGGCAATAACGTTTTCGTTCGATGTTCGATTGAGCTGATTCAAGTTGCAGATTAAAGAAGACTCGATGATCTACAACTTTGAAAGTTCATGGCCGAAATTGATGAACAATACAGTATATTTTGTGTATCTACTAGTCATTTACAAAATGTAAAATAAAATTAATAAAATAAAAAAATAAAAATTGTCAAACTTCCACCAAACATGCTTGCATGTTTAGTGCCATGTTTGATGCCATGTTTGGTGCCATGTTTGGTGCCATGTTTGATGCCATGTTTGGTGTCATGTTTGGTGGAGCAATTCATGGAGCAATCGGTGGAGAAATTGGTGGAAGCGTTTAGGTTTTTCTATAAATACCAAGTCATTTCATTTGTAAATCTCATGCTTTCCTTAGGTTTTTGTAAGGAATTTAAGGATTGCATCTTGTTTGTATTTATTTTAAGTATTTAATTTATGCATTTTTATTTTCAGTAATAGCAGTAGTTATCTTCTTCTTCTCCTTTCTTTTTATGTTTAGTAGTTAAATTTCCACTCGGGGAAGGGTGAAGCTTTTAATATTTTAATTTAGATTAATCTCCCTTAATTATAATATAAAATTTATTATTCACTAAAAGGAATTACCGCCTTAATGGCTGGTTTTATTTATTTGGCATAATGTGGCACCGCCTATATGGTTGGTCTTTAGGTGACATATAATTACCGCCTATATGGCTGGTTTATGAACAAATAATAATACCGCCTTTATGGCTGGTTGGACTTCATTTAAATCTGACTTAATAAGGAATACTGCCTACATGGATGGTTGGCTATCACCGTTAAATTCTATATTATAGTAAGGGAGATTTCTAAATTATAAATAGTAAAAGTGGATCCCTTAACCCCAGCATTTTATTTTTATTCTAGGGAAGTGATAAAACACAATATCCACACTTAATAATTGATTTTTATTTTTATGGGTAATTCTTTAGGTTGTTTATTAAGTCTTAGTCTTAATGCTTCCTGTTGCCTGATCACCAATAGGATTGATGTGGTAAATCTAAAATGAACTAGATATAGGGATTTTAGGTTTCAGCCTTAGACTTAATAGCTCACGATCTTCCTTGAGGATAGATAACCCTTTAATAGATTTCCTTACAGGATAGGAATATACCTGTCGGGCGTGGGTAGCCATAATTGGAACTTAAACTTAATGAATCCAGGGTAATGTGGTTGACATAGGAATATGGTTCAATTGGGTTATACTGGGTATTTGCGTCTGACCATCGGAAGAGGTTTTTGTATATTTTCGTGTTCCAGGTTAGCAAACTGAATTAGTACACATAAATAAGAGAATCAATTCATCTTTTTAACAGTACTGTGTGGAGTCAAGACCCTAGATCTTTTGAGTCTTTTGTAATTTTCCTTAGTATGTTCTTTTGTTTATTTTATTTCTATTTTAATTAAGCAATTCCACATTCAACCAACCAAAGCAATCAATTCTCTTCTCCGTATAATTAGATACCTGTAAATAAATAGATTCAATAATTAATAACAACAGTAGGAATTAAGTCCTCGTGGGATCGATATTTTTATACTACTTGAACGATACGTGCGCTTGCGTTATACGCGTGTGATTAAGTCGGTCATCCGTCAGTTCTGTGTACCAGAACATAGGTAGTCCATATGATTAGCAATCAGATAAAACCATGGGCCCGTGGTAAAGTTTAGAAGCTAGTTCTAAACATTCTTTTAGAGATTGCTAATAGAATAGTCGACTGGATAATCTCCGTAGAGATTTGACGTTTACATCTATATCTCTGGGATTTATTCGGATACCTGTGACGGAGGAATTATACATTTGCCATGACCTCAACCTGTATGATTCAGCGAGATTATCCGTGATCGTCATAATTTACGGGTGGATAAATTAGGGACACAAAATTGGATTTCGTGACGGATATACCTGAATCTAGAGAGTCTCAATAATGAAACATACTCGTAGAGCACTAGAGCAACATTTATAAATAATATTGATTATTTATAAAATCGTTTAAAGGTTAAACGCAAGATACGTGCTAAAGGGACCCGTTAGTCATTTGATTAATTATTGTGTATTTACATTTAATACTTGATTAATTTAAATACACATTAATTAATAGTCAAATTGAGATATTTGACTTATATCCTAAATGAATATATTTATTTGATATTTAATGTAAATATAATACATATATTTAATATATTTGTATTTAATTAATTAATTAATTATTTAATTGTTAAATTATTAAATTAATTAAAATATAAATATCTTAACTTTGGATATTTGATTTAAAATGATTAAGTTGCCTTTGTTGACTTAATATAAATATCAATAAAGTGTTTAAGATATTTATGTCAAGTTGATTAAATGAAATTGCAAATGAAATTGAAATTAATATTTTTGTATTAGCCTTTACCATTTTCGGCCAAGGGCTTTTCCAAACAAGTATATATTGTTTTTCATTTCATTTCATTTCATTTCTAACCTAATACACTTTAACCAAAACTCCATTAAAAGAAAGCAAAGAAAGGTAGAGAGAAAAGAAAGGAAAAATCAAGAAAAGCTTGGAAATAAGTAAGTATTTCCAACCTACCATTAGAGAGTAATTTGTTCCTCTTGTTGTGGGCAACATCTTGTGTTGTTCTTGAGTTTTTCTATTCTTTATTCTTTGTGTTTTTGATGGATAAATGTTTGGTGAAAGTGTTGAGCATGTATAATGATGGAAGCTTGTGGCTATTGTAGTTATAAGTATTCTTTTATGGTTTTGGAAAATTAGTTGCTAATCTAGAGTTGTTGACCCACTCTTAAATGACCTAGATTTGATCTTGAGTTGTTTCATTGTGTTGAGACTTTGGTTGGATGAAAGAAACATGATTGAACTAATTGATTTAACCAATTTGGTCTAATTTTTCAATTTCTGACCAATTTGAAGAAATTGAAAAATTAGGGTTTAAGACCTTATCCAAATTTGGGGTTTTTCATTTATGTTGTGTATTTGGATGTGTATATGATGCATATAAAGTTTCATGTTGATTGGATTACATCTTGATGTGTTTTGAAGCATGAAATGACAAAATGCACAATTAGACAACCTAATGGTGCATTCGGCCAAATGGGTTATTTTTGGGTTTTTTGTTGCTTTTGGTGTTTTGATGTTTTGAACATGCTAAGTTCATCTTAGAAATTATTTAGAATCATTCAAAATTGATTTGATCAATTTCGGACTAAAATGAACAAAATACCAAGTGTAAGGGTAATTCGGTAAATTCACTTAAATATGATTTATTGAATTTTATTTCATAATTTGATTATTGGATAATTATATAAATATGTTTATTTAATTAATCCAAGAAAAAGTTTTGAAATCGGAAAATTTGATTTTCCACCGCTTCCGCTGTTTTACCGGATTTTGCCCCTAAAACCCCTACAAAATGGTATCAGAGCGAGTCTGATTCTAGGCCACATAAAATGATTAGCCTTAATTAAATCAATGTTTAATCATGTTTTCTTGACTTTATACATGCTTATTAGAATCTAAATCAGTTAGATTTAGGGTGTATGACACTTAGCGGAAAATCCCTAATTAATAAGGTTTTAATGTAATTATGTATTTGATGCATGTTATATGGTCCGTCTTGTCAATACAGTTAATGAATACTTCTTTGTGACTACATCTGAGACTGTGCCTCTGCTTTGAAGGTGTAGCCGATAGAGATTTATTTATACCGGATGTATATCATATACTAGATAAATTCAAGTGAAAGCGGAATTCTGAACGTGCCCTAGTTGTCAGGATTACGTAAGTAACTTGAGTTTATCATTGACGAGTTTAACCTTGGTACGTTCAGCAGCTATAGCACAATACTGATATAGCGTCTGAGTTTTATTGATGTGGAATTTGGATTCTACAAAATATGAATGATGCTGGCTAAGGAAAATGATTGATTTTGTTGGACGGACTCAATTTGTTAAAGCATGCTTATTTGTTGTTGCCTACCTCTTGAGTGCTAGGTGAGATCTTGAGGACCATGAGTATGTGATACACATTAAGATGTGTATAGGATACCGTGGATTGACACTAGAGTAAGTGGGAGAAATTGTTAGGGTTGGTGCTTAGAGTGCCAATCCGGATCGTATTTATGTCCGATTCATAAATACAAGCAATTCTATTTTCCATAATATTACTAATTTAATGGTAGCACCATTGTCTTTTATACACTTATTCGATCTAATTACGATTAGATATCTGATTATGATTAGATCGAAACTAAATCTGGTTTAGTGATACTTGTATATTAGACAAAGACCCTATGATTTACAATATAGTGCGCAGTTACAATGTAGTTTGTAATTGACATTGGGAAGCACACTATTAGATGTATATCCTTAAATAAAGTTCATGGTCAAGATTTACTAACACGGGTCGGTTAGTAAAATCTGTTGCGACCAGTACATGTCGTATATCATGACTTGGTCTGATGGTTTATCCCAATGAACCATGAGTCTCGGGAGACTCGTATAGACATGTAGGTGTTTATTTGATAAACACTAAATGACTCACTGAAGATTTCCTAATAGATGGTACACCAACGTCAATAGGAATCTCCTCGAGTTGAGCGAGCATAGTGGTCATTAGACTTGAGATACCACAATGGGATATATGAGTTATCCTCCACACTTTGATGGCAGTCACGTCACCGATCTATTCATGATCAGACCTCCGTCTGTTCATTGGGTGTGGACTGATGCTCATGATATCCAGTGTGTATCAAGATAAGATCCGTCAGTCTAGTGTACAGGGCATAGACATACTCATATTTTTAGGATCTAGTAAATCCATGGTCATGGTATAACTTCATAAATCAATTCCGAGTGTTATTTAGAGATCGTAAATTGAAAGTCGACTATATTATACCAAATGGATTTGACGTTCTCATCTATATCCCAGGTATAATATGGATAGCCTGTGATGGAAGGATTATACTTATGCAATGACCTCGACTTGCATAGTTTAGCAAGATTACCGATGATCTATCACGGTACGGTTATGTCTATTTGATGCGACATAAATCGAAAACCTTTGAAAAGTTCAAAGAATTCTGAAATGAAGTAGAAAAACAAACTGGTCAATATATTAAATGCCTTCGATCTGATCGAGGCGGCGAATATTTGAGTGGTGAGTTCATGGATTATATGAAGGAGAATGGGATTCTCGCTCAATATACTCCTCCAAGTACCCCACAGCACAATAGAGTATATGAGAGGAGAAATCAGACTTTATTGGATATGGTTCGATCAATGTTGAGTTTCACAGATTTGCCCTATTACTTATGAGGCTACTCTCTCTTAACAGCCGCACATCTTTTGAATAAGATTCCTTTAAAGGTTGTTCCTACGACACCATATGAGATATGGTTCGATAGGAGACCAAATCTTAATTACATTAAGGTTTGGGGTTGTCCTGCCTATGTCAGGGTGACTCAGCAAGATAAGCTTTCGCCCCGAGGGCAAAAGTTTAGGTTTGTTGGATATCCTTCGAATACGAGGGGACATCTGTTCTATGATACCGAGTATCGAAATGTGTTCGTAGCTCGCTTCGCAAATTTCTAGAAGTAGAATTTTTGTCAGAAGGTGGTAATTATAGACAGGTTGAGCTTGATGACGTCCAACCTGAAAACAACGAACCAGCGGAGGAACCTGAAGTTCAAGTAGATGAAGGACCTTAAACACACACACTCTGTAGGTCACAAAGGGTATCTAGACCTCCTGAACGCTTGTATTTGATACAAGAAAAGAGTCTAGATGTTCTCTTAGTTGAAGAGACAGATCCTTTCACCTATAGAGAATTGATGTTAGACATCGACTCCGTGAAATGGCAATGTGCCATGAAATCCGAGATAGACTCAATGCATGAGAATCAAGTTTGGGACTTGGTTCCTCTTCCCGAAGGAAGTTTTCCTATCGGTTGTAAATAGATTTACAAGAGGAAGCGCGGGCCTGACGGTAAGGTTGAAACTTACAAGGCCCGATTGGTAGAAAAAGGTTACACGCAGCGACCTGGCGTCGACTACGGTGAAACTTTTTCACCAGTTGCAATGCTTAAGTCTATTCGGATTTTGCTTTCTATAGTTGCGTATCATGACTACGAGATTTGGCAAATGGATGTCAAAATGACTTTTCTAAATGGATTTCTTGATGAAGAAATCTATATGGAACAGCCGGAAGATTTTGCGTCCAGTGAAAACTCGGGCATGGTATGTAAGCTTAAGAAGTCCATTTATGGACTTAAACAAGCTTCACGAAGTTGGAATCTTTGATTCGACGAGATTATTAGATCGTCTAGTTTTCTCAAGAATTCAGAAGAATCATGTGTGTATCAGAAGGCCAGTGGGAGCATGGTCGTATTTTTAGTCCTATATGTTGATGACATCCTAATCATTGGGAATGATTTAGGTATGTTATAAAGCGTTAAAGCGTATCTCTGTAAGAATTTCTCCATGAAGGACCTGGGAGACGCTTCCTATGTTTTAGGGATAAAACTCTATAGAGATAGACAAATGAGGCTGATTGGGTTATCCTAATCAACGTACATAGATAAGATCTTGGAACGGTATAGTTTTGGTAACTGTAAGATAGCAAATATACCGTTCAGACATGTGATTCATCTTTCAAAGAAGATGTGTCCACAAACAGAAGATGAGAAGGTTAGAATGTCTAACCAACCTTATGTTTCGTGTTTGGGTAGCATAATGTATGCCATGTTACGTACGAGGCCTGATATCAGTTTCGCTGTTATCGTAACTAGTAGATATTAGTCCAATCCAGGTAATGACCATTGGATGGCCATTAAACATATCCTAAAGTATCTTAAAGGTACTAAGGATAAGTTGATTATTTATGGAGGAAACGAACTGCAAGTTAATGGGTATACAGACTCCGATTTCCAATCGGATATCGGATCCCGATGATAGAAAGTCTACATCTGGATTTGTCTTTACCCTTAATGGAGGTGCAGTTTGTTGGAAGAGTTCCAAACAGGGATCAATAGCAGATTCCACCACTGAGGCAGAATATATTGCAGCTTCTGAAGCTGCAAAAGAGGATGTGTGGATAAAGAAATTTATCACAGAATTGGGAGTTGTCCCAAGTATCGAGAATACGATTCCGTTATACTGTGATAATACTGGAGCCATTGTGCAAGCAAAGGAACCAAGGGCGCATCAGAAGTCGAAGCATGTGGAATGCAAGTACCACATCATTCGAGAGATTGTGTCGCGAGGGGATATTGTCGTGTGTAAGGTACCAAGTGAAGATAATGTAGCAGACTCGCTGACAAAGACCATACCTCCGAAGTTGTTTGATAAACACGTGGATTCGATGGGTATTAGATACAATCGTTATTGGCACTAGAGCAAGTGGGAGATTTTGTTGGGGTTGGTGCTCAGAGCGCCAATTCCCGATTGTATTTCTTTGAGAATACTTCTGTAAAACATTATTATTATGAATAACATATGCAGTTTCTATAGTATAATCTATCTTTTTATATGGTAAAGAAGTAATGACTTTAGAATGATTAGTCATGGTACTGTTGCAAAAGCGTCGCAACTGACATTGAGTAGTATCATGACGTTGTCATTCTCAGATTGTTCCTGGTTAAGGTTTACACTACTTGGTCAGTAAAGTAAACCCATTGAGACCAGTACATGTCGTATACTGGAATATATGATTCCAATGGTTTCTCAATGAACCATGAGTCTTGGAGACTAGTATAGACGTGTAGGTGTTTAAAGCGGATAAACACTGAACGACTCACCGAAGATTCTTAATGGATGGTACACCAACGTCAATATGAATCTTCTCGGGTTGAGTAACACTTGTGATTCTTAGACTTGAGATGCCATTGCGGGCACATGAGACTTCTTTTACACTTAGATGATAGTCACGTCACCGATCTATTTAGATCAGACCTCCGCCTGTTCGTTAGGTGTAGATAGATCCTCAGGGTGTCCTATGTGTATCAAGATAGGATCCGTCAGTTCTGTGTACCAGAGCATAGGTAGTCCATATGATTAGAAATCAGATAAAACCATGGGCCCAAGGTAAAGTTTAGAAGCTAGTTCTAAACATTCTTTTAGAGATTGCTAATAGAATAGTCGATTGTATAATTCCCGTAGAGATTTGAAGCTTACATCTATATCTCTGGGATTTATCCGGATACCTGTGACGGAGGAATTATACATTTTCCATGACCTCGACCTGTATGATTCAGCGAGATTATCCGTGATCGTCATAATTTACGGGTGGATAAATTATGGACACAAAATTGGATTTCGTGACGGATATACCTGAATCTAGAGAGTCTCAATAATGAAACATACTCGTAGAGCACTAGAGCAACATTTATAAATAATATTGATTATTTATAAAGTCGTTTAAAGGTTAAACGTAAGATACGTGCTAAAGGGACCCGATATTCATTTGATTAATTATTGTGTATTTACATTTAATACTTGATTAATTTAAATACACATTAATTAATAGTCAAATTGAGATATTTGACTTATATCCTAAATGAATATATGTATTTGATATTTAATGTAAATATAATACATATATTTAATATATTTGTATTTAATTAATTAATTAATTGTTAAATGTTAAATGATTAAATTAATTAAAATATAAATATCTTAACTTTGAATATTTGATTTAAAATGATTAATTTGCCTTTGTTGACTTAATATAAATATCAATAAAGTGTTTAAGATATTTATGTCAAGTTGATTAAATGAAATTGCAAATGAAATTGAAATTAATATTTTTGTATTAGCCTTTACCATTTTCGGCCAAGGGCTTTTCCAAACAAGTATATATTGTTTTTCATTTCATTTCATTTCTAACCTAATACACTTTAACCCAAACTCCATTAAAGAAGAAAAGAAAGGTCGAGAGAAAAGAAAGGAAAAATCAAGAAAAGCATGGAAATAAGTAAGTATTTCCAACCTACCATTAGAGAGTAATTTGTTCCTCTTGTTGTGGGCAACATCTTGTGTTGTTCTTGAGTTTTTCTATTCTTTATTCTTTGTGTTTTGATGGATAAATGTTTGGTGAAAGTGTTGAGCATGTATAATGATGGAAGCTTGTGGCTATTGTAGTTATAAGTATTTTTTATGGTTTTGGAAACTTAGTTACTAATCTAGAGTTGTTGACCCACTCTTAAATGACCTAGATTTGATCTTGAGTTGTTTCATTGTGTTGAGACTTTGGTTGGATGAAAGAAACATGATTGAACTAATTGATTTAACCAATTTGGTCTAATTTGTCCAATTTGAAGAAATTGAAAAATTAGGGTTTAAGAACTTATCCAAATTTGGGGTTTTTCATTTATGTTCTGTATTTGGATGTGTATATGATGCATATAAATTTTCATGTTGATTGGATTACATCTTGATGTGTTTTGAAGCATGAAATAACAAAATGCACAATTAGGCACCCTAATGGTGCATTCGGCCAAATGGGTTATTTTTGGGTTTTTTGTTGCTTTTGGTGTTTTGATGTTTTGAACATGCTAAGTTCATCTTAGAAATGATTTAGAATCATTCAAAATTGATTTGATCAATTTCGGACTAAAATGAACAAAATATCAAGTGTAAGGGTAATTCGGTAAATTCACTTAAATATGATTTATTGAATTTTATTTCATAATTTGATTATTGGATAATTAAATAAATATGTTTATTTAATTAATTGGAGAAAAAAATTTTGAAATAGGAAAATTTGATTTTCCACCGCTTCCGCTGTTTTAGCGGATTTTGCCCATAAAACCCCTACAGGGGGATGTCTCCGGTCGACTGATCTAGATGAAGATTCAGGATATATACGACATATGTAAACCATGTCTACAACTTGACTCGATATGAGTCCATGGGGATGTCCCCGGTCGACTGGACTTGATGAGGCCAGGAAGACATAAGTCATACGACATGTGTAATCCATGTCTACAACTTGACTCGTCATGATTCCATGGGGGATGTCCCTGGTCGACTGATTTAGATGAAGATTCATGATATATACGACATGTGTAAACCATGTCTAAACTTGACTCGATATGAGTCCATGTGGGATATCCCCAGTCGACTTAACCAGATGAACGTTTAGGGTACACTCCATACAACGGGGAGTCTTCAATGTCATTTGGACTAGGAGTAGTCTAGTTATTCAACTTCGTCATATGATATTGCTTGCAAATTTCAAAACCATAATTATGGTAAGTAAAGAAAGGAGACCATTGATACTTGTCGTCAGTTGTATCGACTGGGCAGAAGGTTGATAATGATGCCCGTATGGAGGACGTTTCATTGTCTTATGTTTCAATTCGACCCTACTTGTTGATGATGGTACAAGGGAGTCTACAGATTACCAGATCTAATGGAAGTCTAAGAATCCTCACTCTACTATGTCTGATGTAGGTATATCGGAGTCTACACTCCACATGATCCGATGAAGGTCCAAGAAAGTCTACACACTCCACAATACCTTATGAGGGTACATGGGAGTCTACACTCTACTCGACCTGATGAAGGTCCAGGAAAGTCTATACTTATTATTCTACTAAACCAAATGAAGGTCCATGATAGTCTCTACTCTGATAGACTTGATGAATGTCTATGAGAGTCTTCACTCTATAGACCTGATGAAGGTCCAAGAGTCTTTCCTTCTCATACTACTAGAGCTGAAAAAGGTCCATTCCTTTTCCAGTTCTATGAGATTCTTCTCTCTATTCGATAATAGAATAAACTTGATGAATATCAATCAAGGTCATCACTCTTTACTCTTCTACGAGACTATTGTCGAATGGACTTGTCGAATGGACCTAATAAAGGTCTAAGAAGGTCATTACTCACTATACTAGACCTGAAGAAGGTCCATGAGACTACGGTTGAATGGACCTGTCGAATGGACTTGATAAAGGTCCAAGAAGGTCATCACTCCTCACTCTACTAGACCTGAAGAAGGTCTATGAGGGTTATCATTCCTCATTCTACAAGACCTGACAAAGGTTCGCGAGGGTATTACTCCTCATTCTATAGAACTTATAGTCTGCAGACCATGTCATTTGAAGACCATGATACTACGGTCGAATGAACCTGATGAAGGTCCACGAGGGTCATCATCATACTAGTTTTGATGAAGGTCAGTCGATTGGACCTGGTGGAGGTCCAATAGATTTTTCATACTACCTAACCTGATGAGGGTCGGTCGATTGGACCAGATGGAGGTCCAAAGGATTTTTCATACTACTAGGCATGATAAGATTCCCTATGTAGTCTGGAGTTGGTGGTATTAAATCAATGTAGTATGGAGATGACGACTAACCTTTCATGTCGCTTGATGAAGAGATGGCAATTTTTCCATGCACCATAGGTCGATGGTCATCCACCTTTGTGCCTAGCCTTTATTTGTGTCCTACTATGTGGAGCATTCGTTAAATGCCTAGCTTACATGTTAGTCTCATCGAGTGGCATATTCTCCTAATGTCAAGCTTTCAATTTCATCTTGTCAAATGACATGTTCACTCATTGCTAAGCCTTTATGTGCGCCATTCGACATGCATGTAAAGCTATTTGAAGTCTTGTGGCTTTGAGTGTCACGGGTCTGGTTAGTTGTTGTAGGTTTTTGTGTACGCCACTTATTAAATCATGATCTGCTTTGTTTCGAGTGGGCCAGTTGGGCCAGTGAGTAAGAGAAAAGTATATTGGCACTGTTTGGCTGATTCTTGGCTGGTCACTTACGCTAGGTGGGCTGTGAGTTGGTGAATTAGATTCTAAGTGCATGGATTGACATGATAGATTGGGCTGGTTTGATGGGTTGTCATATTGCTCAGTGGTGTTTCGTTGATGGGCTTCTTGCGAATTGGACTGACTTGGCTGCATGGGTATTATGGTTTTATTTTGTGGGAAAGCATGGGCTGAGCTAATTTCCCTTGGCTCGACCAGCATGTTGGTTAATGGGCTGGCAATATCTATAAGTTATCATTGTATGGCTTTTTGTTTGTGGGCTTGCCTTTGATTATGAATTCGGCGATGTGGGCAAAATTGAGTTTGAAGGTGAGGATCATGAATATGATCGTATCAAAAATGAAGATGAAAATGGGAAAAATAGGTTCGAATTAAACCATGGTGGATGAGTCACGCACGAAGGAAGGTAAAGAAAGTGTAGGGCCCATGAGTAAACTACCAAGACTCTAACTGCATACGCCCAACGCATAATACGTGTTCTTAGACTTTCCAGGATGTCATATGAGCTGTGTCGAATGGGCGTCAAACACTTGCAAATTCATATATGTATTGTTTATGTTATTATTGTGGGAAAAAAATGTTGGCTTGGTCTGACAAGGAGATTTGCTTGGAGTTCGTAAAAAAATGGGTTTTTCCAAGTTATGACATGGCATTTATATCGATCTTTTTCATCCCTTGAGCAATGGGTAAAGTTGGGAAGGGAAAATGTGTAATGTCATCTGGCTTGATGGTTGAACAACTTCAGTTTTGGAGAGTCTGTATTCAGCATGGTTATTGTCTATCATACTTCCCGGGTATCTTTCCTTATTCTAGAGGCTTTGGCTATGCGACTTCCAATCTTCAATTCTCAGGAGCATCCATTGTGTGCTGATGGACTCATGTTGTCCCAATGCTTGATTTCGCGGTTAAGTGGTTAACTTTGAAGAATAATCTACTTGTGTCTCAATATTTCGAAAGGCATGAAGGAATCGGGAGTCGGTCTGTTTGTCTGTTTTTTCCTTGTTGTGGGTGTATTATGCCATCATGCTTTTTCTTACAAGAGTTCTTGAGAGGGTGATCCCAGCAGACGACATAAACTTACTTAGAAGTGGCCATCATTTACCTTGGCTACCAAATTTTTTTCCCAAGGTTGGACTGGAAATGATTAAGAATGGGTTTTTGAGTTCCTTGGATAAAAGTGAGAAAGAATATGGAAGTCATAGTGCTCCTGGCTGCTCTTTTATCGTGGAGTTATGTCATTTCAGACAACAAATGTATTTGAAACATCTTTGACATCTCTTCCCGATATCTAACCTTGATACATGTAGAGTCGCATGGTAGACCTTTATGTTTGCCTTGTCGAGTGGCATTTCCATCTGATGCCAAACCTCTGTAGGCACATTATCGAATGGGATTTATGACCTTTTATTGGATTATTGTCATGCTCCACGTGAGACTGTTAACTGCTCCAACATGTGTGAAACCATACCTCCACATTAAGATGCCAAGAAATAAAGATTGTTTCCCCTTGCAAAAGTCAAGCACCTCACTTCATATGCTAAAGCCACGTGTGGAAACTGCCATATATCATGCAAGATAGCTAGCTTAAGGAACTAGCTAGCAAGAGCACGCAAACTAAATCGCCTTTTACAGGCTCTGAGAGAAGAACTCACTGCCCAATGACAAGACCCACACGCCAAGACTCATGCACCACTACCATCAGCGACAAGCATCAGAGATCTATGGTAAAGAACGACCCATAACAAATCAGACACTAGGAAAAGCACTGTCGTGCAAGAAGCGAAGGAAGTTGGTCGTGCTTGGTGTTTAGAAACTGACAATGTAGGGAATTTTCAACCGTCACTGTCAACAAGCATCACATGAACAAGCTGAACCGATGCTGAATTTCGCTGTTTCTTTCAGTGAACCGTCGAGTTTATTACCACCTGAAGTTAGGTCTTCATTCGACCTTTGTACACACTCTCTTTGTTGCTTGGATTTTTTTAAAGGCATAACAGATCTTTAGAAAGCTTTGGGCTTCCAATTAAACACTGTGGGCGAGAGCGAGAGCTTCGAGGCACGGGAACCCAAGGCGCCAAATTGTGAGTGGTATAAAAAAAAGCCTTCATGGCTCATTTACCTCATGCCAAATCTTCATTTGGAGCATCCTCTTCAAACCGAGTCTACATCCTTGTAATATTGAGTGAGATAGTATCCTCATGATGTGTATCCTTGCAATATTGACTGAAACCTTAGGTAGCTCAGCCTACCTATCTGTCGTGTCGAATGGAACTTCAGTCAATGGCTAATCCTTTGTTCATGTCGTGTCGATTAAAACTTAGCTTCTATTTAAGACCTCTTCCTTGTGTGTCGAGTGGAGTCTCAAACTCTAGTTATGACTTCTTCATTATGGTGTGGAGTGGAACCTCAGTCATCCAGCTAGGATTTCTTCCATCTCATGCCGAATGAGATCTTAAACCAGTGTCAAACCTCATATGTGGAGTGTTGAGTGGAATCTTTAGCAAGTGAAAAGCTGGTAATGTTGACCGGGATGTCCTTGACAAATATTTATTCGAGTACTGTCGACTGGGACATCCTTCTCATGCCAAGTACATAGCTTCATCCTATGAGTTGATTGGTATGAGAAATAGTTCCTTTGAAGAGACGCACATTGTTCCTGATGTAGGTCCATTAGACTAGGGTCGTATGGACTCTAGAATTGATGATACTCTATTCGTGTAATCTTTCATGTCACCTGGAGGAGATGAAAATCCTCTCATGTTGTTTAAAGATGACGCAGCTTTCATATCGTGTGAAGGAGATTGAGATTCATCCATGTCGTCTGAAGAATATGAAAATCTTCATATGTAGTGAGAGGTTGATAATGATCCTTCTGCGTAGTCTGATGCTATCTCGGCTTGGCATTTCCTTATTAGTAGTCCGACTCCTGGTAGATTGGAGAGAATTACTTTTTTGGACTCTCGTATTCCCTTTCGCATGGAGGAGGTGATTTATTATTATCGGTCTGTTGGATAGATATGGTTTCTTCTTTAGTGATTTAGTGATGGTCGTCGGATGGTGTATTTTCACTTGTTGAATGCTCCTAAGAGATCAGATGAGATGATAGGATTGTTGGAGTGACCCGTAGCTTCGGGCCATTGGGAGGTTGAAGAAATGTGCTATGATATTTGTGATTATCTTTGGAGGATGGCTAATTTAGTGATCATGAGATATTTCTCGTTGCGTGACGCCATACGAGTAGAGGTGTTTGAAAGGATCATAGATGGAGAAATCTATGCATGCTACGAATCGATAGGGGCCCACGGTGGGCGCCAAACTGTAAAAGCTAATTTTCGCTCGAGGTCTACAATCGAGATTTCGTAAAGAGACACTAGCGATCCTGCAAAACAAAGAGGTATGGTGATCATTGAGGGTCTACCCACCGGTGTGGTAGATACCGTAGGCACTCCGACGCCCAAGTCAGTGATGGAAATGAGGTTCTAAAATCGTAGGAGGAGAGCAAGGTCAGATGTTACCTTGATCCCCGTGGGCTGTCGTGAGGGCGGTAGGTGAGAGTTGCTGAGAGCTATAGATAGAATGTTCTATGGTTCTAAGTATGAGAGCTTGTGATTCAATGCCCTTTCCTCATGGAGCCTCCTTTCTTATATACCCACATGGGGGTGTGTTTTTATCGTACTTCATTACTCGTCTGTTGAGTCTCGGTAACAGTCCACTTCATGAGGGCTATTTACCGCATCTGCCCGTTGTAGGTTGGAACAGTTGGTTTATGTTTATAAACTTGGGCGTTACGTGGACTGGCCTTTGGATGGTCTTTCGGTCATGGGTGCTGATGTTCACTGGATAGGGGCTTACTAAACATCCTTGGGCTCACTCTGACTTTATGAGACCTGGCGTTTTTAGGTGGCAATTTGGGCCCAGATCCTTATGTTGGGGAGCCTGGGGTGCGTTCAGCATTGGGCCCGAGGCAGAAGGTCGAAATTGCCCTCGGACCAAATTTGGCCCATACAATTATACAATCTGATTATTTTTTAAATAATATAACAGATAAAAAGACAACATTAAATTATATTAAATTACTTCACTAATCACTATTTTAATCTGTTGATGGTGTTTTCAGGACTTATGTTACTTACAGAGCATGACAGGGGTAAAAAGGGTAATTCTCTCCCCGGTCGAATTTCGTTCAGCCGACCCGACCACAACAGATGAAGACCGACCACTTTGGTTCGGATGACCGATCACTATAAAGTCGGCAGAAACACTCTCAGCATAAAAGACTATCGTGACCGACCTCATGAAGACCGACCAGACAGGCGAGATATGCTCAAGATGATGACACCATATTCTTGCGGATAAGATAAACAAATTATCCTACTCTCACAAGGAGATGGAGTCAGAATCCAAGAAGGAATAAGAAAAGAGAAGGCAATATTTGACTAGGAATCCTTGCAAGAAGAGAAGACTAAGTTCAACTAGAATTTCTTATGCAAATAGGAATCTGATTTCTGTATTATTATAATAGAAGGGCAGAGTATGTGTAAGGGGCATCATAAAAAAAGAGAGTGATCAGAATCATCAAGCCCTAACTTGTAAACACAGGAAATAGCTGAGAAGAGTATTTGAGTAATAAAAAAGTATCATCCTGTTTTTGTCCGTGGACGTAGGTCGGATTCAATTCCACCGAACAACGTTAAATCTCCTCGTCGATTGTTGTGTTTATCTGTCTTTTCGCTAAATTTGCCTTTGGTCCCCCATAACCAAACAAATTCACCGTTGAAGGAGGATTCTCTCGGAGGTGATATTCCCGCAATACCCTGAGACCAAAATCCACCGTCAACAGTTGGCGCCGTCTGTGGGGATTTCAACAAAAAGCAATTCACGTAATAAGACAATGGCGGAAGGCGGAGGAAACCACCAATCATCAGGGAGCTCGGCAGTAGATTGGATGGAAAAGATCGAGGAGAATCTTAGGAAAGAAAGGGAGGAAAACCGAACTCTGCTAAAAACCATAGTAAACCCGTTAGAAAAGATAGAATGGGCGCATAACGGAAAATTCGAGGCCGGGACTAGCCGACGAAGGAATGAAATAACAGAAGGAACGAGAACTATCGATACAAGTGAGGACGACAGACCCCGGAGGAGGGATCCCTACAGGGTAAGATCCGTGGTGGTGCAGAGAGATTCCCAGACCGAGGACAGATGGGAAGAAGAGGATGACAAATCATCACCAGACTCCTCCTATGATAGCCCTCACGACACCCGGAGAAGAGGGAAAGAGTATAACGAAAAAGTACGAGAAGATACCGACCCTGAGAAGCACCACTCCCAAGATAACAGAAAGAAGAGAAACCACAGGAGGCGGCATGGAACCAAAGACAGCAGCATGAAATCTTGGCTACGGGAGGAGCTGGTCAAATGGGGAGTATACCTCAATACAAACAGAGGGGATGTCGAGGACGGCAAAGATGAGTCCCCCTTCACAGAAGAAATAAAGTCAGAGAAATTCCCAAAAAGATTCAGCATGCCGACCAAGACGCCATACAAGGGCCATACCGATCCCAAAACCCACATTGAAGGCTTCGTCCTTCTAATGAAAGTACAAGGGGTAACGGGGGACGCCATTTGCAAAGTGTTCCCCTTAACTCTAGTCGGACCGGCCATTCTATGGTATAGAAGCCTAGCCCCAAGAAGCATCAGCAGCTTTGCACAACTTAGAAAGTCATTCATACGACACTTCAAAGGAGCTTGTGTCCTCAGAAAAACAATTGGAGAACTAAGGCTTATAAAACAAGGAGACGATGAACCATTGAAGATATTCATTGAAAGATACCACAATATGGTACTCGAAGTTGGAGGGTACGAATCCCCCGAGGCCCTAGAAAGCTTGAAGGGAGCATTGAAAGTCGGGAGGCTATGGACCCACCTAAGGATCCAAGACACCCCAGACTACGCCACCGCCCTGGAGGTGGCCCGAAAATTCGTTTTATTAGAGAACGAGGAGAAAGTATCCCGAAAAGGGAGCACCATCAGAGAAAGAACCACAAGGGAGGGCGCCCCCCGCCGTATAGAAAGAGAATCCAGAAGACCACCCCCGAAGCACAAGGAGTTCAAACCACTGCACCGAGACAACCAAGAGAGAAGGGCCCGACCCAAGTAAACCATGTGGTCGGGGAAGATGCATACATTCCCCTAAAGAAACCAATGGGACAAATTGTCATGGAGATCCAGGGGAAAGGCCTCTTAGTGGAACCCGACCAAGGGAGATTCCCCCCGGACAAAAGGAACCAAAAGGCTTATTGTGTACACCACAACTCCAAAGGACATGCAACACAAGGATGTAAAGATCTGCGAGAACAAATGGAAGATCTAGCACGAAACGGGTATCTGAACAAATACATTGACCACGAGGTCATGACGGTCAGACAAAGAGCACGTGGCCGCCAAATCAATACCATCGCAGGAGGAAGAACACTGGCCGGGAACTCTAACCGGTCAAGGAAAGATTACAGCAGAACTCGAGGACCAGACGTCTTAGAAACATAACAGGGAGCAGGACTCCAGGGAAGTCGGTCGGGTACCAATAATGTTTACTGATGAGGATACCCGAGGAGTAAGTTTCCCTTATGACGATGCGTTGATAATCAAGGCAGTCATCAGCGGGTCGGAGGTAGACAGAATCCTAGTGGACCCCGGGAGCACGGTTGACATAATTTCCAGAAAAGCATCGGATGACCTAGGGGTGGAATATGCAACCCTGACCAACGATAGCACTCCCTTATGCGGTTTCGGAGGATCAGCTGTCATCCCACTAGGAAAGATACAATTGGCAATAACTGTCGGGACACATCCCCGGACCCGGACGATCATGACGGACTTCACTGTAGTAGACTGCATGAGCAGTTACCAAGCCATCGTCGGGCGACCCTTCATGATGAAAACAAAAGCCGCGATGTCCTGCTACCACCTGAAGCTAAAATTCCCCACCCGGGAGGGAATCAGAATTGTATGCGGAAGCGAGAGAACAGCTCGCAGCTGCTTCGCAACTCTCTCACGAGAGACTCTCTGCATCAAAGAAGATACCCAAAAACGGCAAAGAAGCCAGGGTGAAGAAGAAGAAAACAGAAGCACTGGGCCCCGGCCAAACAAAAATGCCCGACTCGCTGCAGCTGAGGAGACAGAAGAAAAGAACTTTACGGGCCGGGAAAAATTATAAAGATAGGGGGAGGTCTGAGCAAGTCTTTACGACAAGATCTGCTAGAATGCCTGGAAGGATACCCGGACGTCTTTTCTGGGGATACAACGACATGCCTGGGATCGACCCAAAATTCATCAATCACCGCCTAGCAGTAGATCCATCTCGCAAGCCGGTCAGGCAAAAAAAGAAGGAACTTTAATCAAGAGAGGAGTAAAGCAATAACAGCCGAGGTCGAGAAGTTACTAAAGGCAGGTCTCATCAGGGAGGCAAGGTACCCAGATTGGGTGTCAAACGTGGTGTTGGTCAGAAAAAACAATGGCAAGTGGCGAATGTGTGTTGATTTCACCGACTTAAACAAGGCGTGCCAAAGGACAGTTTTCCTTTACCAAACATAGACCAGTTAGTAGACACCACAGCTTGTCAAGGATTACTGAGCTTCATGGATGCTTTCTCGGATACAACCAGGTCAAAATGTGCCCTGCAGACGAAGAAAAGACAACTTTCATTACGGATCAGGGACTTTATTGCTATAAAGTAATGCCCTTCGGGCTAAAAAACGCGGGAGCAACCTTTCAAAGGTTAGTAAACAAGGTCTTCAAACCACTCATCGGCATTACAATGTTAGTTTATGTCGATGACATGATAACGATGTCAAAAGAATCAAGCAACCACATGGGCGACCTAAAAAGGACCTTCGATCTTTTAAGAAGACACAACCTGAAACTCAATCCAGAAAAATGTACCTTCGGAGTAGCCTCAGGAAAGTTTTTAGGCTACATGGTAAGTGCCCGAGGAATTGAGGCAAAACCACACAGATCCAGGAAATACTGGCCCTAAAGTCTCCAAGACAGTGAAAGAAGTACAGAGTCTGATTGGTAGAGTGGCTGCACTCAATCGGTTCATATCACGAGCAACTGACAAATGCCACCCTTTCTTCAAAGTGGTCCAAAAGGCAAAAAAGGATATTGACTGGACGTCAGAATGTGAAGAAGCCTTCCAGCAGTTAAAGCAGTATCTGATGCAGCCCCCACTCCTGGCAAAACCACTCCCAGGAGAGAAACATTATATCTATACCTGGCTGTGTTCGGACCGAGCAGTAAGTTCAGTACTAATACAAGAAACCGACAAGATCCAAGAAACAGAATCAAACTCAGAAACCTGTTACTATATCAGCAAAGCCCTCTTAGACGCTGAAACCGAGATATCCGGTACACGAGCTGGTCGCCCTTTCATTAATGACGGCAGCCCGGAAAAGGAAATTACGGCCTTACTTCCAGGCCCATCCTATCAAGGTATACACCGATCACCCCCTAAAACAAATTCTGCAACGGCCAGAAGTTTCCGGTAGACTAGTAAAGTGGTCGGGGAACTAAGTGAACACGACATCACCTACCTCTCGAGAGCAGCGGTGAAGGGACAAGCCCTAGCGGATTTTATCGCCGAATGTACCGACCCCCAGACCCTGGCTATAGAAGAGGACAAATGGGAAATGTCTGTAGACGGTTCGGCTAGCGCGCAAGGCAATGGCCCATGAATCGTCCTAAAAAGCAACAAATGAGAAGAAATCATACTCGCCCTGAAATTCGCTTTCATAGCAACCAATAATGAAGCAGACTATGAAGCAATACTGGGCGGTCTGAGACTATGCACTGTGCTAGGGATCCAAAACGTGGTAGTAAGGAGTGACTCACAGTTAGCCATTCAGCAACTAAAAGGAGCATTTCAAGCAAAGGAGCCTAGTATGATGGCCTATCTAGCCGAAGTGCGAAAGTTAGCAGGGAAGATGGGGGACGTACGCTTCGAGCAAATCCTCCGAGAGGACAATTGTGAGGCGGAGTCCCTGGCACGGCTCACCTCTTCAACAAAAGCCGAGCACCCCAGGATAATCCCTCTGATATACGTCCGGGAAAGGAGCGTAGGGGAATCAAAAATAGAAGTTCTAGATAAAGAAAGCAAAGCATCATGGATACAGCCCATCAGAAAATATCTGGAGACAGGAGAAACACCAGAGGACAAAACGGAGGCCAGGAATTTAAAATACAAGAGCACCAAATTCTCCCTAATCGACGAGGTACTTTACCGAAGGGGTTACTCAGTCCCCCTCTTAAGATGTCTTGCAGAAGAAGAGGCAAATTATGTGCTCAGGGAGATACATACGGGCATCTGCGGAAGCCACGCCGGAGGTCGCTCAATTGCTTTCAAAGCCTTGAGACAAGGCTTCTACTGGCCGACCATGCACCAGAACGGCATAAAAGTGGCCCGCAAGTGCGAAGGATGTCAGAAAAACGTAAATCTCCACCACCAACCAGCCGAACAGTTAACCACGCTGCTCAGTCCCTGGCCGTTCGCCCAGTGGGGGCTAGACATCATTGGGCCAATGCCACAAGGGAAAGGGCAGGCAAGATATGCCATCGTGGCCATAGACTATTTCACCAAATGGGTGGAGGCAGAGCCATTATCCACCATAATGGAGAAAAAAACCATTGAATTCCTGAGGAAAAATATCGTCTGCCGGTTCGGGATTCCCCGAGCCATCATCACTGATAACGGGAAGCAGTTTGACAGAAAATGTTTCAGAAAACTCTGCGAGGACCTCCAGATTGCCCTAAGATTCACCACACCAGCCCATCCCAAATCAAACGGCCAAGTCGAGGCAACAAACAAAACCATCAGGCTAACCTGAAAGCTCGGCTTGGATCCAGCAAGGGCCTATGGGTCGAGGAACTACCAGAAGTACTATGGGCGCACCGACAACTTATAAGGACTCCACGGGAGAAACCCCATTCTCCCTAGCATACGGATATGAAGCTGTCATCCCGGCGGAGATCGGGGTGACCTCCCACAGGGTTCAGCACTACGAGAGTAAACAGAATGAATGACTTATCAGAAACCACCTCGACCTGATCGAAGAGAGAGAAGAGAGAGAGGTCGGCCATAAAAACAGCAATCTACCAACAAATGATGGCCCGCTCTACAATAAAAGGGTTCGGACACGCATCTTCATCCCGGGCGACCTGGTGCTAAGAAAGGTCACCCTAAATACTCGAAAGCCTGAGGAAGGCTCCCTGGGCGCCAAATGGGAAGGGCCCTACAAGGTGGTAAAAGTGGTGAAACCAGGAGTGTACAAACCTAGAGCGGCTGGACGACACAAGATTAAAAAAGCCATGGAACGCTGAGATGTTGAGGAAATATTTCCAGTGAACTTTCCCTTCCTCCTATCTGTTTATGGCAAAATGGACACAAATGCAAATACATAAGCCTCTCTCAAGATAACCCACAGAGAGTTGTAAGAAGGGCAGTATGTCCCCGAGTATAAATAAAAAACTTTCTTTTTTTTTCAAACGCTCTCCTAAAAAACGGGGACAAACTTAGCGCCTAATACAAAAAGAAACGACCAAGCACTAAGACATGATCGGCTCGAGGCTGGACTTTTTTCCGCCGAGGCCACTCAGTTATTCAGCTCGGGGTCGGGTTACGTCTCACCGAGTCACGCATATTGGTATGGGGATAGGACATTCCCCCAAAACCAATTACCTCTTTCAGCTCGGGGTCGGGTTATGTCCCACCGAGTCACGCATATTGGTCTGGGGACGGGACATTCCCCTAGAGCCAAGTACCTATTTCAGCTCAGGGTCGGGTTACGTCCCACCGAGTCATGTTCATTGGTCTGGGGACGGAACATTCCCCCAGGACCAAATGTCTCTTTAGCTCGGTGTCCTCAGAGACATACTCGATGCATAGGATCCGTGAGAAGCATAGAACAGGGAAGGATGATACCCCCGTGGCGATTGTTTACTCCAGTGTTGCCGAACATAAGGAGGAACATGCCCTTAATGTGTCGAACACTCTTTTGATCCTCACTTACCCGATGTAATGGATCCGTGGGAAAACATAGCACGGGGGGTGATGACACCCCTGTGACGATTGCTAGCTCCAGTGATGCCGGAACTAAGGAGGAATATACCCTTAGTAGTCCGGACACTCTTTGATCCATTCATCATCCGGATCCGCGAGAGACACAGCACGGGGATGCGTTGGGCCCCTGTAGCGTGTGCCTGCTCCAGCGTGGTAAGGAGGAGCCCTCATACAATACACAGGCTCCCCAGTGAACCGACGTGTAGAGGATGTACCCTTACCAATCAAACGCTCTTCTGATCCGAATCCTTGTTCGCCGGGACACTGAATTGGAAGATTCAGGATTGTGTTTTGGAGACCTCGGACGGGACGCTATTTTGAGGCATCCATGTTGTCGTTTATGCTTGCAAAACGTTTTTTATTTTTGGGATAGGTGCTAAGTCACCCCCGCATTTTTATTTTTTTTCCAGAAACTTGTTTTTGTTTTCCGCCGGTCTGGTAGGGGACGCCCATACCAGATTCGGTAGGGCTTCAAAGGTTGATTCACTCCCCTTCTGAATAAGTCCCAGGGGATAGTCGGCTCGGGGCTGGATTACGTTCCGCCGAGGCACTTGTTAGTCAGCTCGGGGCTGGATTTCATTCCGCCGAGGCCACTTGGTTATCTAGCTCGGGGTCGGGTTACGTCCACCGAGTCAGCTTGGGATTGGGGAGGTAACATTCCCCTAGGTCCAAGTTCCTTCTCAGCTAGGGGTCGGGGTACGTCCCACCGAGTCAGCCCTTTGGACTGGAGATGTAACATTCCCCCAGGTCCAAGTTCCTTTCTCAGCTCGGGGTCAGGCTACGTCCCACCGAGTCAGCATACCAGATTCGGTAGGGCTTCAAAGGTTGATTCACTCCCCTTCTGAATAAGTCCCAGGGGATAGTCGGCTCGGGGCTGGATTACGTTCCGCCGAGGCCACTTGTTAGTCAGCTCGGGGCTGGATTTCGTTCCGCCGAGGCCACTTGGTTATCTGGCTCGGGGTCGGGTTACATCCCACCGAGTCAGCTTCTTTGGATTGGGGAGGTAACATTCCCCTAGGTCCAAGTTCCTTTCTCAGCTAGGGGTCGGGGTACGTCCCACCGAGTCAGCCCTTTGGACTGGAGATGTAACATTCCCCCAGGTCCAAGTTCCTTTCTCAGCTCGGGGTCAGGCTACGTCCCACCGAGTCAGCATACCAGATTCGGTAGGGCTTCAAAGGTTGATTCACTCCCCTTCTGAATAAGTCCCAGGGGATAGTCGGCTCGGGGCTGGATTACGTTCCGCCGAGGCCACTTGTTAGTCAGCTCGGGGCTGGATTTCGTTCCGCCGAGGCCACTTGGTTATCTGGCTCGGGGTCGGGTTACGTCCCACCGAGTCAGCTTCTTTGGATTGGGGAGGTAACATTCCCCTAGGTCCAAGTTCCTTTCTCAGCTCGGGGTCGAGGTACGTCCCACCGAGTCAGCCCTTTGGACTGGGGATGTAACATTCCCCCAGGTCCAAGTTCATTTCTCAGCTCGGGGTCGGGGTACGTCCCACCGAGTCAGCCCTTTGAACTGGGGACGTAATATTCCCCCAGAGCCCAAGTGTCTCACTCAGCTCGGGGTCAGGATATGCCCCTCCGGCTCTTATTGACCCCCGAAGGATCTCAAATTGTTTCGGATAACAGGAAACATAAAGAAAATGAGAAAAGAGATAAAAAAGACACAAAAATTATATATATATATATATATATATATGTCAAAATACAACTTGTAATGTTATTACAAAAAAATTAAAGTGCACACAGGGCCCCGGTCGGGTTACCCTTTCTCATTCAGCCCGCACATGGGCAGGAATATTTCTTTCTCAGCTTGCTCAGACAGCGGAAGGATCGGCTCGACTTCAGGAGGAGGAACTGCAACTTCAACCTCAGCAGCGTGAGAGACCTCTGCTTAAGGGATAGGGGGAGGGATCTCAAGGCAGTCCTCGCCGGGGGCAAGAACATCAGGTCGTCTTCTAGGGGAGCCCGGAAGCCGGAACCACCGAGATCGGGTCAGGATCCATCACCTCCTCGGAAGGAGAAGGGAGCCACTTCCGGAACTCCTCCTCAGAAATATCCCCCTTGCAATAGCTGATAGCCGCATGAATATGATCCATATTCAAACTTGGCAACACCATCGGTATCAGCTCAGCACAGTCACCAACCCCCTCAAGGCGGATGGCCTCCTTCTCGGCCTCAAGATCAGCCTCTTTCTCCTCAAGCTCGGCCTCTTTCCTCTCAAGATCGTCTCGGGCCCGTGCCATTTGTTCATCGTTGGCTTTCAGTTTGGCTTCAACACTTGACACCTTCACCTTCAGAACGCCGATCTCAGATTGGGCAGCCTTCAAATCCTCCCTGGCAGTGTCAGCAAGCTTTCACTCCAGCGCAGCAGCAGCCTTAAGAGCCTTATTAATTTTGAAGTTCTCAATGGCAGTCGCTTCGTGATTCTTTATCACCTCCTCCCGGTCGGCCAGTTTAGCTTCCACTTCTGTAAGACGATTCTGAAGTCTCTGGGCCTGACCACCCTCGGACAAGAGACTCAGAAGAAGGTCCTTATTCTTGGCCATGAGATAAGTAGCATGTACAAAAACAAAAAAAGTCAAGATATAAGATAAAGAAGACCGATAACCCAAAATCAGAAAGAAGAGAAGTAAAACTACCTTCGCCATTTAAGAGCTCATTTCGGTCACCAAGGCTTCAGGAGAGATATCCTCATATCTCGAGACCTCCCCCGGGGGAATTACCTCGGCCAATTCATTAAAAGCCGGCACTAGATGTGAGGTAGCCTCCCGGATGCTTTCTCCCAAATCATCCACCCCGAGGATTACAGAACCCTTTCGCTTCTTGGAGGAGCCCACATATGATTTTTTTCCCCCGACGGACGTCTTTCTTCTTGCCCGGGACAGGATCCTCCTCCTCCTCTTGAACCAACTCGGTCTCCTCCGACCCGAACTGACGCCTCCTCTTCCTAAGAGGCTTCGGCGGACTGACAAGACGAGCAGATCCTGATGACTGCAGGCCAGAGAAGAGAGAAGATAGTCCCCGAGCAGCCGGCTGAACTCTCCCTTGAGACGCCCTCCAGCCTTAGCAGGGTCAGGCTGTGCCCGGGAAGTTCCAGTTTCCGCATGACCGGCCTTCTTCATAGTACCGGCCAACTTCTCAAGAAACTTTGGCCTCTTTGACATGCCTACAAAAAAGGGGGAGAAGGAAATCATGACCCGAGCATATAACAAAGACATCAAACATTATAAACAAACAAGGAAATCAAACCAAACAGTCAGCAAACATCTACCTATCCGACCTGAGACCTCCGAAGGGATAGCCCGAGTAAGGCCAGACCCAACAAAAGCCGCATCATTAACCAACTCCCTCCAGTGGGCGGCATACCGACGAGCCCAGAATACTCGCCGTCGGACCTGGTGGGAAACTTTGGGAGCATCCCTCCAACAGGCTAGGAAGAATAGAAGAAAAAGGCTAAGAATCCAAACAAAGAAAAGATAAAGGAAGAGAAGCTAAAGGTCGGTCTCCTAACCTCCCGCCCTGAAGATATCCGGTACCAAGATCTCCCCTTCATCCGACCTCAGGGTCCGTCCCCAATCCCCAGTGGCCCAGAACCAGAGATCTTTGAAGTTCTTATTGGAGTCGGGGAGCTTCTGGACGACATTTAACGAACTGTTGTAAGCGGAAAGGTAGTACCAACCACGATGAGCCTTTGGGTTGGCCTTCAAACGGTATACCCTCTTCACCTCTTCAAAGGAAGGCTCGTCGAGTCCTGCCTGATGCCAAGCTACATACAACCCGGCCAGAATCCTCCAACTGTTTAGACTCAGCTGACAGGGGGCGATCTCCATCTCGGCCAGCATCCAAGCGAAATAAGGTTGAATCGGCAGCCGCAACCCACACTCGAAGAAGGCAGGAAGAAGTGCCACCGAGCCCTCGTCAGGTTGGCTAGCGCGATCCATAGGGCCGGGAACTTCAAGGGCGATATCTATCAGAATATTATATCGCTGTCGAAGAAAGGCAAGGTCGTCTTCAGTTATTTTGGAAGGACGGTTCATATCAGAGCCGACGAGCCAAGGTCACCGGCTCTGGATCCTTCCGAGGAATCCTTTGATGGTAAGAATCTTGTTCGATCTCAGAAGGAGTAGGGGTAGTATCAAGGTCTTCTACGCTGGGTGCCCCCGAGCCCGAGGAGAGCTCTTTAGCAGGGGGAGTTGAGGGTTTGGCGAGATTTTCAGGGGAAAAATCATTGTCAGACATCCCTGACACCTGAAAAAAAAAACAAAGAAGGAAGGGGAAGTCAGTCTGTAGCTAAAAGAAACTACTCACGGTTTCCATGTTAGCTAAACAGGTGGTCTCTAAAGTGCCCTAAAGCAAAACCCAGCGAACCATAAATCTTTCCCTAGCAAAACACTCAAAAATGAACAAACAGATCCACAACACACAAAAAGGAAGAGGTCGTTCAGAGGACTTACTTGTTCTTCTCGGAAAAAGCAGGAGGTTGTGCAGTACGGTTGTACCCGTTCCTTATGTTTGTAGCAAAGAAAAAGAAAAACCCGCGGTTGAACTTTGAGAACACTGAGTTGGGGCGATTCACGGAGATGTTATCAGGGAAGAAGGAGAAATTGCCAAAAAAGATGGAACAGTGAAAGCCTCGCCTTCTTATAGTCTTGACCAGGACGCTCGTGATCGTTGGATCTAAGGGAGGAACCCGGATGAACGCCAAGTGTCAACTACAAAAGAGGTCTTCCGAGTTTAAACATACGGTTGAGATCAGCGCATTGTGAAGACGCCTCCACACGGTCGATTCATTCCCTTTTTGGTGGGAACCCAACGGATGTTTGACAAGTGTCGAACGTAGAAGAAACCCTAAAGATGATTTGATAGACATTTAAGCGGATGTGACTGTTGCGTGTCTCAAGAAGAAATGCTCGAAAAGAGACGACAAAACATTTCTCAAAACCAGGTCGACCTCCAACAGAGTAAATCAGCACACCACCTCTATATAGTTCCCGGCACCAACTTGCAAACTCGTTGTTACCGAGAACTAGGGGACAGATGTTGATGGTCTTTTCAGGACTTATGTTACTTACAGAGCATGACAGGGGTAAAAAGGGTAATTCTCTCCCCGGTCGAATTTCGTTCAACCGACCCGACCACAACAGATGAAGACCAACCACTTTGGTTCGAATGACCGATCACTATAAAGTCGGCAGAAACACTCTCAGCATAAAAGACTATCGTGACTGACCTCATGAAGACCGACCAGACAGGCGAGATATACTCAAGATGACGACACCCTATTCTTGCGGATAAGATAAACAAATTATCCTACTCTCACAAGGAGATTGAGTCAGAATCCAAGAAGGAATAAGAAAAGAGAAGGCAGTATTTGACTAGGAATCCTTGCAAGAAGAGAAGACTAAGTTCAACTAGGATTTCTTATGCAAATAGGAATCTGATTTCTGTATTATTATAAATAGAAGGGCAGAGTATGTGTAAGGGGCATCATAAAAAAAAAGAGTGATCAGAATCATCAAGCCCTAACTTGTAAACACAGGAAAGAGATGAGAAGAGTATTTGAGTAATAAAAAGTATCATCCTGTTTTTGTCCGTGGACGTAGGTCGTTTTCAATTCCACCGAACCACGTTAAATCTCCTCGTCGATTGTTGTGTTTATCTGTCTTTTCGCTAAATTTGCCTTTGGTCCCCCATAACCAAACAAATTCACCGTTGAAGGAGGATTCTCTCGGAGGTGATATTCTCGCATTACCCTGAGACCAAAATCCACCGTCAACATAATCAAATCACGTTTTATTTTTAGGTATCATATCAGTCCTTTCCATTTTAGGATTCCTATATTAGTATGTTTTAAATAGGCCTCAAAAGTATGTATTCGGCCGAGCATTGCTTAAATAGGGGCACAACAAAAGCATTTTATTTGGTCCAGTTTCGTTTACAAAAAATAAAATAAAATAAAAACCCTCCAATTTATCTACAAAAGTGTAAAAAAAAAATCAAACTCATTTGATCCCTTTTTATAAAAATTTTATTTTGATTTTGCAGTTTAATATTCCAATATCCATGTTGGAGCCCTAGATTCAAAGTGATGGTCTCTTGAAGGTATTTTAATTTTAATGTTTGAATTTTGGAACACAGAATGTAGTTTTTTATAGCTTTATTATAATATGTTTTCTTATTGTAATAGGTGAATTAAACACCCATATACATTTTTTGATTTTAAATTATGAGATCTAAATATGAGTAGAATTTTTTATGATTCTAATAGATAGTTCTAAAATAAAGATTATAATATATATTTTATTCTGATATGAAATTATAATATATTTTTTTTATTATTATAGTTTTATTTTTTTTCTTATTTTACAATTTAAGGAGACATTATTGTTTTCCATGCAATGGAGCATGTCCAGCTTGCACCAACTTGGATGCAACGTCAAAGATTGTTGCCACCATTGTCAAAAATTGAGTCATCACTTTTTTGAAAATGGTGCAAACCATCAAAATAACTTTATGTGTATTTATTGAGTGGTTGTAATAGTGAGCTTTAGTTCACTATAGATTGAAAGTTAATTGAGAGTTCAAAATCATCATAACAATTAAGTTTCATGTAAAGAAAGTTTTGAGAGTGTAAAGAGAGTGAAGTTTTTTTTGTAAAATTTAAACACTTGTAAATTAAGTTCTTATAATAATAGAATTCGATTTTTCTTTATAAATACTCTTCAGTGATCATATAATCACAATGATGATCATTATCAATAAGATCTCTACTATCCATGATTTTGAAAAGCCTACTGTTTGCATAATTTTTATGCGTGAAGAAAGAAGAGTGTGTAAGGTTCAAACCTCTTGAGACAAAGTCCCAGCAAGTGGTGTTTGATTAAGTGAATAAGCCTCCAAGAGGCACAAGCGCACAAATTACAGTCCTAAAGATTACAATCTAAGAAATAAAAAATAATAAAGATATGCTCATTTGAGTCTTCATTTGATCAGGGGTTTTCTCTCTTGGTGTAGAGGAGCTTTTATAGTGAAGCTTGTCAACCGTTTTGGGTAGTTCCAGTACCTCCCGGCAGTTGGTGGATCGTGCCTGTAACCGTTGAACTGTGTGTCTCAACTGCTCGGTTGTGGAGGGAAAACCATCCAACTGCTGCGATCGTGGAAGCAACTGCATCACGCATTTTCGTCCTAACCGCTAATTCGGTCGCCCCAAGCTCTTCGTCGCTCTTCGCTCCATCGTTCTTCCTCCCTTCGTTCTTTCCTTCATCCCAGGGCGATTTCATTCCAGGGTGACATCATTTCCTCTGTTAACAGTTGTCCCCCAAATTTACCTTGATTGAACCGGAAGTGAAGATCGAGGTGAATTTTACGATCTTCCATCGATGAAAAGGTGTATAAATTATAGTGATAGAAACTTGTATGGTTATTCCCCTTCGCCCTCGACCAGCTCATCACTCGGCCTATCCCTCAGTCCATAGAATCTGTGGAATCGGGTTCGCAGCACTCTCTGCATAGAGAATTTCAGGCCAGCCACTGTCAACGAGAGTAACCCATCTGCAACCGGGAGGTGCAGTACCTTCCACACAGAGGACCCTGGACAATTGTCACTAACGGACGCAGCCCATCCATGACATTACATTTCATTTTACACCTTACGTCGTGTGGATGGCCGTTAGTGAATCCTTTTACATTCCATTTTACACCTTACTAAAAGGAAGTTTTCACTTATGATGGCCTATGTTGCATGCAGATCCTTCCTTTTTCCCAACTTTGTTCTACTTCTCTCGATCTTCTCTTTTTCATCTTAGGGAGTCCGCTTGGTTACGGGGGCCAAACCTTGATGTTTTGAGTAAGGTCGGCCCTTAAATGAGCGGTTGGGAGACCTTGCAAGTTACTTCTTCAACTTTCCTCTTTTTATATACTCCCAAACCATGATATTATTCTCACGTGAAGCATTTTTCCATGTATTACCTGACCGATTAGGGGCTCCCTGCCATAGGTCTAGTTTTTACCGAAAGTAAGTCTGTGACCTGATGGTCTTGTCACATCAATTTTGTCTTTACTGCATGTGCCAGTAATAGAAACAGCCTGGGCGTTGCCTCTAGAGGATGTAGTATTGACATCTGTCCTTAACCGATCTTGGACGTCCTTGCTAAGATTTTGAGGTTCGGCCGATCTTCTGGAGGCCGATACCGCAAGGTCGAGCGAGGTAAAACCTGGGGTGGGACTCTTTGCTCTGTAATCTGTCGGTCTGCCTTTTAGTGTCTACGCGAACCCATCACTTCTGTAATAAATGCGATGCCCTTTCCTATATGTTTCATCATGAGGCCCATTTAAGAGCATTTTTTTACGTCACTTCCGTGTTAACTTCCGTCGCACGTCACTTTCGCACGAGTTGCATTCGAACACCTTTCTAGGGAAACCTTTCATCCTTTTCCATTTTCACGCCGCTTTCACTTCTCGACGACTCGTATCACAACACTTGTCCCAGGTTAAACCCTTTGTCTATTACATAAGGATTCATCCTACTCTGATTTTCATTTTACCTTCGACTTCCTCTGCAAACTCACTTTTATCATATTCTCGACCTTCTGTTATCAATGGCTTCTTCATCATCTGCTCCCAAAACTAGCGCCTCAACCTTAGCTGATTATAAGATGGCGCTGGAATCTTCTTCTGTGTGCGTCTTTGGCGTTCACACTGTTGATGAGAATTTCGGCCAGTGCGCTCTTGGCCCATCTTCGTTGAAGATGATACTATTGCAACGGCTTCGTTTGCTCAGCAGTTCCTCTCTTCTTCTGGCCTCCCATTTTCTAAGCCACTCAACATCTCTCCTCTTGCTCAATCCAATCCGATTCGCACCTAGCCCAAACCAGATATCGCATTCAAAGCCTGGTTTCAACGTATACCGTTGCATGCGGATACTCGAGCCTTTTTAGACAAACATCACATTCTCCCTTTTATCGAGCTTTCATTAGCTTTTCCCCCTTTTGACCGTAACTTTTTTCCTATATCTTTATTCTTTTGGTCTTCTAAATACAATGTATTCATTCTTTTGGTCGGTCCCTTCACTATCACCCTTCGTGATATTGGTGCTCTTACTGGACTGGCTCCTCTTGAAGTGACCATCTCGGTCTCCATAATTTTTCGTTTCCCTCATCCTTCAATGGACTCTTCTTCTTCTTCATCTTATTCTTATTTCCTTTGCACATTTTCAAAAATGGCCGATACGGTCTCGATGTTAGAGCGAACGACCTTCCTTCATTACTGGCTGTGCAAATACGTCATTTGTGTACCTAGCCAAAAGCCCGTGGCGGGCTATCTCCCTATCTCTTCCGACCTGGCCCACGGCCGTCACTTTGACCTGGCCTCCTTTTTACTGGCCGCCATATATTAGGGATTGGCCGTCCTCCAAAAACAACTTCGGTCGGGGGCATTACCTATTGCCTCTGATCCCCTGTGGCTCGTTCAACTTTGGTTGAGAGCCTATTTCCCTATCTTCGACACAATTGATTCAACTCACTCTTATCCTTGTGCCGGTTTTCTTTTTGCTCAATTTCGGCCAACTTCTTTTCCTCCTCGCACTGTTTTTGAGTATTTCTATATTATTCCTCGGGCTCCCTCTTTTTTCCTTTTTTCTGTGTCGGATAGTCCATCCTTCGTTCATGACTTTCCTCTTTCGGAAGAGGACGAATCAGGCCTTCCCATATGGCGCATGTTTTTATGCAGCCGCGACCTGATTCATGACATCTTGACTGGGGCCAATGGCAAGGCCGGAGTGGAGGTGTATTCACCCAACTTCGTTGCCCGTCAACTTGGTCTCGTTCAAGGGTGGCCTTTTTCTTTCTTTCACACGCGCTCTACTTCATCAGACTATTTTAAGGTCTTTTTAACCTCTGAAGTTAAGGATTCCTTGGCAGAAACTCGCTCTTTGATCTCTTTTATCGCTCCTTTTTCTCTTTGCACGTTTGTTCATTCTTCTTTTGATCATTTTTTGCCACCTGCCCATGAACGATTTTTCTCTTTGCCTTCCGCGAAAATCTTTTCTTCCATTCCTTTATCCCCCAAGTATTCTGAGCCGACGGGGTCGAAGAAAGCAGTTGAGGCATCTAAGCCCAAGAAAATAAAGCTCACTAAAAGGAAACAGCCGTCCCCCAATCGTAGCTATGATTCGAACGTGCCGCTCATTCGTCGCTCTAAGATATGAGTTTGAGACTCGTCTTCTTTTACATATGAGTTTGATGTACTCTGAAATCACAATTGTGTATCTTGTGCAGGCGCTTAGGATTGAGCCGCCTTCCGCAATGCCCAAAACATCGCGAACTCTGAGGGCCAAAGCTCCTATAGGCGGAGGCGATGAGGTGGAACCTGTAGAGATGCCAATCGTTCAGCTTCCCTCTGATGAGGATGAAGCGGCCGAGGGTCCCATCATGGAGTAATTACCAGGAGAGGGCGGTGCAGTCGGAGCCTATCCCCAAAGTACGGAGCCATATATTGAATCTGGCCGTTCGCGTCCAAGAGTCATGGAAGTTCCAAGAGACCATCCTCTATTTGAGTGCTTCTCTTCAGATGGTTCTATACCAATTGTGCAGGATCCGAATGATGAGGCTGAAGTACCAGGGCCTACTTGGCCGATTGGGTCTCTATGGCACCACCTCAAGCAACTTTATCCCTTGGTACGCAGGATGTCTGCCTCAGGGATTAGAGGGAGTTATAGGGACGTGGACAACCTTTATAGTTTAGCCGAATTGGATTCGCTAGAGGAGGCTCGGTCTATGTATAAAAATGACATACTTCGTCGCATTTACGAGGAGGATGAGGTCATTTACATTTTTGATTCGTCTGATTCTGATTCTCTTGTAGATGCTCAGCTTAGTGCTGCCTGCAACACTCAACACCAAAAGCAGTATCTCCAAGTACTTCTGCGTACCAGACTTCGACCTTTGCGTAGCAGTCATCTTCGGCTCCTCCGCCCTCTCCTTCTCGAGTGGAGTCTATTGTGCCTGAACAGCCGTCCCCTCCGGCTCTCATGATTGCTTCTTTCGCAGCTCCTATTCCGACAGTCCAAGTGCCGACCGCTTCTAAAAATCATCGCCCCTCAGGCTGAGTCTCCTGTTTTGCCACAAAGTTCTCCTGCTCGGCCATCTTCTTCTCAGGCCGCATGGCCGCTGGCTCTTGTCCCCCAGCATCCATCATCCTCAGATCCTTCATCCCAGCAAGAACTAGCACAGCTATAAGCTGAGGCATTTGAGGCATTGGTGGATCGGCCTCCCATTTCTGGTTCTGGGGTGGTAAGTCTTTCTCCCCTTTCCTTTATCTCATGGTCTTAATTTATTTTGCTAATTCCTTCTTCGTGTGTAGGCATCCGACCCATTACTGCAATTGGTCCAGAATATTTTGGACCACTTTGGGCAATTGTCATCTGCTTGTTTTCGGCCTCCTTCGCCTTCGGCCAACACCAGTACAGACCTGGAGGGCCTTCGGGAGATTCTTGGTCAATACGCTTCCTTTGCTGCACTGGAGGTTAGTCAGGCCGCTTGGCCAGAGAACATCATTCAATTGGACAAAAGCTCCTCCGAATTAAGCTGGATATTAGCCCTCCCTACCTTGCCCATATCGGTTGATGATCGGCTTTTCCTCCAAGAAATGCAGAACGACATAGTAGCCCTTCTCTCTCGGTATCGCAATATGCACAGCCAGAGCGTTGGGCTTCGCTCCTCTGTAATGAGGAAGGAAACGCTCTGTGCCTCTCCTGACACCCTTCATCAGCCCTTGAGGGAGACTATAAAAGAGATGATGACCGAAGAGTCGGTTTTTCTAGACCTAGAGCGACAGTTACAAGAGATTCAGCGTCTTGTCGAGGAAAGTCGTATGAGAAAAGAGGCTAAGAGGAGGACCATTGCTACTCATTTAACGGAGATGGACAAGTCTATGGCAGAGTATGAAGGTTTGGCCCGTATAATTTTTGAGAAAAGCTTGGCCGATTTGGATGTTGTGGGTTTGGAGATACAAGACGAATGACGCCTGAGGAGAGAGATGCGTTCGGCCATTAAGGAGCTGCCCGGGGGTTTTCGGTGGTCTTCGGGCCAAAATTAATGATTTTTATAAGATATTATATCGTCTATTCCTTATTTTTTAGGACGTTTTTGTCCGTAATTAATGAAAATATATTTTTATTCCAGTGCATTTTGTACATTTTCATGCTCCCACAAAGAGGGCACATATCTCTTTAAGTACTTGCCATTTATCGCTCTTGCATGCACTTTTCCGTTCAAGTCCTACAAATGATAGGCTTCATTTGGTAACACATTTTTCACCATGAATAGGCCTTCCCAGTTGGGCGACCATTTTCCATATGCCGGGTCCTTAGAACCAAGTGGAAATATAGTTTTCCACACTAATTCGCCATCCCTGATCGATTTAGCCATTACTCTGAGATTATATTCCTTGGCTATCTTTCTCTTTTGTGCTTCTAGACGATTTAGCACATTACATCTGACATCATCCAATTCCAACAAATTCTGGATCATTGCCTCGTCGTAGTCTTCCTTTGTCAGCTTTTCTTGTAACATCACCCTGGTGGACTCGATATGCATTTCCATTGGAAGCACAGCCTCGTGACCATACACTAACTGAAACGGCGTCACTGGAGCACTTGTTCGTGGTGACGTCCTATAGGCCCATAGAGCCTGACTAAAATATTCGTCCCATCGTCTAGCGTTGTCTGTCACCATCTTCAGAATCAACCCTTTAAGGGTCTTATTGGACGATTCTGCTTGACCGTTTGACTGAGGGTAACAGGGGGTAGTGTTCACCAACCGGATTTCGTATTTGGCCAAGAAATCTTTCACCTTTTTCACAGTTTAATGAGGTGCCATGGTCTACCATTATTGTTTGTGGTATACTAAATCGGTGAATTATATGCTCTTTTATGAACTTGGTGATCTGTTCTTGGGAGATTTCCACAACTGGGATAGCTTCCACCCATTTGGTAAAGAAATCGGTAGCAACGATGATGAAAGTATGCCTGTTGCTTGATGCTGGGTAAACCTTCCCTATCAAGTCTATAGCCCATCCCATAAATGGCCACGGTTTAATGACTGGGATCATCTCGGTCGCTAGTGCCCTTTGAATAGGCCCGTGTTTCTGACAAGCAATGCATCATTTGGCATACGCGATGCACTATTCTCCCATCTTCGGCCAATAATAGCTGCTTCGTATAATCAACCATCCCATCTTTATTCCTGCTTGGTAGGCCCCACAAACACCTTTATGCACCTCGGCCATGATAGTTTTTGATTCATATGGCCCTACACATTTCAACAACCATCTATCTTGTCATTTTTATATAGCACATCCCCTGAGACTACGTAATTCAGGGCTTTAAGTTTTAGCCTTCGATCATTCCCTCCTTCGGGCTATTTTAGAAGCGTCTTGATTTCGCTTCTCCAATCGTCCTCCTATTCGGCTTCGAAGACCATGACATTCGTCTGCCTACTTCGTCTCATTAGGGCTGGCTTGACCTCTTTGCTCCTATATATCCCACCTATATGTTGGACAGTTATGACCCATAGCGTCACTGTTTGTAAAAGACATTGTGTTTTTGTACAAAATTAACTATATAGTAATGAAATTACCTTTTACCGTTTTGTAATTTATTTACTTTGATATATAAATGGTAAAAGTCCATATGATTAGTTCCGGATTGAGATGATATGAGATCGTATCAATCCATAAAGGTTTAATCATTAAATATCCCTAGTTGTAGTATTATCGAGACTGGACATCGATAATGCGGAATAGACTAGTATTGCACTTGTGCACATTGTGAGGGCATAACGACATAGTTCTCATATAATTAAGTATTGGATACTTATGCAAGTGCGATGGGAGGTTGTGTTTTACCGATGGTACGAAAAACAGCTTCGCTCTGGATAGACCCCGCGGAATCCCATTGGTAGTATGTACATGTGTCTATGGGAGTCCGCTTCAGGGTAGGTTTATTTGGTCTTAACCTGAGACTTGCATCGCTAGTACTTGCGACAATCGATAAACTTTGGTTTTGGTCATCCAGGGCTTTAACAGGTTCTATGTACGCCTCTGCTGGGTTTATTGAGAATCGTAGTGTATTGGATGTGATGTCAAGATGGAAGTATCACTTCAGACATATGCAGATGATGATCACGCAGGGATTCAGAACTTGTTCTCTATTGTGTTGCAACCATCGGGATAATATGACAAGGTCATGATTATCCGATACAAAGAGACTAGTTGCTTGATATCCGATATGTGCTTCGTACGGAGCAGACACTATTCCAGCTCTAGGCCTTGCACGTGACATCCGATACTGGATCGCTATACACAATACTACGGTATACTACGCCTGACAAAGATCGTATATTCCAGTAAGAATATTTCTGGAGAATTGGGTAGACATGGCGCTTTGCTAGAAGCCAACCTTGTCTCGTAAATCGGTAAAAATTTAGTACTTGGTAGGTACGTGTTCGGATAGTCCGACGACCGGATTTACTACCAACATATCCAGAGATCTCTTGGGTCGCTTCCCGAAGATTCACCAATGAAGTATGATTCAAACTGAATTAATCTGGGATTAATTACGGAGAGACTTTATCTTGGATAAAGTACTATTTGAAGAGAGAGAAAGATTAATTTGGAATTAATCGTTAAAATAATATATTCGATATATTAAACGAAATTCGATTTCGACGCGGAATTAAAATTGGATTTTAATTCGGGCAAACAAGTTAATTTAGAATTAATTCGTTAGCGACGTGAATAGTAATTTTGCTAGGCATAATTATTTAATTAAATTCGATTTAAATTACGTCACGACGGAAGTTCGTTTATTCGAAATTATCAAACCCGAGCCCGGGAGTGTTTACGGGCCCACTCGCATTCGGAATCGAATGGGGCCCACATGTCACATCAACCATTACATCATTTGTCACTTAATTCACTTTAGGTTGATTTGCTTAGGTTTGGTTGGTGATAGTGTGTAAAACACTCCAAGTTAAAGTATGTTGATAGACTTATACCAACCAAGGTTTGGTATATCAATTATTATTGTTTTTGAAACAAATATAATTGATTTTGTAAATCAAATACATAACTTCTTTTCTCTCTCCCCATTGCCAAAACCAGTGAAGCTTTTTCCTATCCCAATTTTCTTCATTTCTGTGCCAAAATTTGTGAAGAAAATGTGTGAATTCTTGTTGCAAAAATTCACTAAGGGCTAGCACTCTTCAAGGATCATCAAGAGGTGATAGGGAAACCTATTCAAGGGCTTGGAAAATCAAAACAAAGCTTGGAGCTTGTAGACTTGTCTTGGCCGAATTCTTGGTCTCTTGGAGGAGCAATATTTGTTCATCAATGCATCCTTAAACCGATCATTGTAAGTATGATTCCGCCATATTTCTTCGTTATTCATTCTCATTTCATTTTTCATTATGATCTTGGGACTAATCATAGAAACCAACACTATATTTGTCTGCTTATACCCAGAAGCTGCTTGGGCTAAGCTATTGGCCAATTCGTTCTTCGCCCTTGGAATGTGTTCTAACTCAGCATGATCAAATCGTTCTACCAACTCTTTAGCCACATCCAATAATGCCATGACTGATGGGATTTGGCATTTAAAGGTTCTTATCACTTGTTGGCCTACTAGTTGCGAATCCCCCTTAATGGATACATGGGTTACTCCCATGTTGAGGAGCATCTCCAACCCAAGTATCAAGGCTTCGTATTCGGCCTGATTATTAGTGCAATATATGTTCAACTTGATTAAGAACCGAAATGATTCTCCCAATGGGCTGACTAAGACAATCCCTATTCTAGCTCCTTTCAATGTGCTGGATCCGTCGAAATACATCGTCCATGGTTTCAGACTGCATTTGTTCAAATCCATTTCTATTTCTCTAATAGTGCTCAAACATTGGTGATCGGCCAAGAAATCGGCCAAAGCTTAATTTTTAGCGGCCTTTGGGGCTCATGCCGTATATCGAATTCTGAAAGTGACAGTGACGAAAACCCAACTCTTTGATGCAAGATAGGATGAGAAAACATGTACTTTATTATATTAATTCTTGTGATCAAATACACTATGTTCGGCCTAAGGTAGGGTCGTAATTTAGTACATGTGAAATATAAAGCCAAACATAATTTCTCCATTGGAGAATAATTACATTCATAATTCAGCAATTGTCTGATGATATAATAAATGGCTCTCTCGATGTTTATATCATCATCTTGCACGATCATCCCAGCTATGGGCTGTTCTTCGGCCGATATGTACAATTTCATTGGCCTTCTTGGCACTGGAGGTACCATCACCGGTGGTTGTGACAAGTATTTCTTCAGGCTGTCCAAAGCTTGTTGATGTTCCTCGATCCAGACGAATTCGTCATTGTCCTTTAACCTCAATAAGGAAGAGAACTGATGAGCGGAAAATATATCAATATTTACCGCCCCTTTTACCTAATATTTTGTATAGTTTCTCGAGTTTGATGAATATTTTGATGTGTTTTTATTTATTTTACAGATAAAAATAATATTGAGACTTAATGGAATCAACTCGGGGCTAAAACGAAGAAATCCGGAGGAAAAAATGTCAAAAACGAAATTTTACTATACGCGTCACGAAATGCAGTCTGAAATTCCAGTTTTGCGCATGTTTCGTATTTTGACCATAACTATTTCATCCAATATCCGATTGAGCTGATTCAAGTTGCAGATTAAAGAAGACACAAAGATCTACAATATTAAAGATTTAACTATTTCCGAATTCTGAAGTTGGAAGGCCGAAATAGATGAATACGCTTGTATATTTTGTGTATTTACTATAGTCATTTTCAAAATGTAAAATAAAATTAGTAAAATAAAAAAGTAAAAATTGTCAAACTTCCGCCAACATGCTTCCATGTTTGGAGCCATGTTTGGTGCCATGTTTGGTGTCATGTTTGATGCCATGTTTGGTGGAGCTATTGGTGGAGCAATTTGTGGAGAAATTGGTGGAAGCCTTTAGATTTTCTTATAAATACCAAGCTTAACTTTGTAATTTTTTCAAGCTTTCTTTGGAGGAGTTTCTCCATGAAAATATAAAGGAAAGTGTCTTGTATATTATTTAAGTTTTCTTGTATTTTCTTTTAATTTGTTTAATAAAATTTTGTGTGTTTTCTTTTACAGCATGAGGAGGTAATCTCATTCTGCTGGGGTGAAGAGGTAAGACTTTTAATATGATAAATTAGACTAATCTCCCTTATTTTAATTAAAATTTTGATTAATTAGTTTCCTCCTATATGGCCGGTTTAGGTGACAACCTTATTTACCGCCTATATGGCTGGTTTTATATTTTTGAACTTAGTTTCCGCCTATATGGTCGGTTTATGTGCTAACCTTGTTACCGCCTATATGGCTGGTTTATATGATTTTATTACCACCTATATGGTCGGTTGGACTTTGGAAAAATGAAATTACATCCTTTATGGTCTGATTAATTAATCGGTAAACATTAAGAATAAGGGAGATTTCTAATTTTGAAATATTAAAAGTGGATCCTCTAACCCCAGCATTTTCTTTTATTGTACTTTTAACTTCCAGCATTTACTTTATTTAACTTCCAGCATTTACTTTATGTCTTTTATTTTATTTAAGTTTTTACTAGTCTTAGATATGTGTCGTAGCTAAGTCCGTTATCTGGGGTTGTGATGAATTTCAATATCACTGGTTTATAAGGGGCTAGATTATAGTTTGGGTAATATAAAGATTTATTTATTGAGTCATAATCTTAATATTTTTTTTATTAACTGGCCATTAATAAAATTGATTAGGTAAACTTAAAATGAACTAGACATAGGGATTTTAAGTTTAAGACCTTAGACTCAATAGCCCACGATCTTCCTTGAGGATAGATAACCCTTTAATAGATTTCCTTACAAGATAGGAATATACCTGTCGGGTGAGGGTAGCCATAATTGGAACTTAATCTTAATGAATCTAGGTAATTTAATTGACATAGACATATGGTTCAATTGGATTATACTAGGTATTTGTAATTGACCATCGGAAGAGGCTTTTACATGATTTAGTGTCCCAGGTTAATAAATCAATATATTACCCAACTATTTGATAACCACTTCATCTTTTAAATAATATTGGAATAAATCACAACCCTGGATAATTTTTATAAATTTGGATTTTTCTCAACTTTCTCTTACGTAATTTTATTTACTTGTTTTAAATTTAGAATCATCGCCATTTTAAATCAATCAACCAAACAACCTGTTAGATACTAGTAATCATTTGGCCCCATAAATTGATAACAAAAAGTTTTAAGTCCTCGTGGGATCGATACTTTTTATACCACTTGAACGATACGTGCGCTTGCGTTATACGCGTGTGTTTGCACCGGTCAAGAACACTTTCGTTTTCTCTACACAGTTGGAGATAAATCGTCTTAAGAAGTTAATTTGCCCTAAGAACCTCTGTAACTCTTTCTTATTTCGGGGTGGTATAGCTTCGGTGATTGCCCGAGATTTATTGGTGTCAATCTCGATTCCCCGTTGGTGCACTAGAAAACCTAGGAAATTTCCTGCGAACACCCCGAAAGCACATTTGACAGGGTTCAATTTTAGTTTAAACTTTCTAATTCGCTCAAAGGCCGTTGCTAAATGGCTAAAATGTTCTTCTATAGTCACAGATTTAGCCACTATATCATCGACATAAACTTCTACAAATTCGCCGATCATGTCATGAAAGATCAAATTCATGGCCCGCTGATAAGTGGCACCAGTATTTTTCAGGCCGAACGACATTACTACCCATTCATAACACCCTAACGAGCCTGGGCACCTAAAGGTTGTTTTGTGTACATCATTTTCTGTGATATAAATCTGATTATAACTTGCATACCCATCCATAAAAGAGTAGACTTGGTACCCTGCCGTGGAGTCCACTAGGGAATCTACTGTCGGCATTGGGCATTGATCTTTTGGTGTTGCTAAGTTTAAATTTTTGAAGTCTAACAGATCCTTATTTTTCCATTCTTTTCCTGACTGAGACGATATTTGACAACCATTCCACATATCTGGTCGTCCTAATGAATTTCGCCTCTAAAAGGCGTTCAACTTCTTTCTTAATATCAGGCATGACATTGGGCGCAAACCTCCAGAGAGGCTGCTTATGAGGCATATGGCTTGGCATGATTGGTAATCTATGTTCCACCAACGTCCTATCTAAACTAGGCATCTCATTGTAGTCCCATGCAAAAAATCTTTGTACTCTCGCAGTAAACAAATTAGCTTTTCGCGTACCTGGGACTCCAATTCCTTGCTGACGTAAGTGATGCGTCTATCATGCTCGCTCCCCAGATTTACCTCGTCCAATGCATCTTGTCCACTTGAGATATTCGTCTTTCGTCGTCCATTCAGAGTGTATTCTTCTTCTTTTATTAATTCACCTTCTTCTATCAAGCAGTCCACTCTATATAGTTCTCTTATCTTGTCATCCGTTTGATGCGCCAGCAGTTTGCCACTTAAGGCTGGAATCGCGGCCTGTGTTTTGGCCTCATTTCTTCGCTCTACTACATATGCCATTAAATTGTCCTTGGAGGCCACAAGGGCGGCTTGCTCCTTATTCTGCTTGTTCTTCATTTAAATTGATGTGTGTTAGCTCTCCTAAAACCATTATGGTTGGTCTCATCTGTGCGAATAAATCATTCAGCAGTCCCGCGGGGTATGATTCATCATTTTGAGCCACAATGGTTGGGCTTTCCCCTTCATTCAGAACTCTGGTCAGCCCATAATTCCCTTTGTATATGAAGTACTCGGCCGAATTTGTCTCTGTAGTGAAAGGCTTGTTGTCGGCATGAACTATCTCCACCCCGTCCCTCTGGTTCCAAAAAACTAGGCATTGATGAAGGGATAAATGGATGCATCGATTTCCGTGTATTCAGTCTCGTCCTAGGAGCATATTGTATATTGTCGGCCCATCTATGACGAAAAATTCTACTGTTTTCGTAGTATTTCCCATTTGCAGGTCCAACGGAATAGCCCATTTGGCCGTCGTCGCCCCTCCATTACAGCTGGTAAGCACCACTTCCGCAGGGAGGAGGTCTTCTTCTGACTTTGACAAACATCCTAGCATCCTAACTGGTATTGCATTAATGGCCACCCCATAATCAATCAACACTTTGTCATTTGTGGTGGTGGCTTCGAGAATATCACCTTCCCTGACAGACCTATCTCCATTGCTTGATCACCCTCATTGTTAGCTTGAGGTAGTTTTCCTTCCATGTCTCATCCAGATGGTGGCAGCGTGGCTGGTGCATCATGAGAGACGTTATTGACGGCCAATTTCCATTTTTCGGCTCTAGTGATTGTCCATTTTATCTTAGGTGTCCCATACAAAATAAGGAATGGATATCATCCCAAATCTTCTCTTAATGTCTCGACTGCAGGATTTTCGGCCTCATATAATTCTTTGAGAAACTGATTTTGTGAAATTCTCTTTTTTCCTTGCTTCGGTTCTGATGTCTAATTCTTCTTCTATATCAGTCATTCCTCATTCGAAGCCTCCCTATCTGTTATCGAGAGTGCCGCAAATTCGGCCTCATTGCCCTCATAGATGTCTTCGCTTATTCCAGCTTCTCCGCTATTATCCCCCTTGAATTTTCCGGGCAACAAGTAATGGTTGGCCACAACCAGTGGCATACTGCCGAACTGAATGACGATAGGAGATTCTTCGTCGTCTATTTCGTCCCGCTTTCACCTGTCAAACTTAGTGCGTTCATCGCTGCTCGTCATTGCTCCTTTTTTGCTGTCAGTGCGTTCATCGCTGCTCGTTATTGCTCTTTTTTTGCTGTCACTCCCTTTTTTGTTTGCTTCTGATTTCTCCATGATGCGAGGGCTACAGCCTGTGGAGGCCCTTGCTTCGCCTTGTTGGTGCATCATACGACCATAGTTTCTTTGATGTCGCATTAACTGCGTCCTCGTCATTTCGTCCACAGGGGATAGTTCCTGTCTGGAAGCTGTATTGAAAAGTGGCATTCGGTATAAATGCCATATATTAGGCCAATGAATTTTCAGCCTAAACGTCCTTACATTTTGGACGAAATTTGAATTCTCCCCATAGAATCTTGGGGCGAAGGTCTGTGGCTGCCATGCTGCTGACTCTTTCTTTACGGGCCTTTCACAAGTCTCTTCTAACTCTCTCATCCATTCTATATTATTTTTGCACCGAATATAAACATTATGTCGATCTCCATGCTCTGAAGGTGCCTTAATACTTTCCAGAGCGCTTGGACGATGATGGTACTGTCCTTCGTCTAGAACCAATTTGACATTCGGCAGATTCATCTTGGCAAGGTTTGGGTTGATCATGTTCAATTCCACCGATTTTGGAAATGGATTGTTATCCACTGTCATCTTTTCCTCGAACATAATTCGTCCAGATTCTATGGCATCCTGTAAAATATTTTGAAAAACAAGACAATTGTCAGTTGTATGAGACCATGCATTGTGCCACTTATAATATTTTTTACTACCGATTTGTTCGGCTGTTGGCAACGTATGTTGATCGCTCAAACTAATTTGTTTATCTTTATACAACTGGTCGAATATGGAATCAACTTTAGTGATATCAAAAGAGAAGTTCCTACACTTTTTATCGTTCTTTTCATTGGCTTGGGGCTCCGCCCACGTCTTACAAATGTAAGGCTTCCCCTTAACCAATTCGACCAAACATAAATCAGCCGATTCGACGTCTACTTCGCCCATTTCATAATCAATATTTCTATAATACCTCCCTTTGCTCGAATTTTTTATTTGCTCATTTTCTCGTAATAACCACTCGTAACACACCACACTAGTGGTGAGTTGGGGAAGGTCCCAAAATTCGCGATCCTGAAATTTCTTTTTTAGAACGAGATTGAGGCAACCTTGAGCGATCCTCACAAATTCCTTTTCGGGCAAAGGCACATAACATCAGCCTCGGGCTTCCTTAAACCGCTGTAAAAATGTCTCGGCCCACTATCTTGGCAACTGTCTTAGGTTTGCCAAATCGGCCAAGGTTACTTCAGATTCGGCCTTGTAAAATTACGCATGAAATAATTGTTCCATTTACTGCCAACTTTCTACCGAATTGGCCGGCAGACTGACATACCAGGAGAAAGCTACTCCTGACAATGAGCCGTGAAGTAACCTCAATTTATTGAAATCATTGACTTCCCCACACTAAAGGGCAAATCACTCTATGTGTTCCATGGTAGATACCTCCCCAGACCCCGTAAATAGGGAAAAATATGGTATCTTGTAATTTCGAGGCCACTGATAAGCCATATCGACCCAATCAAGATACGGCTTCCGATATCTTGGCCGAATTGGCCGTATGCCTAGACCGAATTGGTTTTAAAGGATCTCGGTCATTTGTTCCCTTAACATATCGTTGCCATTAAATGGCATGGCTATGGGTGTCGACTGATAATCTCGATTCTGCCCCTGAGAAGCCCGAATGCCTTGAGGCAACACCACTTCATGTTGTGTCATATTTGGCCCTTGGTGCATATTTGGCCCTAATTGTGGATCATTGCCCCTATGAATTATTCCTCCCCTGAGAACCGTAGGGATGTTGGTCCCTTGCGCAGGAATATTACTAAGGCCAGCCTTGTTAGACATTATGACCCATAGCGTCACTGTTTTGTAAATGATATTGTATTATTGTACAAAAATTAACTATGTGATAATGAAATTGCCTTTTGCCGTTTTGTAAATTATTTACTTTGATATATAAATGGCAAAAGTCCATATGATTAGTTCCGTATTGAGATGATATGAGACAATATCAATATAAAAGGTTTAATCATTAAATATCCCTAGTCGGAGTATTATCGAGATCGGACATCGATAATGCGGAATAGACTAGTATTGCACTTGTGCGCGTTGTGATGGCACAACGACATAGTTCTCATATATTTAAGTATTGGATACTTATGCAAGTGCGATAGGAGGTTGTGTTTTACCGATGGTATGGAAAACAGCTTCGCTCTGGATAGACCCCGCGGAATCCCATTGGTAGTATGTCTGTGTGTCAATGGGAGGCCGCATTAGGGTAGGTGTATATGGTCTTAACCTGAGACTTTCATCGCTAGTACTTGCGACAATCAGTAAACTTTGGTTTTGGTGGTTCGGGGCTTTAACCGGTTCTGTGTACACCTCTTTTGGGTTTATCGAGAATCGTAGTGTACTGGATGTGATGTCAAGATGGAAGTATCACTTCAGACATATGGAGATGATGATCACGCAGGATACAGAACTAGTACTCTATAAAAGGTTGCAACCGTCGGGACAATATGACCAGGTCAGGATTGTCCGATTTAAAGAGAGTAGTTTTTTGATGTCCGATATATGTTTCGTACGGGACAGACACATTTCCAGCCCCAGGCCTAACATGTGATCGTCCGATACTGGATCGATGTACGCAATACTACGGTATACTACGCTTGATAAAGATCTAATATTCCAATAAGAATATTTCTAGAGAATGGGTAGGCATGGCGCTTTGCTAGAAGCCAACATTGTCTTGTAAATCGGTAAAAACGTAGTACGAGGTACGTACGTGTTCGGATTATCCGACGACCGTATTTACTGCCAACATATCCGGAGATCTCTTGGGTCGCTTCCTTGAAGATTCACCTATGATATTTGATTCGAACTTTATTAATCTTGGATTAATTACGGAGAAACTTTATCTTGGATAAAATGCCTAATTTAGAGAGAGAACGATTAATTTGGAATTAATCAATAAAAATAATATGTTCGATATATTATACGAAATTAGATTTCGTCGCGGAATTAAAATCGGATTTTAATTCGGACAAACGAATTAATTTAGAATTAATTCGTTAGCAATGTGAATAGTAAGTTCGCTAGGCATATTATTTAATTACATCGCGACGGAAATTCGTTAATTCGGAATTAGCGAAACCGAGCCCGAAAGTGTTTGCGGACACATTCGTATTTTGAAACGAGTGGGACCCGCAAGTCACATCGGGAAGTCACATCACTTGACATGACTAGTTGATGGATGTCACAAGTCACCTTTATTGAGTGACACATTGTCACTATTCATGAAAGAAGTTGGTGAGGCCATTTAATGGTTTTTTGGAGGGAAAACGTTTTTGACTTTTTGGAAAGGTATTTACCAAATATTTTGGTAATTATTTTTCATAACTTGTTTTAGAAAACAAAAGTGAAAAAACAAAAAAAGCTTCTCTCCCTTTCTTTCTTGCTCACGCCGTGAGCTTCCATAGGCAAGAAAAATTTGATTTTTCTTTTACTCCATTTGCTAGCACATTGAAGGATCAAAGAAGGTGATAGGGAAACAACCTTAGAGCTTGGAATACAAAAAAAGCTTGGAGCTTCTTCTTCACTTCCACCTTGGCCGAAAGTTTGAAGCTTGGAGACTCAAAGATTTTCTTCATAATTTTTCATCACAAGCTTTGTAAGTATGATTCCGCCATGCTTCAAGTTTTACATATATAAATCATGTGTTTCTTTTACTTATACTTTCTTTGGGACTAATAATAGAAACCAACAAGCCTTCTGACTACTTGGTGCAGGGAGGGGCGTAGTCCACGGCAGCGCCGTCCCGCCGTTTACACATTAGGCCATTAATTCATTCAAAGAGCTTAGATGTTTGACCATGTTTTCGTAATGTGAATTGCTAGTTGATACGAATTTATCTATGACATACACATTTTGAAGCCTAACCTGTTCGACAACATCCTGTGTGAATTCACCGAACAAAAAGCGTACCGCGTTAGGGCTGAGCTCCCTCATAGGTTCGTATGGAATAGCGTCTGCCAGACCCTCGAAATGACCGACTACGACTGGAACGTGGGGCTGGCTGGTTTGCTCCAATCTTCATTCCTTCGCACTCGAGCCAATTTGAGCGTTTCTTTTCGGAGGCATCTCCACTCTTTACACCAATTCTCCGACTGTGGTCGCCAAAAATTGTTTGCGTAATTTTTATGCGTGAAGAAAGAAGAGCGTGTAACGTTCAAACCTCCGGAGACAAAGTCCCAGTAAGGGGTGTTTGATTAAGTGAATAAGCCTCCAAGGGGCACAAGCGCACAAATTACACTCCTAAAGATTACAATCTAAGAAATAAAAAATAATAAAGATATGCTCATTTGAGTCTTCATTTGATCGGGGGTTTTCTCTCTTGGTGTAGATGAGCTTTTATAATGAAGCTTGTCAACCATTTTGGGTAGTTCCAGTATCTCCTGCAGTTGCTGGATCGTGCCTGTAACCATTAAGTTGTGTGTCTCAATTGCTCGGATGTGGAGGGAAAACCATCCAACTGCTGCGATCGTGTAAGCAACTGCGTCACATATTTTCGTCCTAACCGCTAATTCTGTCACCCCAAGCTCTTCGTCGCTCTTCGCTCCATCGTCCTTCCTCCCTTCGTTCTTTCCTTCGTCCCAGGGCGATTTCATTCCAGGGTGACATCATTTCCTCTGTCAACACCTACAAGAAAATAAGGATAAGGTTTTAAATTAGCGTTTCGAGAGTTTTGCATAAGAGGTAATATTATTATCGAGATTTTTGGTGTCTTGAGATAATTAAAAATATATATATCTTTTTGTTAATGTTTGAAAAATCATTTAATTTATAGAATGTGTGCAAATATGTTGATTGTGTGTGTTTCTACTTTGAATAAAATTTTATAGTTTACTGGTAATTAAATCTATTGGGTTTGATGCATTTAGCCATTTTATTATTATTTATTTTCTAAGGTTAACATAAGAATTTTGATTTGTAAATTTTATTTTTTTTTGGAATCGATAGAAATCTCACAGTCAAATCACCTTTCCGAGCTTAAGCGGATCAGGCAAAACCTCCGGTTGTCTCAGACTTTTACAAGAAAACACACTTCTTGAATTTGAACCCATGACCTCAAGGTGAAATCATGAACCCTACATCATCAAGTCACGTCATTTGGGGACTTGATTTGTAAACTCTTCTAACTATAATTAACATTTTAGTTTTCCTAATTGACGAACCTCTCATAGACTTTTGATTCTATTAAAATCCATGTAAAAAATAATTTGTATAACTTAGAGGTAATATTATTTTTTTGACATTCAATAATTTTTGTGGGTAATTAAAGAAATTTATTTACAATGTAACATCCCGCCTAGGCCAGGATGCTACCGGCAGGAGATAGGCTAACCTTACCTCCATAATCCTCTTATTCTGATGAAATTTCGGCCTGATGTATTCGTAACATCATGCAACCTGGCTTATAGCCAGCACCATGAGACAACCTGCTCAAACAAACTCAACAAATATGCAACATCACTAGGCCTCAGGCCTGAACTCAATGAATAAAAGTAAATACTTGGTCTCCGGCCAGAACTCAAAATAGAACTATGCTATTACATAACTTATATATATGAAATACAAATGCAAATACAAAGACTAGGGCCGTGAGGACCCATAACTTGACCCAGGACTCAAAACTCTCTCGACTGTAATTGGGGCGATCCACTGTCTTCAAAGTCTTCACCAAAAACCTGCTGGCTCAGTAGGGCTGTTACTGACCTGCAAAACTAACAAAATCATATAGTGTGAGTCATAATGACTCAGTAAGTAATCATGTACATAACTTAAACATCAACCACACACAAAATCTGAAATCCCAATTATGAATTTACTTGAAATGTCTAAATGCCCAAGCAACTAAAAGTTAAGTGTGAACTATTTATCTAGATCTTATCCTTTTACAAACGTGTTACCTAATGCTAATCCTCTTATCTGATTTCTCACATACTTTGAAATCTGTTTATCGTTTATTGTTTAAACATCTTCATATATTTACATATTAACATCAAGTTTTCATATCACTGAAAGCCATGTTGCTTATTAAAACTTCTTTCGTCTGATCACATATATATCTCATGTTCTGTTTACTAGTTATATTTTCATATATATTCATAATGTACGAGTCAAGTTTCTATTTCAATGATCACGTTATCAAAACTCTTCACATCTTTACTGTGCTACTAAGCTATCCTTCAACTATCTTATTTATTCTTTGTCGGTCAGGTTGGGACACTTATTATAGTTATCTTTCTCTTATTTCATTGAAATATCATCAAATCGGTAAAATAAAATATCATTTCTTATTCTCAACTACCATCAATCACATACCCATATATATGCATAGAGTCAAGTTATCTTACCTCAATGTTTTCTGAAACAAAACTCATTGTTTGTATACATACAATACATATAACATCCGTCATATACTTACATGAATGTGATCATGTTGTCATGCTTTAACATCAACTGTATGCATCTCAGATGAATCACTAGATTACATAATTTATATGCATGATTTGTATTCATATTCTACTTAACATATTATGCTCTTAGAAATGCTTTTTGAGAACCCTTTTTGAAAAACTCTTTATTGAAAACTCATCTTACTTTTTCTTTCTGGAAAAGCTCTTTCTGAAACTGTAACTGAAAACTGAAAACTATATTTGAAAATATAATCTGCATCTGAAAACTGAAAACTGCATCTCAAAACTGTAAGCTGTATCTGAAGACTGAAAATCTGAACATCTGAAAACTGAAAACTACTCTATGCCCAGGAAAACGACTCAACTGGGTGTCTCTGAAACAACTATAACTGAAAACTAAAAAACTGGTTTTTTTTTTAAATTATGTTTCTGAAATCTGTACTAAAAGGCTGAAATCTGAAAACTGAAGATCTGAAAATCTAAAAACTGAAACTACTCTACGTCCAGGAAAACGACTCAACTGGACGTCTCTGACCGGCGCGTAAACACACACGTATAACGCAAGCGCACGTATTGTTCAAGTAGTATAAAAATATCGATCCCACGAGGACTTAATATCAAAACTATTAATTTTATGAGGTCAAATGATTACTAGTATCTAACAGATTGTTTGATTGATTGATTTGAAATGGTGACGATTCTAAATTTAAAAGCAAGTAAATAAAATTGTTGAAAATAGGTTTTAAGAAAATTCAATATTAAAAACTATTTAGGGTTGTGATTTCTTCCAATATCATTTTAAAGATGAAGTGGTTATCTTAAAGTTGGGTAATATATTGATTTATTAACCTGGAACACTAAATTATGTGTAAGCCTCTGTCGATGGTCAGACACAAATATCCAGTTTAACCCAATTGAACCATATGTCTATGTCAACCAAATTATCTGGATTCATTAAGTTTAAGTCCCAATTATGGCTACCCCGCCCGACAGGTATATTCCTATCCTGTAAGGAAATCTATTAAAGGGTTATCTATCCTCAAGGAAGATCGTGGGCTATTGAGTCTAAGGCTGAAACCTAAAATCCCTATGTCTAGTTCTTTTTAGATTTACCAGATCAATTTTATTAATGGCCAGTTAATGAAAAAGCATTAAGTTTAAGACTCAATAAATAAACTTATATTACCCAAGCTATAATCTAACCCTTATAAAACGGTGATATTGGATTTCATCACAACCCCAGATAACTAATTTAGTTACAAACACATAACTAGGCTAGTAAAAACTTGAAAATAAAAGACATAAAGTAAAAATGCGGTAAGGTAAATACTGAAGAGTAAATTACAATAAAATAAAATGCTAAGGTAAAAGGGATTACTTTTACTACTACTAATTTAGATATCTCACATAAAACAATATATAAACTTGTGATTCTTTTTCCAACCAGCCATATAGACGGTAACCTGATTAAGTCAAATTAAGTCCAACCAGCCATAAAGGCGGCGGAACCAAAATTAAATTACCAACCGACCAATATAGCGGTATCATTTATTAGTCAGGTTTAAATCAGAGATTAAAATGAATTACCAACCGACCAATCTGGCGGTATCCTTTTTAAGTCAATATTTTAAATAGTGAATATATTATTTTTAAGGAGATTAATCTAAATAGTAACAGTAAAAGAATTACCTTTCACCCTAGCTGGGGGAGTTACCTCCTCATGGTAAATAGTAAAACTGTAAAAAGTAAAAAGTAAAATTAAATTACTATATTAACAAAACGTAATTAAAATTAATTACAAACTAAAAACTAAAAAAAAAACTAAAAATTAAAAGAAAGTAAAGAGAGAAACTCTCTCTTTATAAAGATTTTAAGAGAGAGAGTGGTACAATGAAATCTGAAATTTCGCGCTCTATTTATAGGCAAAAATTTTGGTTTTCAGCGTCGCGACGCCAAAGCTCTCAGCGTCGCGACGCCAGATTTTGTCGACGTGGCAGCTTCTGGTTCATTGGTTTGAAGATTCTGGATAAGCTGATAAGGTGACACGTGGCGCGGTTGTTGGAACTCAATTATTGTGACACGTGGCGGCTTCTGATTGGTCGCTGAGATTCTTATCCGCCACGTGTCAGATAAGGATAGGATATCCAATAATTGATGCTGATGTGGCGATGACGTGGGGATGATGTGGCGGGTGACGTGGCGACACGTGGGAAAGAGACTGTCGACACCGTAGGATTGCGACACGTGTCGCGCTGTGATTGGCTGATGATGACGTGGCGGTGAAGTGACTAATCAAACTAATTACACAAAAACAAAAAGACAAGCGAAAAATAGAATAAAGATGTTAGTGACTAATCAAGTGAAACTTCTACTCGAAGTTACTAGTTGTTTTGTTTCATTCTAAATTACCGAATAAGTAAATTCTCCGATTATTTTTGCCATTCTTCATATACACAGCCAACAAAATATTAATCAACTCATTTTTGCCCACAACAGTCATAAGTGCAGTTGATAAGAGAGTAATATTTTTGTCCTAAAGTTCTATCAGAATTCACACCTTTTTGCAGCAATGGAATAATTTTTCTGATTTTCTGATTTTTTCTTTGATTTTTCTCTATTTTTTATTTATATACAATACCTTTCGTCTATGTAGCGAGCTTTGGGTCGGTGGCTCCCAAACCAGTTGGCTTTAGGGCACCAGGTGTTAAGACACCCCTACGAACTTAATTACTCAGACTTCAGAATAATATATATTTTTTGCAGCATCTTCGATCCATGTAGCGAGCTTTGGGCCAGTGACTCCCAAACCAGTTGGTTTTAGGGCACTAGGTGTTGAAACACCCTTACAGACTTAATAACCCGGATCTTAGATACTTTAATTTTGTAAATCAGAAATTTTTTTTTTTTTTTACTCCATCACTTTTTGAGACTCCTCCAATTAAACTAGAGCACTGAATATTACAAACTTTTCAATTTTAGCTCATGACCGTAGGTTTCCATGTATGTTGATAATACCTGCCAACTGAGCATAAGAAGATTCATTTTAGTCAGTGTTAAGGAGAATTCACAAATTAAATAATTTAAAAGGAAATAACAAAAATTAACTTGTTTCAAAAATAAATGGGTTTGAGATACGTCTCAGGAGTGAGAACTCCTTACTCAGCTACCTCTCACCAATTTCACCTTTTTAGTCAAAACACAAAGAAAACACAAAATATTTTTGTAGTTTTTTGAAAATTTTTTAATTTTTTTGTATTTTTCGAAAAAATTTAGACTAAAAATAAAAATAACACACAAACTAAAAACAAGGTACTGATCAACTAATTCCCTCCCCCAAACCTAAATGAGACATTGTCCCCAATGTCTTAAATAGTAAAAGGAGAGTTAAGAAGGTCGTACCTGGTTAGCTGAAATCTACAGGAAATTAAAGGTTAAGATCCAGATTATCCGACGCCTCTTACCACGATCGTCCTCAGACCAATTTATCTTTGATATAATAGGGTCAACTTGTGGTTCATAGGCTATGAGTTGGTCTATCAGATCCGGAGCAGTTCTGGTAGTAAAGTGGAGTTCTTTCATAGGTTTTGACACGAACCCATTTCTTCGAGCATCATCAAGAAACACACAAAGAAAATCATAAAATCCATCAACGTTGAATAGTCCAAGCGGTTTCTGGTGTATGTTCAGGTTCGCCCAAGATAGTACAATAAAAATTTCCTCCAATGTACCCAAACCACCTGGCAAAGCAATAAAATCATCAGCACGGTTAATCATTTCTACAAGTCGTTCAGACATACCTGGCACGATCAGTTCCTCTCCGTTTGATGAACCAATAAGATTTGCCTCTGCCAAGGGTTTTGGGATGATTCCCAAAACATGACTGCCTCCTTCTTGTACGGCCTTTGAAACGATCCCCATTAATCCAAGATTTCCTCCGCCATATATTAAGTGCATATCATTGCAGCTAATACTCGACCCAACTCCTGTGTTGCTTCTATGATGTGGTTTAGTACCAACACTACTACCGCAAAACACGCAGATGTTTTCAATTCGTCTTCTTGAAGTGGCTTCCATTTTTTTTTGTATTTCTTTTTCAACTCTGGATGCCTTCAAAAGTGTAATGACGGGATGAATTTATAGTACCTGAAAAGGGTGAGTAAAAATAGCACAAGTATCTTCCAGAGGACGATTAGTAGCGAAATAATATCGTGATAGTCAAAAAGGTCTGGATCCTGTCAGAAAGAGAAAAGAAAATTAAAAGAAAACAACAAAACAAATCACAATTATTAAGAAAAGACAAAGAGATATAATATTTACAAGAAAAGTAACGGCTTGATTAACGTCTATGCGTCAGGGACAAGCTTCCCATCCAATTTTCTTATAAATTGGCAAACAGTGTCTTTTTGAGTCAGATTCCCGAGACTTAATGTTGTCTTTCTTTTTGGAATTGTGTATGTAATTTGCGAATGGCTATATGAACATATCCACTGGGATGCATCTCAAGAGTCAAAGATATATCATCTAAAGACTCCTTACTCAAGCCATCCCTAATGAAGTTAATTTTGTCTTTGCGATTATCAGACACCATTCCTAAAGAACGACAACGAGTGTTGCAATTAAATCGTGCACATTTGAAACAAACACCCATTTGCTTAGCTCTACATTTCTTTGTATAGGTGCTTCTTCCTAAACCATGCAGATGTGAAATAAAAGTGTCAGAAGACTCACCTGCCAATTGGACTTGTGCTTCAATTACCCAACGAATATCATTAGGAATACCATGGATTGTTAATAACCTTATCCGTTCCAAGCGAGCTTTGTATATTCATCAGAGATTTTGGAGGGAGAGAAGGAAATTGCTTGTGAAGATTTGCGAGAGCTTCTTCCATCTTGAAATGACTAAACCTGCAAAAATAAAAAACACAAAATTAAATCACACCAAATCACAATAAATACACAAATTGCATGGGTTGCCTCCCTGCTAGCGCTAAGTTTAAAGTCGTTAGCCCGACATGACTTCTCGAACGTTAAGCTGGATTTGAAAGTGTAAACACTTTCTTTTTGTCGCTCAAATGATTCTCCCCAGTAGTGCTTGACACGCTTGTTTTTAACCTTGAAAGTTTTGTTAGCGTCAGGATCATGTATCTCAACGGCTCTATTTGGTAAAACTTTGGTGATCATAAATGGACCTGACCACCGTGATTTTGGCTTCCATGGGAAGATTTCACCCTTGATTGTTTAACATTACCTTCTGCCCTGGTTCTAGTTGTATGCGCACTAACTTCTCATCATGTCTTTTCTTGCCCTTTTCTTTGTACAATTTGGCATCTTCAAAAGGCTGATTGTGAAATTCCTCCAATTCGTTGAGCTGGTGGAACTTTTTCTCTTCTGTTGCTTGTAGAGCAAGAATTGGCTCTTTCATTGCAAAAGATGCTTTATCTTTAGGCTCCACAGGCAATTGACATGTTTTAAGTTTGTCAGTAGAATTTGTCTTTCATCAGAGTTCTGAATGGTCTGTATATCACATCGAGTTTGAAACATTCCTCCTTCTTTTCATCATCTGGGAAATTCATGGCCTTGAAAACATTGAATGTTACTTCTTGGTCATGTACCCTCATGGTTAGTTCTCCTTTTTGTACATCAATAATTGTTCGGACCTGTAGCCAAGAATGGTCTCCCAAGGATGATTGGCACGTCTGCGTCTTTCTCCATATCAAGGACAATAAAATCTGATGGGAAAATGAATTTATCAACCTTGACCAGCACATCTTCACTACACCTCTCGGAAATACGAGCGTTCTATCAGCAAGTTGTAGTGAGAACTGAAGTGGCCTTGTTTCTCCAATCTGAATTTCCTGAAAATAGAAAAAGGCATCAAGTTAACACTAGCACCTAAATCACATAAAGCCTTACCAAAGTTATGTTCTCCTATGACGCAAGGAACAGTGAAACTGCCAGGATCTTTCAACTTCGGGGGAAGTTTCCTCCGAATGATAGCACTGCATTCTTCTGTTAATGCTACTGTTGTAGGCACTGCATTTTTACACATAAGTCCCTATGATGAGTCTCATTTTGGAGACACTACCTTTTAAGTCACGGAGGTCACGGGAAACGGACATCGGAAGGGAAATTCAGAATAAACAAGGTTCACTGTTTTCGTTCGTGCTGCGTTCGTGTTTACGTTCGAACGACAAACGGACTGCGGGCGTTTGTGCCGCGTTCGAGGAAGCGTTCAAACGGTGTCGGTAATTCTGGTTTTGCTGCTAGCCTCACATCCAGCCCAATTAGCCCCCCAAAGCCCATAAAACACATCCCAATTTAAATAAATAAATATTAATTAAAACATTAACTAAATAATATAATAATTAAATTAATTAAATGATTAAATAAAACATATACCAAACATAAAATAAACAATTACCAACTTAAACTAAAATCATGCCTAAATTAAACAATCACACACTAAATCAAAATATAATCATACCAAGATAAAATCAATCAACCAATTATATTCCCAATCTAATAAGCTTATTCCCAAACTTAAAAATTGTATTCCTAATCAAGCCAATCAAATATTCAATTCCCTATCTAGCCAAGATTTGTCCCCCCTCAATCTTTGACTTCCCTTAACCAAACCAAATCAAATCTCTTGACTTCCTTAACCAAACCAAATCAAATCCCTTTCCTTGTCAAACCTAACCCTTTGCCTATAAAAAGAAGCCTTCACCAACCTTCTCAACGCTAGTCCTTAGCTAGCTAGCTAGTCTCTAACTCATACACAACACACATAAAAACTACAGGAAGAAGACACCCAAAAACAGTAAGCAAAAGATAAAGAGGAAATAGGAGCAGAACGGAGTTGGAGCCGCAAGCAAATCAGTAAAGACAACGAACGAACGAGAACAGTGAACCAGTGAACTGGGAGAGTTGCGGAGCATCCACCCTTCCGACGATCGTGTACCGTACATCCGAGAGGTGATTTAAAAGGTTAGACCTGAGGGTACCTTTTCATTAGTTTATATTCATTTTTTATTGAATTCTATTCGCATGAGAGTCGTCTATGAATGCATGTTGTGGTCTTTGAGTAGATAAATATGCATGAATTATGAGATGTAATATGTTGGGGTATTGGGTGAATGAGAGATGTGTCAACTCTCGCGGTATATCGGATGGAAACCCGGACATAAATTTCATAGCCGATTCCGAATGGACGGTAATATGATCTGTACTCGGGCCACAACTCCACGTACCACTTGAGTAAACGCACATTCTCTTGTTTTGTCTTGCTTTCATTTATTTATTCCTCGTCATTTAAATTATGTATGTTGCTTATTCCTGTATGATACGATCGAGTGCATGGGCTTAGTAAGTGCGATGAAAGGTCCCCTAATTGGAGGGGTTAAAATCCTTCACCACGATGCTTTGCCGCACCGATTGATGTGTGTTCGGTTGAATGCGAAATACGTTCAATCGGACATACTTAGTTGATATGATTGTCTCTATTTTCGTATGCAGATTTAATCGAGTGCATGGGCTTAGTAAGTGTGATGTGAGATCCCCTACGGGGAGGGGCTAAAGCCCCTTTACCACGATGCTTTGCCGCGCCGGTTGAGGTGTGTTCGGTTGGATACGAGATACGTTCAATCGGGCACACTATGTTTAATATTATTGCTTTCAATTCTTTGTATGCATGATTTAGTCGAGCGCATGGGCTTAATATGTTGGTCTAAAGGTCCTCTCTTTGAGAGATCAAGAGCCCCAAAAGGCCACCTTTATGGCAGTACTTCGCCGCGCCCCTTTTATTTTATGTTTATGTATTGCGTCTCCTTCATGCATCAGGTCTGTTCCCGTTCGAACGCGTTTACGAACGCAACTCGAACGCGCATGTGTTTTTGCCTTATTATGTGTCAGATCTCGTATCCGTTCGAACGCGTTAACAAACGCCATACGAACGTGAGCTTTCTGTCTCATCTCCGTTCGAACACGTTTACGAACGCTACTCGAACGTGAGCATTCTGTCTCATTTCCGTTCGAACGCGTTTACGAACGCTACTCGAACGTGAGCATTCTGTTTCATTTCCGTTCGAACGCCTTATCAAACGCCATACGAACGCGAGCATTCTGTTCATTTCCGTTCGAACGCGTTATAAAACGCCATACGAACGCGAACTTTCTGTTTACCGTTCGAACGCGTTTACGAACGCTACACGAACGCGCACACACTGAACTGAGTCTGTCTTATTATATTCATGCATAATTGCCTCTTGGTTGATTTTCTTGTGTTATATAGCCAACCGTATTGTTTGTATTCCTGCATTTATCCATTCTATGTGTTCTTGGGATTGTATTCAAGCATGATTAGGCTGTTAGCATGTTATTTGGTTATAGGTTCATGAGATAGTACTCAAGCATGTTTATTCCATTGGTTGCGTCGTTTGCCTTGGTCTTGATTTAACGCATTACGATTCATATGCCTATGCCATGATGACTTTGGAGTATTATTTCTTGTGATATATCGGATGGAAACCCAGACATAAATTCCGTAGCCGATTCCGAATGGACGGTAATGCGGTCTGTACTTGGGATACAACTCCACGTATCACTTGGAAGAGTGCTCACATGTATGCTTTTGCGGGATATTATGTATGCTTGTGTTTTCATGAATATGATATGCTAAATGAAGTTGTATGTTCATTGTTACTTTGAGGTATTTTGTTAGACATGTGTTATTAGATATGAGATATATGCGAAATATATGTATTAGTGTTATTTGTACCCATGAATATAGAAGCATGATATTCTTAGGAATAAGTGTTACTTAAGCCTGATTAAATTATTATGTAAATCCTTTCATTACAAATGGCATAAGTAAGGGACCATTCCGAACCCAACGGTTTGAGGCTTCCCTTGCGAGGGGTGAGTGCGGCCTTAAATCTTTGTCCCGGTTCACACCGGGTGGCGACTCCATGTTATTCAGTACTTCCCAACTAGGCCGCGAGCCTAGGAACGGCGTCGCCCAGGTCCTGTGTCCCACAGTCTGGCGACTCCACTGGGGATAGAGAATCGGCCCCGAAATATTGTCTTGTGATGTTGGATTTATGTTTTAATTGACCGTGTCTATAGTGGATAAAGTGAGGGTTTAATCAAGGCATTTAAAGGCTAGGTAATGGTTTGGTGTTTTCCTTCATTCACTACCTTTCTAGAAGGAAAAGCTGTGAAGGCACCTAGATAGCCATCTACTTGTAGCCTATTGTGATGGACTAATTTGGAGGACTCGTTGTTTATTCCTGACAACAAACGATAAGAGCCTAAGAGGCTTGGGTATTTAAGTGAGCCTCGCTCCACCTTCCCTCTGGGGGATCTACAACGGGAAATCCATTTGACAGTCCGTCACACACCATAGCTCATTGGCACGTACCTTAGTGTATAAAAAGGGGTGCGCTCACTTGGTTGCTCGAACCCTTGAGTGGGGAGCGGGAGACCTTTGTGGGCCATCCTTCGCCGGTGAGAGCCTTTGTCTATACTCTTACTAACCCACCCATAGACCGGGTGGCTAAAGTAACAATTATTTCCTTGAATATGTGCTTGTGGACCATCCTCATTTGGATGCAGTTGGACTATTGTCAGAAATGCGGGCTTGCTGGGCCATTTAAACTGGGGCAAGTTCGCACCGTATGACTATTAGGCCAAAAGCTTCTGAAATATGATGGGCCACTTTGTAAAAATTATTATGTCATGTTTGCATCATCTTGCTTGTGTTTGGGAACATCGTTGTTTGGATCCATTTGGACCACTTATCATGGGATATGGGCTTGTTGGGCCATTTAAACTGGGACAAGAACACATCTTATGACGATTGGGCCAAAAGGCTTCTAAATAACAATGGGCCATTTTATGATTGTGTTCGGAATTTTATCATTTGGATTTAGTTGGGCTCTTTGCCATAAGACATGAACTCGTTAGGCCATTTAAACTGGGACGGGTTCACTCTTATGACAGTTGTCCAAAAAACTTCTAAATGATAATAGGCCGATTTGTTTGAGAATTTTATGATTTAATATATGTTATATACTTCTTATGCACATCATGCATACATACATCATGTTAACCCTTGTGTTCTGAAAGCCATCATAGATTCCCGTTGGGTTAGAAAAAATGGAAGACTCACCAAAATACCGAGAACAGACATGAGTGAATCAGATACTGAGGTATCCCGGATAGATCAGTTGGAAAGTGGCTTCGCCAAGATTACTGAACAGTTGCAAGCCTTGACTGCTGCCATGACAAACATGGCTGTGCCCCGTGCTGGGGAAAATTCTGAGAATGTAAGGCGCGAGAAGCCTCTGAATGGGTTGGGGGATGATCCCCGCTTTTGATGATGATAATGCAGAGTATGCAATAGACAGAGCGATTGGGTCTCAGGCCGAGATACAGAAACTCAGGGATCAGGTTGAATCCGTTACCCGCCAAGATGAGGGGTAAGAATGAAGATTTGCTAGACTATGAGACAATGAAGTTTGAGGAGCAGTTGCCAGCGCAGTTTAAGATGCCGGATTTGGCTAAGTTCAATGGGAATGGAGATCCGAGGGTGCATCTCCGTCAGTATGTGTCTGTTATGAGTTCAGTTGGCCTGTCTCAGCGTCAAGTCCAAAAGATGTTTGGGATGTCACTCGAGGGGGCACCTGTGGTTTGGTATCATAGCCTTGAGAAGAAGGTTAAGGAAGATTGGAAGGAACTAGCTGATGCTTTTCTGAAGCAGTAGTATGTTACAGACTTGGAGATTGATTTGTCACTCCGAGATTTGGAGAACACTAAGCAGAAGCCGGAGGAGAGCTTCAAAGAGTATGTGGACCGCTGGAGGAGCCAGCTTCTGAAGATGCAGACCCGGCCCTCAGAAAAGGACCAGATCAAAATGATCATCAAGGGCACCAAGCCCTCTATTATGGCAAACTGAGGAGAATGACCTCCATGATTGCAGACTTTCGGCAGTTGAGGGAAACTGTCATGGATATTGAGGAGAGAAGAAGAGGCCGAGAATAGAAAATTCTATAGTCTAAACAGGAAGCCCATTGGGGGACATTCAGGGACTATGCCTGCTACTGCTGAAGTCACTGCCATTAAGAACATATGATTTTCTAACCTTGGTAAGCCTCTTTCAAAGGTATTCGAAAAGCTGAAGGCACATGGACTCTTAAAACCTTTGGAACCTAGGCCCATTCCAAATCCTGTGCCACCTCACATGAACTTAAACTTATACTGTCACTTCCACCAAGAAAAAGGCCATGACACCGACAACTGCGCCCGCCTCAGGCATGAAATCCAAAACCTCATCGATGCCCATACAATACCCGACCCAGAAAAAGAACAACCCGACGCACACAGAAATCCCCTGCCCAACTACATGATCAACTCTGGCCTACCCGAAACCCTTGTCCTCCAAACTCTCAACCACTCAGCTTCATAGGAATAAGGGATAACAATGGTGAAGAACCATGGGCTGAAGATGAAGGCACTATTGTTTCTCCTAGTTTATCTTGCACTTTTAATAAAGACATTGATTTTGTTCGAACGTTTCCTCAACATTAATAAAGGCGATCATTTCATTTATCTGCCTAAGACTATTACTTTCAAACTTGCAACATGAGTGTGTTCAATCTTGGTAATATGATACTCAGAACACGGGGAATCCTCGAATAAACAAGCAGGGGGGCAGTGAGAGCATCAGACTTGGAAGGGAATTAGTTCACCAAGCCGATCAGCGTAGACAGATTAAAGCGGTGGCTTGCCTGAGGAAAGGAAGACTGAGCAGTCACCAAGAGAATTGGCAGAAGACCTAACCCGACGGGATAGGAACATTCATGCATGCACGTAACGCATTTTGCATCCTTTTGTGTTTGTTTTGTGTTCACAGGTTTTAAAGAATAAGAAAAGCGGCAAAGAACAAGCTAATCAGAAACGGTAAAAAGCACAGTATCGGATTCAGGTAATGATTCCAGGGCGAGGCCCATATCAGTATCAGTCTGGGGGGCGAGGCCCATATCAGTATCGTTCAGGAAGAAAGCCCACATTCAGTACAGTTCGGGGACAAAGCCCACAGTTAACACAGTCAGGGAACAAAGCCCAGGGGAAGAAAGCCTCATATCAGTATAAGTTTGAGAACAAAGCTCAAGGGGAAGAAAGCCTCATGTCAGTACAGTTCGGGAACGAAGCCCAGGGGAATAAAGCCTCATATCAACACAGTTCGGGAACAAAGCCCAGGGGAAGAAAGCCTCATATCAGTATAAGTTTGAGAACAAAGCTCAAGGGGAAGAAAGCCTCATGTCAGTACAGTTCGGGAATAAAGCTCGGGAGGAATAAACCTCATCTCCTACAGTCGGGAATAAAGCTCCGGGAGGAATAAAGCCTCATCTCAACAGTTCGGGAATAAAGCTCGGGAGGAATAAAGCCTCATCTCAACAGTTCGAGAATAAAGCTCAGGAGGAATAAAGCCTCATCTCTACAGTTCGGGAATAAAGCTCGGGGGGAATAAAGCCTCATCTCAACAGTTCGGGAATAAAGCTCGGGAGGAATAAAGCCTCATCTCAACAGTTCGAGAATAAAGCTCAGGAGGAATAAAGCCTCATCTCAACAGTTCGGGAATAAAGCTCGGGAGGAATAAAGCCTTATCTCAACAGTTCGAGAATAAAGCTCGGGAGGAATAAAGCCTCATCGCAACAGTTCGGGAACAAAGTACAGGGGAATATAGCTTCATCTCAATACGGTTCGGGAATAAAGCCCACAGTCCAAACAGTCATGGAATAAAGCCCTATCTCTACACAGTCAGCAGTTCGGGAATAAAGCTCGGAGGAATAAAGCCTCATCTCAACAGTTCGGGAATAAAGCTCGGGAGGAATAAAGCCTCATCTCAATACAGTTCAGGAAGGAACAGGCCGAGAATGGCACTCCAAGAATGGAAGCATGGTTCGGGAATGAACCAGGGGTCGCAGCACCTCACCACCAAATCAACGCAACTCAACACATGGTAAGTCAAGTGGTAGCTGGCGAGCTAGGTAAGTAGAAATGCATTGCATAACTTTGATAGGATTGTCACTGTTGACATTACACAAGTCCCATCAAAGTGGGGGCGACTGTAGGCACTGCATTTTTACACAAGTCCCTATGATGAGTCTCATTTTGGAGACACTACCTTTTAAGTCACGGAGGTCACGGAAAACGGGAAACGGAATCGGAAGGGAATTCAGAATAAACAAGGTTCACTGTTTTCGTTCGTGCTGCGTTCGTGTTTACGTTCGAACGACAAACGGACTGCGGGCGTTCGTGCCGCGTTCGAGGAAGCGTTCGAACGGTGTCGGTAATTCTGGTTTTGCTGCTAGCCTCACATCCAGCCCAATTAGCCCCCCAAAGCCCATAAAACACATCCCAATTTAAATAAATAAATATTAATTAAAACATTAACTAAATAATATAATAATTAAATTAATTAAAAATGATTAAATAAAACATATACCAAACATAAAATAAACAATTACCCACTTAAACTAAAATCATGCCTAAATTAAACAAATCACACACTAAATCAAAATATAATCATACCAAGATAAAATCAATCAACCAATTATATTCCCAATCTAATAAGCTTATTCCCAAACTTAAAATATTGTATTCCTAATCCAAGCCAATCAAATATTCAACCTTCCCTATCTAGCCAAGATTTGTCCCCCCTCAATCTTTGACTTCCCTTAACCAAACCAAATCAAACAAATCTCTTGACTTCCCTTAACCAAACCAAATCAAATCCCTTCCTTGTCAAACCTAACCCTTTGCCTATAAAAAGAAGCCTTCACCAACTTTCTCAACGCTAGTCCTTAGCTAGCTAGCTAGTCTCTAACTCATACACAACACACATAAAAACTACAGGAAGAAGACACCCAAAAACAGTAAGCAAAAGATAAAGAGGAAATAGGAGCAGAACGGAGTTGGAGCCGCAAGCAAATCAGTAAAGACAACGAACGAGAACAGTGAACCAGTGAACCGGGAGAGTTGCGGAGCATCCACCCTTCCGACGATCGTGTACCGTACATCCGAGAGGTGATTTAAAAGGTTAGACTGAGGGTACCTTTTCATTAGTTTATATTCATTTTTTATTGAATTCTATTCGCATGAGAGTCGTCTATGAATCCATGTTGTGGTCTTTGAGTAGATAAATATGCATGAATTATGAGATGTAATATGTTGTGGGTATTGGGTGAATGAGAGATGTGTCAACTCTCGCGGTATATCGGATGGAAACCCGGACATAAATTTCATAGCCGATTCCGAATGGACGGTAATATGATCTGTACTCGGGCCACAACTCCACGTACCACTTGAGTAAACGGCACATTCTCTTGTTTTGTGTTGCTTTCATTTATTTATTCCTCGTCATTTAAATTATGTATGTTGCTTATTCATGTATGATACGATCGAGTGCATGGGCTTAGTAAGTGCGATGAAAGGTCCCCTAATTGGAGGGGTTAAAATCCTTCACCACGATGCTTTGCCGCACCGATTGATGTGTGTTCGGTTGAATGCGAAATACGTTCAATCGGACATACTTAGTTTGATATGATTGTCTCTATTTTCGTATGCATGATTTAATCGAGTGCATGGGCTTAGTAAGTGTGATGTGAGATCCCCTACGGGGAGGGGCTAAAGCCCCTTTACCACGATGTTTTGCCGCGCCGGTTGAGGTGTGTTCGGTTGGATACGAGATACGTTCAATCGGGCACACTATGTTTAATATTATTGCTTTCAATTCTTTGTATGCATGATTTAGTCGAGCGCATGGGCTAATATGTTGGTCTAAAGGTCCTCTCTTTGAGAGATCAAAAGCCCCAAAAGGCCACCTTTATGGCAGTACTTCGCCGCGCCCCTTTTATTTTGTGTTTATGTATTGCGTCTCATTTCATGCATCAGGTCTGTTCCCGTTCGAACGCGTTTACGACGCAACTCGAACGCGCATGTGTTTTTGCCTTATTATGTGTCAGATCTCGTATCCGTTCGAACGCGTTAACAAACGCCATACGACGTGAGCTTTCTGTCTCATCTCCGTTCGAACGCGTTTACGAACGCTACTCGAACGTGAGCATTCTGTCTCATTTCCGTTCGAACGCGTTTACGAACGCTACTCAAACGTGATCATTCTGTTTCATTTCCGTTCGAACGCGTTATCAAACGCCATACGAACGCGAGCATTCTGTTTATTCCGTTCGAACGCGTTATAAAATGCCATACGAACGCGAACTTTCTGTTTACCGTTCGAACGCGTTTACGAACGCTACACGAACGCGCACACACTGAACTGAGTCTGTCTTATTATATTCATGCATAATTGCCTCTTGGTTGATCTTTCTTGTGTTATATAGCCAACCGTATTGTTTGTATTCCTGCATTTATCCATTCTATGTGTTCTTGGGATTGTATTCAAGCATGATTAGGCTGTTAGCATGTTATTTGGTTAATAGGTTCATGAGATAGTACTCAAGCATGTTTATTCCATTGGTTGCGTCGTTTGCCTTGGTCTTGATTTAACGCATTACGATTCATATGCCTATGCCATGATGACTTTGGAGTATTATTCTTGTGATATATCGGATGGAAACCCAGACATAAATTCCGTAGCCGATTCCGAATGGACGGTAATGCGGTCTGTACTTGGGATACAACTCACGTATCACTTGGAAGAGTGCTCACATGTATGCTTGTGCGGATATTATGTATGCTTGTGTTTTCATGAATATGATATGCTAAATGAAGTTGTATGTTCATTGTTACTTTGAGGTATTTTGTTAGACATGTGTTATTAGAGATGAGATATATGCGAAATATATGTATTAGTGTTATTTTGTACCCATGAATATAGAAGCATGATATTCTTAGGAATAAGTGTTACTTAAGCCTGATAAATATTATGTAAATCCTTTCATTACAAATGGCATAAGTAAGGGACCATTCCGAACCCAACGGTTTGAGGTCTTCCCTTGCGAGGGGTGAGTGCGGCCTTAAATCTTTGTCCCGGTTCACACCGGGTGGCGACCATGTTATTCAGTACTTCCCAAACTAGGCCGCGAGCCTAGAAACGGCGTCGCCCAGGTCCTGTGTCCCACAACTGTCTCGTAATCTCCCAATCTCCGTTTTCGTGAAAGAATATCTTTCATGAATTTGGCATAGGTCGGAATTTGTTCCAACGCTTCTGCAAATGGGATGTTGATATGCAGCTTTTTGAAGATTTCCAGGAACCGAGAAAACTGCTTGTCCAATTGGTTCTTCTGAAGACGTTGAGGAAAAAATGGAGGTGGAGTGATCTGTTCTTTTTCTTTGCTTCATTTTCCTCCATCTGTTGCTTTGTTTCTTTTGGAACTTCTCAGCAGTTGAATTGACTCCAACATCTTTGTTGATTTCAGTACCACTCTTTAAACATGATGGCATGACATTGCTCATCCCCCATGTTCCTTGGATTTGGCTCTGTGTTGCTAGGAAGGTACCTGGCGGTCTGTAACTCTGAGCATTTGCCAGTTGTCCCATTTGATTCTCCAGTTCTTTAATAGAAGCAGATTGACTTTGAATTAATGTTGATTGGGATTGAAACATAGCATCATATTTTGCTTCTTGCTTTTTGAACATCTCTGCAAACCATTCTTTCATTTCTGGTTCTGTTGCTTGCTCCTGGCTTTTGTTCTGTTGCTGGAATTCAGGTGGTGGATAGTTCTGCTGTTGTCCTGAATTCTTGCTCCATGATAAATTAGGATGATTCCTCCACCCTGGGTTGTAGGTGTTGGAATATGGATTGTTCCCCTGTCTGTTGAAATTGTTGATATAATTCACCGTTTCTTCATGTTGTTTTGGTTCTGGTGCTCCTCCATATGGTGAACTTGTGGTTCCAGCGATGTTCACAACTTGCGTGCTAAGTGTTTCTAGACATTTGCATATCTGATCCAGCCTGGTATTCACTGATGTGTTTGCTCCAACTTCATAAATTCTTGCAATTCTTTGGATCATGCTCCTTTCTGTTCGCCACAAGGAATTGTTGTTGGCCATTTCTTCGATTAGGTCCCAGGCTTGATCTTCTCATTTTGCCATCAAGGCTCCTCCAGCAGCAGCATCAATTGTGGTTCTCATTATTCCAGAAAGTCCATTATAGAATGTTTGGACTTGAAGCCATTTTGGAATCTCATGGTGAGGACATTTCCGGAGCAAATCTTTGTACCTTTCCCAAGCTTCGCAGAGGGATTCTGAATCTTGTTGTACAAAGGATGTGATGTCATTCCTAAGCTTTCCGGTTCTGGCTGGTGGAAAGTACTTTGCAAGAAATTGGTGGCTAAAGTGTTCCAAGTTGTGATGGAACCTGCTGGTAGTGAATGTAGCCAAGCTTTAGCTCTGTCCTTCAAGGAGTATGGAAAAACTCGCAGTCTCATTGCTTCTTCCGCTTCTCGGTTGTAATTGAAAGTGCCGCAAACTTCCAGGAATTTACTGATGTGGGCAATTAGGATCTTCAGTTGCATTCCCCCCTCGATTGAACTGACTGTTGAATCATCTGAATGCATGTTTTGATGTCACACGCATTTGCTGGTAAGTGAGGAAGTACAATACAGGAAATGAGTCTGTCAACCATCGGAATGGTTCTGTCTCGAATGGGAATTGGTGGTGCAACGTTCCTTGGATCAGGTTCCATGTTGAATAAAGCTTCTTGACCTTCTCGCCTTTCCTTTCTCAAATGTCTGATGGTTCTTTCAATTTCTGGGTCAAGCGGTCGAAGTTCAAAGCTTCTGGTTCGTCTCATGAAGTTTCTGAGAACCTGAAACACAAGAAAACAAAAACAATAAGTAAAAAGAAAATTAGATACAAGTAAATGTATTAACCCTAAACTAATAGTAAAAGATAAATTAGTCCCCGGCAACGGCGCCAAAAACTTGACCGCGTAAACACACACGTATAACGCAAGCGCACGTATCGTTCAAGTAGTATAAAAATATCGATCCCACGAGGACTTAATATCAAAACTATTAATTTTATGAGGTCAAATGATTACTAGTATCTAACAGATTTTTGATTGATTGATTTGAAATGGTGACTATTCTAAATTTAAAAGCAAGTAAATAAAATTGTTGAAAATAGGTTTTAAGAAAATTCAATATTAAAAACTATCTAGGGTTGTGATTTCTTCCAATATCATTTTAAAGATGAAGTGGTTATCTTAAAGTTGGGTAATATATTGATTTATTAACCTGGAACACTAAATTATGTGTAAGCCTCTGTCGATGGTCAGACACAAATACCCAATTTAACCCAATTGAACCATATGTTTATGTCAACCAAATTATCTGGATTCATTAAGTTTAAGTCTCCATTATGGCTACCCCCCCGCCCGACAGGTATATTCCTATCCTGTAAGGAAATCTATTAAAGGGTTATCTATCCTCAAGGAAGATCGTGGGCTATTGAGTCTAAGGCTGAAACCTAAAATCCCTATGTCTAGTTCTTTTTAGATTTACCAGATCAATTTTATTAATGGCCAGTTAATGAAAAAGCATTAAGTTTAAGACTCAATAAATAAATCTTTATATTACCCAAGCTATAATCTAACCCTTATAAAACGGTGATATTGGATTTCATCACAACCCCAGATAACTAATTTAGTTACAACACATAACTAGGGCTAGTAAAAACTTGAAAATAAAAGACATAAAGTAAAAATGCGGTAAGGTAAATACTGAAAAGTAAATTACAATAAAATAAAATGCTAAGGTAAAAGGATTACTTTTACTACTACTAATTTAGATATCTCCCATAAAATAATATATACACTTGTGATTCTTTTTCCAACCAGCCATATAGGCGGTAACCTGATTAAGTCAAATTAAGTCCAACCAGCCATAAAGGCGGAACCAAAATTAAATTACCAACCGACCAATATGGCGGTATCATTTATTAGTCAGGTTTAAATCAGATTAAAATGAATTACCAACCGACCAATCTGGCGGTATCCTTTTTAAGTCAATATTTTAAATAGTGAATATATTATTTTTAAGGGAGATTAATCTAAATAGTAACAGTAAAAGAATTACCTTTCACCCTAGCTGGGGAGTTACCTCCTCATGGTAAATAGTAAAACTGTAAAAAGTAAAAAGTAAAAATTAAATTACTATATTAACAAAACGTAATTAAAATTAATTACAAAACTAAAAACTAAAAAAAACTAAAAATTAAAAGAAAGTAGAGAGAGAAACTCTCTCTTTAGAAAGATTTTAAGAGAGAGAGTGGTACAATGAAATCTGAAATTTCGCGCTCTATTATAGGCAAAAATTTCGGTTTTCAGCGTCGCGACGCCAAAGCTCTCAGCGTCGCGACGCCAGCTTTTGTCGACGTGGCAGCTTCTGGTTCGTTGGTTTGAAGATTCTGGATAAGCTGATAAGGTGACACGTGGCGCGGTTGTTGGAACTCAATTATTGTGACACATGGCGGCTTCTGATTGGTCGCTGAGATTCTTATCTGCCACGTGTCAGATAAGGATAGGATATCCAATAATTGATGCTGACGTGGCGATGACGTGGGGATGATGTGGCGGTGACGTGGCGACACGTGGGAAAGAGACTGTCGGCACCGTAGGATTGCGACACGTGTCGCGCTGTGATTGGCTGATGATGACATGGCGGTGAAGTGGCAACGTTGACTTGTTGACTTGCTGACGTGGCTGATGACCTGGAGTGACACGTGGCACATGTGGCGATGGTGACTGTCGGCACCGTAGGATGCTGACACGTGGCACGGCGTATGTTAGCAGATCGGCTGTGATGGTGACACGTGGCATGGCGCATTTTAGCAAAGTCAAACTTTTCTCAGATTCTAATTTGTGGACCCGGCGCACGTTAGCAGGTCCGGCGCATGCTGGACGTCGTGGCGCGCAATGCTCCAGCGTCGCGACGGGTAAAAGACGAAAATATCCATGTTGACGCATTTTTGTCCGTTTTTGCCCCAAATTGCCTCCAATGCTTTCCAAACTTTATTTATCTGCAAAATAACAACAAAACACAATCAAAACGTTCATAAAACTCGAGAAACTATACGAAATATTATGTTAAATGAGTGAGAAATAGTGATAGATTTACCACTCATCAGTCTCTCTACACCCAGGAAAACGACTCAACTGGGTGCCTCTGAAACTGGTGGTGCCCTACTGTAGGCATTGTATTTTTACACATTAGCCCAATGATGAGTCTCGTATGGAGGCAACTACTTCTTTAGTCATGAAAGTCGCGGGAAACGGACGTTGGAAGGGTAAAGTTGGAAAATAGAATTTTTGATGGATTTAATCTCGTTGTTTTCGCTTCGTTGCTTGTTATACCTCCGTTTCTAAGCTCACCTTAGGCCCAAAACTCCCATAGACCACATACCTAACCCGAACCAAGCCCAAATACCCAAGTCAACCCAAGTCAAACCAAGTCAAACCAAATCCATGCCCAAAGGATGTGATTCACGCCCAAAGCCCCTTTATTTAGGTATATGCATATTTATCACATGTTTAAATCTTGTTAAATCCTTACCTAAATAAAAGAAATCAAATAAAATCATTACCGAATCAAATCCAATCCCAAATCCTAATTAGGAGATGCATTCCTTATTAGAAATCAATTAGGAGATTTCTTCCTAATCTAATTAGGAAAGTCTTCTCTCTTTGCCTATAAAAAGAGGCCTTCACCCCCATTCAAAACCTAGCTCATAGACCTCTCTCACACGCCTAAAGCACTCTCTTAAGCCTCCATTGCACGCCCAAGCATCCCCCTGAAGCCTCCATTGTCGCACCTTCAAGATCCAATAGCCTTCATTGCCGCACCCTCCCTCCATCATCAACACCCTTCACGGCCAAGCCCTAAACTTAACCCTCCATTGCCGAGTTCCAGCCCCCATTCACAGCTCTAAAACACCCTCAAATAAACCTTATTCACAGCCCTAAAGTCGCACTAAACACCCTCCAAACACAGCCCCATTCGCAGCCCCAAAACAGTCCCTGAAAACACCCCACTGCACCAGTGAACTGCCGAGTTTAGCTTGCTGTTCTGGTCGGTTTTTGTTGCGAATTTGGCCTATAAAACAGTCCTAAAATCACCTAGAAACCACCCCAAAAACCTCCATAAAGTTTCCCTAAAAATTCCTTACAAACGCACCCCCCTAAGCCTTCAAAATCACCCAAAACAGTCCACTAAACGACCAAAACAGTGACCTGAAACAGAGCAGCGAAACAGCAGCGAAACGGACTTAAAATAGCAGCCCAAGCATCAAAACAACGAGGGAAAACGTTGAGTAGACGAATTGGAAAAGCATCGGATCAATCTCCCTTCCAACGGACGTGTAACGCCCTTTCTTAGACGACAAAAGAGGTTAGACCTGAGGGCACCCTTTTTACTTATCTTCTTTATTTTTGTTTATTTATTTTGATATATAATTGCATGAGAGTCGTTTGAGGCATGATGTGATTGTTGGATGAGCGGGATATGTGTTCCCCTTTTATGGTATATCGGATGGAAACCCGGACGTAAATTCCATAGCCGATTCCGAATGGACGGTAGTATGGTCTGCACTCGGGATACAATGCCACGTACCACTTAGGATACACATCTCTTGTCTCATCCAAACTTGTATTTGAGCATGTTATAGTCTTTAGGTTATTCGTTTATTATTTAAAGCATGGTATAATTTTGTTGTTATTTATTTGTTAAAGCATGTTTAGGTTGTTCATTATGCATGTTCTTAGTTTATGATGCGTTTGGTGATGATTTATACATGTTGATTTAATGGTTCAATATGCTTGTTGTGTTACATTGCGTGGAGTTATTTGGATAAAAGCATGTTAGATCTAAGTACCCTTGAGCATGATTATTGAGTATACTTGGTTAGTTCATTGCACAAATTATATCATCACAAGTGACATAAGTAAGGGACCATTCCGAACCCAACGGTTTGAGGTCTTCCCTTGCGAGGGGTGAGTGCGGCCTTAAATCTTATCCCGGTTCACTCCGGGTGGCGACTCCATGTTATTTTGTACTTCCCAACTAGGCCGCGAGCCTAGAACAGCGTCACCCAGGTTCTGTTGTCTACACCTACGCCCAAGAAAATGACTCGAATGAACGTAGAACTCTATGTCCAGGAAAACGACTCGACTAGACATAGCCACCACTAGAGTCCAGGTACACGAACCTAAGCCGTCGTCCTGACTCTCTACATATGCACATGTCTCTGAATCCGTCAATTCCAACTGTATCTCAAGTTACATATTGGGGTGAGGTTTTACCTCATGCCTCGAAAACCATAAAACTATATACAATATCTCAAAACTGTAAGGAAACGTTTTCCAAAATATATTATCCTTTAAAACATTTGAAATCTTTGAAAATGTTCTTATCTTTTTCTCGTTTGTTGAAAACTTTAACACACACACTCATGCAAATACTTTCTTATGATTCTTTCTACCTTAATCATGCTTTCTCATAATGTCATATATGCACATGTACGCATTCATGCATACTTACAAATTTATGATGTGCGAATTCTAATCTACATGCTTTCATCTCTAATGATCTTATAATCCATAGGTTCATATTATCATCAATATGCTTTGCTTACACTAATACATATATGATTTATCATACCCTATACTACCACAAATGAACACATGTGTATACTTTTTCATACTATCTTACTAGTTCTATACTGATACTTGTAATCACATTCAAAGCTTGATATTACATTACTCTATACACATACACTCAATTTACACACATAAAATCAGAGTTCTAAATCATAAACATATATTTACTTCATATGCAATTCTAACTACGCACATATTGAAAATTCGGGGTTATCCTAAGTTCTGACCCTATGCGGAATTACAAGCAATAAACAGGACAAGTCCTAATTACTGCTACTATGGAATTGAAATAGGCAATTACCAAATCAACCAACAATAATAAAATCCACAATATTAATTTAAAGAGAAATATAAATTGTGGAAAATAAACCAATCACACAAAATTCAACACAATAATTTTGGTGACGAAGTGGAAAACTCTTCCGAGTAAAAAACCACTCCGGGTATAGGCTACCACCCGAATCTACTATATAGAGAAAAACTTACAGTGATGGTCAAGACCTATGGTGGCAACTCCACCGACTCAAGTACCTCAATACTGCAAGAACTCAAGGCAACTCCTCGAGCCCGCGACCCATGATTTTCTTCAGAACCTCTGAAGTCTCTGAGTAGATTATATCACCAATGACGCCTGAACTCCGACTACCAAACTTCCTCCTAAAGAACTCTAAAGGATTAGGGAATTTGGGTTAAGTTATGTTGAAGGTTTATCAAAGAAACATTTACACCATCAATGAAGAAGACAATGAGATAAGAAGTCTTCAATAGTGCAATCAAAGAGAGTTGAAAACTTTTTAGTGTTTTGGCTCAAAGGATTTGTGTTTCACCTATTGGGGAAGGTGGCTTAATGTTTGTTTATATAGGTAGGGCAAAGGAAAAAGGTTTCTAAGTGTTATTTTGGCTTAAAAACGTGTCTAAGAAAACCTACTTACGCAGGGACATTCGAACGCACTTCAAATGCAACTCAAACGCAAAGTTTCTGCCTCAAAAACGTTCGAACGCGGTCGAGGACTGGTTTTCAGGTGCAATTTAAAACGCTTGTAAATTTCCCGTCTCTTGGCCAAATCATGAGTTCTTTATATATATGCGATCATATTCGAGTCTAATTTCCAATGCAACTGACCTCATGTCAATTGGAGCTCTAAATATTCTGAAATATGCAAAAGAGTAAACATCGCTCTGAAATCTCTATCTCATGTTACCAAATACTTGTCCAATTGCTCCGAGATCTTCAAGACTCATTACAACTCAATTGAACTTGTTTTGTTACGGACATTGCCAATAAAAATGGAACTAACAATCTCCCCCTTTGGAATTCCGTGACAAAACACCACATATTACAAAGACTACGGTAATAGACCCAAAAAGTAAATAGTTAACTTTCAACCATCAAAACAGTGACTTATTACAAATGGACTCGATCTAACACCTAACAAAGTAGTCTTGAGAATAATGCCACCGCAGCAACATACCTACTACCTGAAACATCCACAAACAACAACATACCGTGAAAAGCATTGGGATAATCAAGTAAAACATAAAGCAGGTAAAAATCTCATGCATGTACAAGTAGAAATCCTTCTCCCCCTTAATCTTAACTCCCCTTAAAACGGAGATATCTAAAGTATATTCTACGACTCCCTCCTATATATTAAGGCTCTCCCCCTTAATATATTACTCTCCCCCTTCTGTCACGAAATGACAAAGGGTAAAAATTTGAAAAATAACAGGAGAACATGAGACAACACATGCAAGAGCATAAACAGACAGGAATGATGAGCGGAAAATATATCAATATTTACCGCCCCTTTAACTTAATATTTTGTTTAGTTTCTCGGGTTTGATGAACGTTTTGATATGTTTTATTTTATTTTGCAGATAAAATAATATCAGGACTCAATGAAATCATTTAGGACGAAATGTGGATCAAATAAGGGCAATTATTGGACTTGATATATTAATTTTGGAGATTGGAAACTTGAAAGGGCGTTTTTTACGAAGTGCAGTTTTGGAAATTCCAGTTTGCGCATCTATCGTATTTTGGGCATAACGTTTACTCCGATATCGGATTGAGCTGATTCAAGTTCAGATTAAAGAAGACTCAAAGATCTACAACTCTGAAAGAGAAAATATTTTCAAATTCGGATGATTTCATGACCGAAATTGATGAACCATCCAGAAGTGTGTGGAGTGTAATTATTAAAAGTCATTATCAATCATTTTCAAAGCAAAATAATAATTAATAAATAATTAATAAAAATTATCAAATCACCACCAAATAAGATAAGCAATTAGTGGAGCAATTATGGATTTGGTGGAGAATTGATTGATGATTTGATGGTGGCAAAATTTTGGCTATAAATACCAAGCCATTTCATTTGTAAAATTCATACTTTCTTCTTTGAAATCCTTAATGAAAAAATAAAAAGATTGTATCTAGTTTGTTTATTTTTAGTTTTCAGTAATTAATTTCACTTTCGCACTTTCTTTTCTTTACTTTTTTAGTTTTACTTTCCGTAATTTAATTTTACGCATAACACTTCCTTTCTTTACTTTTTTCAGTTTTTATTTCAACCATGAGGAGGTAACTTCCTCTGCCGAGGGTGAAAGGTAATTCTTTTACTGTTACTATCTTAGATTAATCTCCTTAGACACAAAACATATTCACTATTCTAAAATTTGACTTAAAAAGGAATACCGCTATATTGGTCGGTGGGCTATTTATTTAAACTGTTAAACCTGACTAAGCAAGGATACCGCCAGATTGGTCGGTTGGTAATTTAATTTTGGTTCCGCCTTTATGGCTGGTTATTTCTTTATCGCCTACATGGCAAGTTCGGACAAATTTTACCGCTTTATGGCTGGTCGGACTTAACTTAACTTGACTTAATCAGGGTACCGCCTATATGGTCGGTTGGTTTTAATCTCACAAGTGATTATGTTATACTAAGGGAGATATCTAAGTTAGTAATTAGTAAAAGTAATTCCTTTTATCTTGGTAGTTTATTTTCATTTACTTTCCCGCTTTTACTTTCTCACAATTACTTTTTAGCATTTTTATTTTATATCTTTTAAGTTTTCATTAGCCATAGCTATGTATTGTAACTAAGTTAGTAGTATCTAGGGTTGTGATGAATTTCAATATAACCGGTTTATAAGAGGTTAGATTATAGGTGGGTAATTTAAGATTTATTTATTGAGTCTTAATCTTAATGCTTTTTATTAACTGGCCCTTATTAAAATTGTTTAGGTAAACTTAAAATGAACTAGACATAGGGATTTTAAGTTTAAGACCTTAGACTCAATAACCCACGATCTTCCTTGAGGATAGATAACCCCTTAATAGATTTCCTTACAGGATAGGAATATACATGTCGGGCGGGGGTAGCCATTATTGGGACTTAAACTTAATGAATCCAGATAATTTGGTTGACATAGACATATGGTTCAATTGGGTTAAACGGGGGTATTATGTCTGACCATCGACAGAGGCTTACACATAATTTAGTGTTCCGTTAATAAATCAATATATTACCCAACTTTAAGATAACCACTTCATCTTTAAAATGATATTGGAAGAAATCACAACCCTAGATAGTTTTTAATATTGAATTTTCTTAAAACCTATTTTCAAAAATTTTTTACTTGCTTTAAATTTAGAATCGTCACCATTTCAAATCAATCAATCAACCTTGTTAGATATTAGTAATCATTTGACCTCATAAAATTAATAGTTTAGATATTAAGTCCTCGTGGGATCGATATATTTTATACTACTTGAACGATACGTGCGCTTGCGTTATACGTGTGTGTTTACGCCGGTCAAGTTTTTGGCGCCGTTGCCGGGGACTTATTTATCTTTCACTATTAATTTAGGGGTTAGATATGTACTTGTTTCTAATTTCTTTTTACTTATTGTTTTTGTTTTCTTGTGTTTCAGGTTCTCAGAAATCATGAGACGAACCAGAAGCTTTGAACTCCGATCGCTTGACCTATAAATTGAAAGAACCATCAGACAGTTGAGAAGGGAAAGGCGAGAAGGCCAAGAAGCTTTAGTCAACATGGAACCTGAACCTTTGGAGGTTGCACCACCAATTCCCATTCGAGACAGAACCATTCCGGTGGTTGACAGACTCATTTCCTGTATTGTACTTCCTCCCTTACCAGCAAATGCGTGTGACATCAAAACATGCATTCAGATGATTCAGCACTCAGTTCAGTTTGGGGGAAATGCAACTGAAGATCATAATGCCCACATCAGCAACTTCCTGGAAGTTTGCGGCACTTTTAATTATAACCGAGAAGCGGAAGAAGCAATGAGACTACGAGTTTTTCCATACTCCTTGAAGGACAGAGCTAAAGCTTGGCTACATTCACTACCACCAGGTTATCACAACTTGGAACACTTTAGCCACCAAATTTCTTGCAAAGTACTTTCCACCAGCCAGAACCGGAAAGCGGAAAGCTGAGGAATGACATCACATCCTTTGTACAACAAGATTCAGAATCCCTCTGCGAAGTTTGGAAAGGTACAAAGATTTACTCCGGAAATGTCCACACCATGAGATTCCAAAATGGCTTCAAGTCCAAACTTTCTATAATGGACTTTCTGGATTGATGAGAACCACTATTGATGCTGCTGCTGGAGGAGCTTTAATGGCAAAAGGAGAAGATCAAGCCTGGGAACTAATCGAAGAAATGGTCAACAACAATTCCTTGTGGCCAACTGAAAGGAGCATGATCCAAAGAATTGTAGGAATTTATGAAAGTGGAGCTAATACAGCAGTCAACACCAAGCTAGATCAAATATGCAAATTCATGGAGACTCTTACCACTGGATCCACAAGTTCACCATATGGAGGAGCACCAGAACCAAACCAACTTGAAGAGACGGTGAATTATGTCAACAATTTCAATAGACAGGGGAACAATCCATATTCCAACACCTACAATCCAGGGTGGAGGAATCATCCTAATTTTTCATGGAGCAACAACTCAGGGGCAAAAGAACAATCCACCACCTGGATTCCAACAGCAGAACTATCCACCACCTGGATTCCAACAACAGAACAAAGGCCAAGAACAGATAAATGAACCAGGAATAACAGAAGTGCTGAATCAGTTAAAAAAATACGATGCTATGTTTCAGAGCCATCAGCTTCCATCAAAGCACTGGAGAATCAAATCGGACAACTGGCCAATGCTCAGAGTTACAGACCGCCAGGTACCCTTCCCAGCAACACAGAGCCAAATCCAAGAACATGGGGAAGGAACAATGTCATGCCATCATGTTAAAGAGCGGTACTGAAATCAACAAAGATGTTGGAGTCAATTCAACTGCTGAGGAAGTTCCAAAAGAAACAAAGCAACAAATGGAGGAAGGAAAAAGAAGCAAAGGAAAAAGAACAGATCACTCCACCTCCACATTTTCCTCAACGTCTTCAGAAGAATAAATTGGACAAGCAATTTTCCCGATTCCTGGAAATATTCAAAAAGCTGCATATCAACATTCCATTTGCAGAAGCGTTGGAACAAATGCCCACCTATGCCAAATTCATGAAAGATATTCTTTCACAAAAACGGGAGATTGGGAGATTACGAGACAGTAGCATTAACAGAAGAATGCAGTGCTATCATTCAGAGGAAACTTCCCCCGAAGTTGAAAGATCCTGGCAATTTCACTGTTCTTGCGTCATAGGAGAACATAACTTTGGTAAGGCTTTGTGTGATTTAGGTGCTAGTGTTAACTTGATGCCTTTCTCTATTTTCAAGAAATTACAGATTGGAGAAACAATGCCAACTTCAGTCTCACTACAACTTGCTGATAGAACGCTCGTATTTCCAAGAGGCGTAGTTGAGGATGTGCTGGTCAAGGTTGACAAATTCATTTTCCCAGCAGATTTTATTGTCCTTGATATGGAGGAAGACGCAGACGTGCCAATCATCCTGGGAGACCGTTCTTGGCTATAGGTCGAACCATTATTGATGTACAAAAAGGAGAACTAACCATGAGGGTACAGGACCAAGAAGTAACATTCAATGTTTTCAAGGCCATGAATTTCCCAGATGATGAAAAGAAGGAGGAATGTTTCAAACTCGATGTGATACACAGTACCATTCAGAACTCTGAAATGAAATACAAAGTTCTACTGACAAAACTTAAAACATGTCAATTGCCTGTGGAGCCTAAAGATAAAGCATCTTTTGCACTGAAAGAGCCAATTCTTGCTCTACAAGCAACAGAAGAGAAAAAGTTCCACCAGCTCAACGAATTGGAGGAATTTCACAATCAGCCTTTTGAAGATGCCAAATTGTACAAAGAAAAGGGCAAGAAAAGACATGATGAGAAGTTAGTGCGCATACAACTGGAACCAGGGCAGAAGGTACTATTAAACAAATCAAGGGTGAAATTCTTCCCATGGAAGCCAAAATCACGGTGGTCAGGTCCATTTGTGATCACCAAAGTTTTACCAAATAGAGCCGTTGAGATACATGATCCTGACGCTAACAAAACTTTCAAGGTTAAAAACAAGCGTGTCAAGCACTACTGGGGAGAATCATTTAAGCGACAAAAAGAAAGTGTCACACTTTCAGATCCAGCTTAACGTTCGAGAAGTCAAGTCTGGCTGACGACTTTAAACTTAGCGCTCGCAGGGAGGCAACCCATGCAAATCTTGTATATATTGTGATTTGTTGTGTGTTTATTTTTGTGTGTTTAATCTTTGCAGGTTTAGTCATTTCAAGATGGAAGAAGAAGCTCTCGCAAATATTCACAAGCAATTTCCTTCTCTCCCTCAAAAATCTCTAATGAAAGTTTACAAAGCTCGCTTGGAACGAATGAGACTACTGACGATCCACGATGTGCCCAATGACATTCGTTGGGTAATTGAAGCACGAGTCCGATTGGCAGGTGAGTCTTCTGACACTTTTATTTCACATCTGCCTGGTTTTGGAAGAAGCACCTATGCAAAGAAGAAACGTAGAGCTAAGCAAATGGGTGTTTGTTTCAAGTGTGCACGATTTAATTGCAACACTCGTTGTCGTTCTTTAGGAATGGTGTCTGATAATCGCGAAGACAAAATTAAATTTATTAGGGATGGCTTGAGTAAGGAGTCTTTAGATGATATATCTTTAACTCTTGAGACGCATCCCAGTGGATATGTTCATATAGCCATTCGCAAATTACATACACAATTCCAAAGGAAAGACAACTGTTAAGTCTCGGGAATCTGACTCAAAAAGACCCTGTTTGCCAATTTATAAGAAATTGGATGGGAAGCTTGTCCCTAACGCATAGACGTCAATCAAGCCGTTACTTTTCTTGTACATATTATATCTCTTTGTCTTTTCTAATAATTCTGATTTGTTTTGTTGTTTTCTTTTATTTTCTCCGACAGATCCAGACTTTTTTTTATCACGATTATTTTACTATTTTGCTACTAATCGTCCTCTGGAAGATACTTGTGCTATTTTTACTCACCCTTTCAGGTATTATAAATTCAACTCATCATTGCACCTTGAAGTCATCCAGAGTTAAGAAAGAAAACATAAAAATGGAAGCCACTTCAAGAAGACGAGTTGAAAACATTTGTGTGTTTTGCGGGGTAGTAGTGTTGGTACTAAACCACAATACATAGAAGCAGCACAGGAGTTGGGTCGAGTATTAGCTGCAAGGAATATGCACTTAATATATGGCGGAGGCAATCTTGGACTTATGGGGATCGTTTCAAAGGCCGTACAAGAAGGAGGCAGTCATGTTTTGGGAATCATCCCAAAACCCTTGGCAGAGGCAAATCTTATTGGATCATCAAACGGAGAGGAACTGATCGTGCCAGGTATGTCTGAACGACTGGTAGAAGGTAGAAATGATTAACTGTGCTGATGCTTTTATCGCTTTGCCAGGTGGCTTGGGCACATTAGAGGAAATTTTATGTACTATCTTGGGCGAACCTGAACATACACCAAAAACCAATTGGCTGTACAATGTTGATGGATTTTATGATTTTCTTTGTGTGTTTCTTGATGATGCACGGAGGAATGGGTTCATATCAAAACCTTTTAAAGAACTTCTATTTACTGCCAGAACGCTCCGGATCTAATTGACCAACTCATAGCTATGAACCACAAATGACCCTATCATTTCAAAGATAAATTGGTCTGGGGACGATCGTGGTAAGAGACGTCGGGTTAATCTGGATCTTAACCTTTAAATTCCTGTAGAATTTCAGTTAACCAGGTATTATCGTCTAAACTCTTCTTCTACTGTTTAAGACATTGGGGACAATGTCTCATTTAGGTTTGGGGGAGGGAATTAGTTGATTAATATCTTGTTTTTAGTTGTATGTTGTTTTTATTATTAGTTCAAAATTTTCGAAAAAATACAAAAAAAAATTGAAAAATTTTCAAAAATTACAAAAATATTTTGCATTTTTGTGTTTTTATTTTGACTAAAAAGGGTTAAATTGGTAAGAGATAGCCGAGTAAGGAATTTCCACTCCTGAGACGTATCTCAAACCTATTTCGAAACAAGTTAATTTTTGTTTATTTCTTTTGAATTATTTAATTTGTGAATTCTCCATAAATCTGACTAAAATGGCTTCTTATGCTCTGTTGGCAGGTATTATCAACATACATGGTAACATACGGACATGAGCTAAAATTGAAAAGTTTGTAATATTCAGTGCTCTAGTTTAATTGGAAGAAACATCTCAAAAAGCAATGGTTTAAAAAAAAAAAAAAAATTCCGAGATCCGAGTTATTAAGTCTGTAAGGGTGTTTTAACACCTAGTGCCCTAAAACCAACTGGTTTGAGAGTCACTGGCCCAAAGCTCGTTACATGGATCGAAGATGCTGCAAAAATATATATATTTAAAGTCTGAGTAATTAAGTCCGTAGGGGTGTCTTAACACCTGGTGCCTTAAAGCCAACCGGTTTGGGAGCCACCGACCCAATACTCTTTACATAGACGGAAGATATTGTATATAAATAAAAAATAGAGAAAAAATCAAAGAAAAAAATCAGAAAAAATCAGAAAAATTATTCCATTGCTACAAAAAGGTGTGAAATCTGATAGAACTTTAGGACAAAAATATTCTCTCTCATCAACTGTACTTATGACTGTTGTGGGCAAAAATGAGTTGTTTAAATTTTTTATTGGCTGTGTATATGGAGAATGGTAAATATAATTGGAGAATTTACTTATTAGTAATTTAGAAAGAAACAAAACAATTAGTAACTTGGAATAGAAGTTTCACCTGATTAGTCACTAACTTCTTTATTCTCTTTTCTCTTGTCTTTTTGCTTTTGTGTGCATTAGTTTCACTACCATTTTACTTTTATAAAATGTTTGTGGGTATCATTGTTGTAAACCCTCACGAGACTACAACTCGTCCACTAGGGACACCTAGGGGTTTAAAGGCTTGTTGCATATGCTAAACGCAACTGTGATCCCTACGAAAGTGGCTTAGTTTAATTTTATTTATTTTGTTGTTTTGCTCGAGGACTAGCAAAATGTTAGGTTTGGGGGTGTGATGAGAGGAAAATATATCAATATTTACCGCCCCTTTAACTTAATATTTTGTTTAGTTTCTCGGGTTTGATGAACGTTTTGATATGTTTTATTTTATTTTGCAGATAATAAATAATATCGGGACTCAATGAAATCATTTAGGACGAAATGTGGATCAAATAAGGGCAATTATTGGACTTGATATATTAATTTTGGAGATTGGAAACTTGAAAGGGCGTTTTTGACGAAGTGCAGTTTTGGAAATTCCAGTTTTGCGCATCTATCGTATTTTGGGCATAACTTTTACTCCGATATCGGATTGAGCTGATTCAAGTTCCAGATTAAAGAAGACTCAAAGATCTACAACTCTTAAAGAGAAAATATTTTCAAATTCGGATAATTTCATGACCGAAATTGATGAACCATCCAGAAGTGTGTGGAGTGTAATTATTAAAAGTCATTATCAATCATTTTCAAAGCAAAATATTAATTAATAATAATTAATAAAAATTATCAAATCACCACCAAACAAGATAAGCAATTAGTGGAGCAATTATGGATTTGGTGGAGTAATTAGTGGAGAAATTAATAATGGATTTGGTGGAGAATTTGATTGATGATTTGATGGTGGCAAAATTTTGGCTATAAATACCAAGCCATTTCATTTGTAAAATTCATAATTTCTTCTTTGAAATCCTTAATGAAAAAATAAAAAGATTGTATCTAGTTTGTTTATTTTAGTTTTCAGTAATTAATTTTCACTTTCGCACTTTCTTTTCTTTACTTTTTCAGTTTTACTTTCCGTAATTAATTTTACGCATAACACTTTCCTTTCTTTACTTTTTCAGTTTTTATTTTTCAACCATGAGGAGGTAACTTCCCTCTGCCGAGGTGAAAGGTAATTCTTTTACTGTTACTATCTTAGATTAATCTCTCTTAGACACAACATATTCACTATTCTAAAATTTGACTTAAAAAGGAATACCGCTATATTGGTCGGTGGGCTATTTAATTTAAACTGTTAAACCTGACTAAGCAAGGATACCGCCAGATTGGTCGGTTGGTAATTAATTTTGGTTCCGCCTTTATGGCTGGTTATTTCTTTATCGCCTACATGGCAAGTTCATGGACAAATTTACCGCCTTTATGGCTGGTCGGACTTAACTTGACTTAATCAGGGTACCGCCTATATGGTCGGTTGGTTTAATCTCACAAGTGATTATGTTATACTAAGGGAGATATCTAAGTTAGTAATTAGTAAAAGTAATTCCTTTTATCTTGGTAGTTTATTTTCATTTACTTTCCCGCTTTTACTTTCTCGCAATTACTTTTTAGCATTTTTATTTTATATCTTTTAAGTTTTCATTAGCCATAGCTATGTATTGTAACTAAGTTAGTATCTAGGGTTGTGATGAATTTCAATATAACCGGTTTATAAGAGGTTAGATTATAGGTTGGGTAATTTAAAGATTTATTTATTGAGTCTTAATCTTAATGCTTTTTATTAACTGGCCCTTAATAAAATTGATTAGGTAAACTTAAAATGAACTAGACATAGGGATTTTAAGTTTAAGACCTTAGACTCAATAACCCACGATCTTCCTTGAGGATAGATAACCCCTTTAATAGATTTCCTTACAGGATAGGAATATACATGTCGGGCGGGGGTAGCCATAATTGGGACTTAAACTTAATGAATCCAGATAATTTGGTTGACATAGACATATGGTTCAATTGGGTTAAACTGGGTATTTATGTCTGACCATCGACAGAGGCTTACACATAATTTAGTGTTCCAGGTTAATAAATCAATATATTACCCAACTTTAAGATAACCACTTCATCTTTAAAATGATATTGGAAGAAATCACAACCCTAGATAGTTTTAATATTGAATTTTCAAAAATTTTCGAAAAATTTGTTTACTTGCTTTAAAATTAGAATCGTCACCATTTCAAATCAATCAATCAACTTGTTAGATATTAGTAATATTTGACCTCATAAAATTAATAGTTTAGATATTAAGTCCTCGTGGGATCGATATTTTTATATTACTTGAACGATACGTGCGCTTGCGTTATACGTGTGTGTTTACGCCGGTCAGGAATTACTCCCTCTCACTAACAGGCACATACAGTTAGTAAAAGAACACACGGAAAGTAAACAAAAACTCAGAAAAGTGCACAAGAAGGAAAAAAATTGGTATGCAATAACATGAAGCACACACAGGCACATACTGAGATAAATAAAAATTCTGTCAAAAACTGACTGAAACAGCATTTCAAGCTGATACAATGATACCCAGTCAGTATTCAGCTGTTTATGACAGTGGACAACATCATGCATATGTAGTTTATAAAAAGCAAAAAACATTAAATCTAATGCACAAAACACAAAGCATATAAAGCACTTGCGTGGAAAAATAAAGTGCACAACAAATCAAGGCTTAAGACCTTATTTTATGAGCTGGACACAACCAAAGAAATCCATCTCTAAACAAACCAAGCCCACAAAATAGGTGTTCAAACCCAGCACCACTAGGACCTAAAAATAAGCAACATTGGTTGCATACTATAATATTTACCCCATAAATATCATGAGCTCATATTTAACAACTCTTTCGAGTGAAGGGTTTTTGCCCTTATCTTTTGAATTTGGCCATTTTGGCTCTTTTGCACTTGAGTCTCATCATTTTTTTTTAAATTTATTTCTTTTTACTTTTGAAAAGGGCATAGCAAGGTCATCTAGTCAAAGGTCACACTATTGAGCAAACAAGATAAGATAGAAAACAGATTGCTATTCCAAAAACTCATACATGCGACCAAGCCTTGACAAAATAAAAACGTGTATGTGAAGGTGCAAGCACAAGATATACCAAGGATTTTTATCACACACACTTATGCATATAGAGCATCAAGAAAAATAAAGCATATCGCACATGCATAATCATATATCCTACATCCCAGGATCACATGCATCAGCTTTTCATGCTCTAACAAGCCGTAAACTAAAATAATTTTTGTCTTTTTCATTTTCTAATTTTTTTTGTATTTTTCAGATTTTAACAAATAAAAATAAAGACATAAACATGCTTGTAAAACATCCAATAGTACGTGGAGTTGTATCCCGAGTGCAGATCATACTACCGTCCATTCAGAATCGGCTATGAAATTTATGTCCAGGTTTCCATCCTATATACCAAGGGATATATAACAAAAACAAGACAAACACACACACCCATATGTTGTGAAAATAAAATAAACGTGCAAAAACATAAAATACACGCGCACACACATGCAATGGGAAAATAAAAATGCATCTTTTAAGCAGAGTTACACCGAAGTGCACTCTCATCATGTCCATCAGGACACGCAGAAGAACATAGGAATTCATCTTGCTTCTTCACCCAAACCTTTCTAGGAACCTCATCCACTTGAGAAGTTCTAGTCAACAAAGAAAGTTTCTCACTAAGAAATTGTGTCTGTTTAGTTAGTGCAGAAACTTGAGAAACTAGATTTGAAGAGTCAAATCTAGGTGACACATTCTTAGGCCTCTTCTTTTTCTTCTGAAGCATGAAGCACTTAGGCCTAATGTGTCCTGCCTTGCCACAGTGATGGCAAACAGGCACAAACCTCGGATGAGAGCGAGGTTTACCCACAACACCTCTAAATTGAGGTTGGGAAACAGGACGAGGAACAACAGTATGAGAAACATGACTACACACAACAGGTTTCTTACCTAAGTCACATTTAGCTGCTACAGGCACAGCTTTGGAAGAAGAAGCCTTATTACAGTTAGGCTCAGAAATAATACCTAACATACGGTCCACCTTTTTATTTCCACTAGAAAATGCAGACAATTGGATTCTAGCATCTTCAAGTTCGGTTTCTAATATTTGGACTCTATTAGCTAGGCCTCTGTTTCTCTCCTCTAGGTCATCAACCATCAAAAGGCTTTACTCAAATTTGGCTTGAGCTTCAGTCTTTTCAAGCTCTACAGCTTTCAGCCTTTTATTCACCTCTATATTAGTCTTCTTAATAGCTAAACTCTCATTAAACAGTTCAACATAAGCTACTTGAAGACTTTCCTCATCTACAGACTCATCAAAAGAGACTTCTGAATCAGCATCATTAACAACAATCTCTCTCTCATCAGTCACACTAGCAGTAAAAGCAATATAATTGTCTTTAGGAGAGTCATCACCTTCAGAATCACTAAGTGATGCTGCCATGGCTTTCTTGCCTTTAGCCCTAAGGTATGTAGGACACTCAGATCTAACGTGCCCATATCCTTCACATTCATAGCATTGGACACCACGGGATCTACTATCCATATCCTCTCCAGACTCACTTCTGCTATGCCTACTTTTTTTAGGCATAACCTCCATATCCATGTTACTACTATGGCCACTCTTCTTAAGTTTAAGAAATTTTTTAAACTTCTTTACAAACAAGGCCAAATCACGATCCATGATGGGATCATCATCACTAGACGAATCATGCACAACTTCCTTAGTGATTTTCATCGCAAGCGTTTTTGGCTCTCTATAACCAGGAAGTTTTTTTCTTATAAACCTGCAGTTTTCCTACGAGTTCTTCTAAATTAAGCTGTTCGAGGTCATTGCTTTCCTCCATGGCGGTGATTTTGGGTAGGAATTTATCAGGAAGGGATCTTAGGATTTTTCTAACTATCCTATTTGTAGGTATAGTCTTACCTAGGTTAAAACTAGAGTTAACGATATCGTTAATCTCAGCATAAAAGTCATCAAAGGTCTCATCATCCTTCATTCTAGCGACCTCAAACCTAGTAGCAAGATCCTGAAGTCTATTATTTTTAACAGACAATGTGCCCTCATGCACAGTCTGCAGGATGTCCCAAACATCCTTGGCTATCTCACACATAGAGATTCTCCTAAATTCTGCATAACAAACAGCACCATGTATGGCATTAACAGCCTTGATGTTCCTATTGCTAGCATCAAATTCGTCCTTGGTCTACGTCAATTTATCTTTAGGGGAAGAGACCTCATCAACAACAAAAACGGGAGGTTTCCACCCGTGTTCAACAGTCATCCAGACCCTCTCATCTAAGGACTTAAGGAACGCTTTCATGGGAACCTTCCAATGTAAATATTATGTGCCATCAAAAAATGGCGGACAATTCAAGGGTTGACTACGTTCCATAGCTAATGGGTCAAGGATCGAGTTCAGGCTCTGATACCAATTGAAAATTCGGGGTTATCCTAAGTTCTGACCCTATGCGGAATTACAAGCAATAAACAGGACAAGTCATAATTACTGCTACAATGGAATTGAAACAGGCAATTACCAAATCAACCAACAATAATAAAATCCACAATATTAATTTAAAGTGAAATATAAATTGCGGAAAATAAACCAATCACACAAAATTCAACACAATAATTTTGGTGACGAAATGGAAAACTCTTCCGAGTAAAAAACCACTCCGGGTATAGGCTACCACCCGAATCTACTATATAGAGAAAAACTTACAGTGATGGTCAAGACCTATGGTGGCAACTCCACCGACTCAAGTACCTCAATACTGCAAGAACTCAAGGCAACTCCTCGAGCCCGCGACCCATGCTTTTCTTCAGAACCTCTGAAGTCTCTGAGTAGATTATATCACCAATGACGCCGGAACTCCGACTACCAAACTTCCTCCTAAAGAACTCTAAAGGATTAGGGAATCTCTATCTCATTCAACTAACCTCATGTCAATTGGAGCTCTAAATCTTCTGAAATATGCAAAAGCGTAAAAATCGCTCTGAAATCTCTATCTCATGTTACCAAATACTTGTCCAATTACTCCGATATCTTCAAGACTCATTACAACTCAATTGAACTTGTTTTGTTGCGGACATTGCCAATAAAAATGGAACTAACACATATAATATCTTATATTCTTTCAAATCGTTTAATTGATCTCTAGGCTTATAGTATTTATAAGTACTTACTCTTTACTCGCATATAGCTACTTTCTTACAACTGTCATTCTTTAAACTTTAATCTCATTCCCTAGCGTGTAGTTTCTACAACCCCCAAACCCAAGTCTCAATATATATTATGTTCATAAACATTTACTTAGTATCATGTATATATTTATACCTTGTCATTCTTATACTTTCAATCTAAAGTGTACTGATGTTGTTCTACTTACACACACACACATACACACACACACACACACACACATATATATATATATATATATATATTATATATATATATATATAATATATATATATATATATATCTTTACATCATGTTTTACGTTACACATATATTTATAGAGTTTCTTTATTATTTAAATTCGGTCAGAATACATCACAAGAAATCATCACATGGATTACTTACCTGGCTAGGCGATCACTCCTAATCCCGGTCCAATATGTCAAAACAAATCATAAAATGCAATAAGAACCGTTATTTGCAGAACTTTCTACTCATCTATATAAACTACAGACTTCCTCGGAATACATGAATTCTCTCTGATTCTATCGTATAGGCTTTATTACTCTAGCATGCTCTTATACACTATTCTAAACTAACTAGATGACTTAAATTCTCATTTTACGCGTTTGCGGCAAAACTTGCAGAAAAGTTTCCGCAAACGCTACAAAAGGGTCTCGAATCCTCCAAACTAATCCGAAATTGCTCAATTACCCTCGCAATATCATATTTATATCTCAACCAAGGCTACGGTCATCTAAGCTCAAACCCGCGAGAAACTCCGTTTTACCGGAAACTCGCTAATTCTACCGGATCGATCAAATCTAACCTCTTTTTCCCCGGATTCTACCATATTTATCGTTTTAACATATAAAAACATACCCAAATCATTTTATGCTAATTCGCTACACTACGAAACTACTGGAAACATCCGAATATAAAACTGTAAACTTTAAAATGACAAATTCTAAACGAAGAGTCGTACCAAAATTTTGAGGCCATATTCGGACTCCCAACAGCCATACGATCACACTGGTGCGATCAGAATTTCAATCGGGAAATGGACCGACGAGACAGGATCGGGAAACCCACTTCACGCCTCTTTCCTTCTTCTTTCCTACCGTTCACCGGCGATTCAGAGTCGCCGCTGGCCACCAATAGACACACGGTGGCTAGGCGCTTCTTCCCCGACTGTCGCGCCGGCCGACGGTGGCTGGGAAGTGGCCGACGTGAGCAACGTAAGGGGGGCGAATTTTGGGGGGTGAGGGGCCGAAAATGAGGGGTTTAGAAACTTTGCCCCTTTTTCAATTTTAAAAAAACTTTGAGCCTTTATATACTATATTGGAAAATATCAAATGGGTCCCTGCAAATTTGCTGTTTAGTCCTTAACTTGGGGTGTCTGCGGTAATTAGCAATTTGGAGGCCCTTCTAGTGCAAATTTCAAAAAGAGTTCAACACAAACGTTGTTCGTCTCAGAAAAAAGAGTCCGATGATTCCAGAACCAACTCAATCGGAGTTTGTTTGCTAATTCTATGACCAAAACTGTAAACTTTATGCGTTTTACAAAAATCGTGCTACTGACTTTTAATCCCAAGCGTTTTCCAATGCGACGAATATTCATAATATATTATTTCAACTCATATAACATTATTTGAACTCTTATTCTCCATTATCATCATGCTATGAGACTATAACATCAGTCCGAGAATCTTCTAGAACAGTCCTGAAAATCTGAGATGTTACATCAACCACTCCTTATAAAAATTTTGTCCTCAAAATTTATCCATCCCTATAATTGATGATCCGAACCTGGTCGAATGTGCGAAATCTATCATACTCTGAACTCCACTGATATTGTGAAGGGTCATGAGGGATAGGCTTTGTTTAAAGATTGAGAGGCTGAGTTTGAATACTTTTTTTTTTAAAATCGTTGAAATCTCATCGTCAAACCACCACTTCCGAACTTAAGCAGAATAGGTAAAATCTTTGACGGTCTCAGACTTTTACAAGAAACACATTTCCTGTATTCGAAAGGACCTCAATGTGAAATCATGAATTCTACCCCATCAAATCACGACCTTTTTACTATAGTGAATGAGGAAAATAAATAATGTCTACGATAAATTTTAACTATTTAAAATCATTTTTTATTCATTTCTAAGTATCGTAACATTTTTATTGTAAAATATATTTTAATAATTACGCATTATATAAATATTTTTATCATCGTCTAAATTTTAGGGGTGGCAAAATGAAACGAATCGAATTCGTGATGAATTCTAAATGAATCGAATTGTAATGCATTAAATTCAAATTCAATTCGTTTATTAAACGAATCATGATATTAGGATTCAGATTCGATTCGTTTAATAAACGAATATTCGTATTCGATTCGTTTATTCGTTTACATAAATCAAATGAATCGAATCGAATTTGTTATTTGTTTACTATTTGCATCTGATTCGTTTAGTATTCGCATCCGATTCGTTTAATAATAGAATATTCGTATTCATTTAATAATCGAATATTCGTATTCAATTCGTTTAATTAAAATAAAATACAAAATCTAAGCATCTATTACTGAACCGATGAGAACTACTATAATTCTTGTTCCAAATATACAAAATACTGAAGGAAATACAGATATTGTATGAATAAGAACAAACTCTTCTGCTATTTTTTAACAATGAGGATGTCCACTTGAAATCCTCCATTGCTGAATCTAATTCCTCTGAGTTGATTAGAATAAGATGTCTTGTCCACTTCCATGGAACTCGGTTCTTCATCTTCCTCAACTCTAGTTCCATCGTTAACAGAGTTCCAATTAGGACTGCTATTGCATGTCCTTCCAGGCTCAGTTTCAACATTTATTCTCCCAGTTTCTGCAAAATCAATGACATGAAAGAAAGAAAATTGTGATGGAAACTAAATCAACAACAATATGACAATACCATATGGTAACAAGAACCTTGTGTTGGGGTTTTGGGCGATGGGCGCATCGAAAGTGCGAGTTCGGGCGAAATCGTATTTTAAAACTTTTTCAAAATAAAAAATAAATTATTCAATATCTAATATGAATAATTTATTCATAGTTCCTAAACTTATTTATTCAATATCAAATATCAACATAAATATGGTGAAAACTCGTGAAACTTTTACGAAAATCGTTTTTCCGCAAAATGGCCTAAAATGCGTTTTTGACCGAACCGACTACCCGAAACTTATGGAAACTGCCCAGGTCAGATCCAATAGTGTCGAGGCAGTTCACGGGCTGCCTAAACAGTGACAGAATGAGTATTTTCACAGCCGTCACCCGGTTGACTCAATTTCCACCCGGTAACTTCGTTTTTGGTCGTTTTCGCTTATTTCAACTCCGAAACACTTTCCGAAAATTGTGCCAACTCCCAAAACACATCCATTACATTAATATGACATCAAAATCATCACATAATTTCCAGTTTGGACAGATCTGATCTGCAGACCAAAAATTCTCATTTTTCATGCTTTAAATCTAATTCTTTCAAGATTAATCTAATTAATCAAACACCAATCAAAATACCACCACATGAAGCAACCAAAAACAATTCTAGGCTATCTTAGAGTGGATCAATAACTCTAGAATGGCAACAATACTGTCCAACAATAATTTAAACAAATTAGAATATAATTACACTAATTAATTCCAATACACTTCACACATGCATCACAAGCCTCCAATACTTCATCCACAACCTAAAGCCCTAATTTTTCAGATTTAAAGGAACCCTAGAACCTTTCTAGATCATCAAGGAACAATAAATCAAATTTACTAAGCTTGGGTATAAAGAATTACCTTTAATTCTCTTGAATCCTAAGCATTTTCCTTGATTTTTCATCATTTTCTTCATGGATTTGTTGAAGCAAATCCTAGGGCTTTTATTTCTCTCTCATTTGGCCATGGAATAAGTGATAAGGTTGAAGAAAATAATTTTCCCTTTTTAAAAGAAACAAAAAAACGAAATTGATATGTACAAGGGGGGGTATTTTGGTCATTTTGGCTTATTTAATCAAATTAAAGTCAAATACAAGCTTTTAAAAGGCCAATTAAAATGTCATACATTTGCCTTTAATAAATACATGCATTATTTATCACCATGTATCATATTAATAATGATAATTGGATAAAGTTTGAAAATTTAATTATTTAAATATTTAAATAATTAGATAATTTAATAACAACCATATATGTATTTTTATTTACATTAAATAACAAATACATATATATAAATAAGGCATGTGTCAAAATCTTATTTGACAAATAATTAATGTGTATCTAATCGTATTATGTATCAAATATAAATACACAATTATTATTAAATGACCAAAATCCATAAATCCATGTGCTATCGTTTAACCAATTAAATGATCCGAATTAACTCATTTAATCCAGTGAAGTATTATGAATAATCTGTATTATTCATATCGAGTTGCTCAAGTGCTCAACGGGTACACTTCATATTGTGGGACTCTCTAAGTTTAGGTTTATCCGTCGCGAAATCCGATTTTGTGTCCATAATCCACCCACTCATGGATTATGACGACCACAGATAATCTAGCTAAACTATACAAGCTGAGGTCATTGCATACATATAATCCCTCCGTCACAGGCTATCCGTATTATACCTGAGATATAGATGAGAACGTCAAATCCGTTCGGTATAATACAATCGACTTTCAATTTTATGATCTCTAAATAACATTCGGAACTGATTTCACTAGATCATAAACACGTGAGGATGCCTATGCCCTGTACACAGGACTAACAGATCCTATCTTGATACACACTGGATATCATGAGCATCAGTCCACACCCAACGAACATGTGAAGGTCTGATCACAGATAGATTGTTGACGTGACTGCCATCAAAGTGTGGAGGATAACTTATATATCCCACTGTGGTATCTCAAGTCGAAGGACCACTATGCTCGCTCAACTCGAGAAGGTTCCTATTGACGTTGATGTACCATCTATTAGGAAACCTTTGGTGAGTCGTTTAGTGTCTTATCAAATAAACACCTACATGTCTATACGAGTCTCCCGGACTCATAGTTCACTGGGATAAATCATCGGACCAAGTCACGATATACGACATGCACTGGTCTCAGCAGATTTTACTAATTGACCTGTATCAGTAAATCTTGACTAGAAACTTTATTTAAGGATAAACATCTTATATTGTGCCTCCCAATGTCGATTACAATTTAAAATGTAACTGCGCACTATATCGTAAATCCTAGGGTCTTTGTCTAATGAACACATATCACTAAACCGGATTTAGTTTCGGTTTAATTGGGATCAGATATCTAATCGTAATTAGACCGACTATGTGTATAAAAGACAAGGGTGCTACCATTAAATTTAGTAATGTTATGGAAAATCAAACTGCTCGAAATTATGAATCGGACATAAATACGATCCGGATTGACGCTTGGAGCACCAACCCTAACAATTTCCCCCACTTGCTCTAGTGCCAATCTGTAACGACCCGGATTATTTTAGCATGATCGCGTAGGTTTTATTTTCAGGGTGTGTAGCCGCGTCTGAATACGAGGTTAATTTTTAATATAAATAGAGACTTTTTCAATAAACAATTATAAAATGATAATAAATATACTTGAGGGGTTAAATTGAAATCTAATTAATAAGAATTTAAATATGTGTCTATATATATATATATGCATCTAGATTTCTCTACAGAGATCTTAAAAAAAAAAACACACACACGCGCCAATTTGGGGATACAGTATACACACCCCATAAAATTGGCTTAACTCCCAGCCCCATCCCATGCTGTTTTCCAGCAATGACACTCCAAGTTTGAAAATTTTTGCCACTTTTCACACCATTTTTAACTCTTCTAGCTCCCTAGCTTGAGTGTTATTCTTGGTGTAGGAAGACAAGAACAAATGGAGCCTCGAACTCCTCTTTTGACCGGCTGATGCAAGGGAATTTGGGGATTTTTGTTTTCTTCAAAATTAAAGGACCCCGTGATAAAAGAAGAATAATCAAGGCAGAAACGAGAAGAAAGAAGTGAAACCGAGAGCATGAGGAAGAAGAAGATGGGGAGAGTCGGTGGTCAGGTAGGGTTTCAGTTCCCGCTAATAATTTCGGGCAAAGTACCACCGGCGATACACCCATTCAACACTGAGGAAAAGAAAAGCTTCAATATTTCCTGATTCCGTTCAGATAAAGCCAAACAACTTTCTCATTTGCTTACATTTCCCATGGATTACATTAATCGTAACCTCTCTGGTAATGCCCTTCATTTTTCTGCATATTTTCCAGCTCTCATGCATTTTCTATTTGTTTCCCGAGAAAATTTTAGCTGATAGAAAATAAATAGATATTATCTTAAACGTTACAGTTTGTGGACCCCAGTTAACTAATTATAATTCATTATGCTTGATAATTTCTATTTGCTTCTCTGAAAAATGTATGGACAGGACAATTGGCAATTATTATAAATTTCATAAAATTTTAATTTGTGGGGCATAATTGCTAAAGGCAGCCGCTTGTTATCAACTATGCCTTTCATTTAGAAAGAAATAAGAAATGATTAGTAGATTCAATTTTCATGTGCGACCTACCAAATAATTTCTTCATTCTCGGTCAGTTGATACCTAGGAGAAAATTGATTGGGTTTCTAAAGTTATGGATTGTAAGATGATATTGATAATTTTTATGTGTTGGATTTTAGTGGCTTGCTCTAGGGTTTTCAATTAAGCCAGAAAACTTATTGTGAGGTTAATTAGTTTGTGTATATGTTGAGAAGGAACATTAAAGAAAGAAAATGAAATGAAAAGTGAGAGGCCATTTTTTTTATGTTATGTCTGGAATGTTGATAACACCTAGACCCACTTCTAATATTTCTTTATTTTAATAATCATGAATATGGATGTGGTTATTGGGTAAGAATTTATAGTCGATATGAGATGATATAAAAAAAAAAGAATGTAAATGTATAAAATTAGAGAATGACATTACTGATGGATCATCAATCATTTCAGTTTAAAAAAGAGGAAACGATTAAATTTTAGTTTTAAAAAAAGGGTTAGTGTATAGCCGAATGTGATATTAAGGTGTATGTTGATGATAGTGAGTGTGGTTAATCTTGTGATGCTTAGTGTTAGATCCAGCAATGATATTTCGGTTAGCTAAGAATGTTAGCAAAATATATTATCATATGACCATGATTGCACGCATTCAATCATTTACATGCACGATTAGAATTGCAAGATCTAGTACACTAATCATTTTTGAACACGTGTGTTTTTATAGACTCCATGCATGAGGACACATTATTCCATTCGAGCACTCTACTTTATATTTAAGATATGAATGAAATTTATGATCTATGTTAATGTTTCAGTTTAAAATTTCAGTTTAAGGATTCCATTATGTCTTCTGTCCACATGTTCAGTTTATGTGTAACTCATGTTATCATTTTATGATTTTAAGTTACGTGTTCAACAACTACATTACAGAGCATGTGTTTCATCTTATGTGATTCAATTTATGAATCAGTGCATGTAATTAGTTTACATTTCCGATTCATATATACAGTTATAATTTCAAAGATATGTACATAAGAAAACATAGCTGTGAGTAGTAAAAGCATGAGAAATATATATGTTTGTGCATTAAGATTTTTAAAAATTGAGTTGAAACTAAAAATGGTTTTGAAATTCAAAAAAAAGGGTTTTAAAGGAAAGTTTCAATCGCTTTTAAAAGAAAATATATTTCCGAAAATGTTTTTACAGTTTTGAGGTACATAATATGACTTGATGATTTTCGGGGCATGAGGGAAAAACTCACCCCAGTATGTAACTATTACAAAGATGGAATTGACGGATATAGTCACATATGCACATGTGGAGGACTGAGGGAACGCTCTCAGATCCTCGAGTAGGACTAGGGGCTACAGGGTCCCGAAATCCTGATTTTCAGAGATGGCCGGTTGAGTTATGGTCCTGGGCATCGAGTACACCCATTTGAGTTATGGTCCTGGGTGCAGAGAGACGTCCAGTTGAGTTATGGTCCTGGACGTAGATCAGTTTTCAGTTTTCAGTACATAGTTTTTCAGATTTTCAATACCCAGTTTTCAGAAATAAGATTTTTATAAACAATTCTCAATTTTCAGATTTTCAAGTTTTCAGTATCAGGTTTCAGAGATCAGGAAGACAAGTTTTATAAAGATTATCAGAAAGCAATTTTCAGAAAATAGTTTTTCAGAAAGATTTTTAAAACGTATTTTCGTTATGCATGGCATAATTAAGTAAAATCTAATTCATAAGTTATGCATAGACCACATATATGTCCTAGATACCATTTGAGTTGCACATAGTTGACATGATGCATGATGGCATTAGCGCACTTATATGTATATTTGGTCAATGTATGCGCGGACAGTATGTTTACATAAGAATAATCTATCACAAATAATAGTGCATGATAACATGGCCCCATATGCCTGTATATACATTTGATGATAGCGTGATTAATGCTTGAAACAATGAATATGTTATAGATCCGATTTGATGATATTTCAATGTGATGAAAGAAAGATAACTATAGTAAGAGTCTGAATTGGAACTAGTAGATGAGTAAGTAGGAAAGTATTAAGATAACAGAGTAGTGTAGCAAGGCAAGTGTTTTGAGTTTTGCAGGTTGGTGATCTGATCGGTCGACCACAGATACCAGATCTTGAGGAGCCGGATAGCAGCGTTGCAGCCAGGCAGTCACTAGATCTTGGGTGGATAAGAGTCAAGTTGTTTATGAGTGTATTGTAAAGTAATTGAGTTGTTTGTAAGTTCATTGTGTGCATTGTTTAAAAAACGTTTCGAGGCGGCCGTCTCGGACCGCCTCACACCGCCTCACGGCGTCGGCGCGTCGAGGCGGCCGCCTAATACGCTGCTGTCCATTTTCCCGCCTTTCACCGCCTGAGGCTGCCGCCTCAAGCAGATTCGGCGCAAGGCGGTCTGAGGCGGCCGCCTAGCGTTCAATCTTTTTTTTTTTTAATTTTTACCACTGAAACGACGACGTTTTAGGGGTGCCAAAACGTCGTCGTTTTGACTTCCTTATAAAAAAAAAATAGCGACGCATTGGAAATTTGGGTTTCTCGTCTCAGGGTTTCTTCTCTCAGGGTTTCTTCTTCGCAGATAATTAGATACTCTAGGGTTTCTTCGTCTCGGGTTTCTTCTTCGCGTCTCGCATTGGAAATTTCGTCTAGGGTTTCTCGTCTCAGCATCGACGCATCAGCTTCTCGGCGTGTCTTCTTCAGCTTCTCGGCGTGTTGTCTTCAGCTTCTCGGCTCGGGAAAGAGAAGGACTTATAACACCCACTCTTGGATCACCCATTCCTGTACTACTGCAACTAGGTGTTGCAATTGAGGTGATATTTTGTTTTGATTGTTTGAATGTTTTCTGATTGTAATGCTGGTTTTCACTCAATCTGACTATATGTCTTGGCTAGCTATATGAAATAAATATTTGTTGGATTCGTTACCTGTTATCAGATATTTATTTAAATGATCGATTGAATGTTTTCTACTGTTTGACTTTCAGTAATAGACATGCCTCATATGAATGACTGTTAACTCAGTTATTAAATTCTATACAGTTTAATTTCAAAACCCACTTAATTTCGACAATCAACAAAAGACAGAAACATTGGAATTAACAACACAGGATCAATATGAATGACTGTGAAACATGAGTTATGGTAATAAGAATCAACCAGACTCACTACATAGGGGAAAGAATAAGTTACAAAAATAAAGCATGTATCACCGCTGCAGAATTATAACAGTAGTTACATCTTTAGAAGTTTTAAATTATCTCTGAAACTTCCACTGAGTTTAGGGATTAGTTATCAATAATTTTTTGAACATATTATAAATTATGAAGAAGTTAATGTATTTTCAATCAGTTATCAATAGTTTTTTGAACATACTATGAATTATGAAGAAATAAATATATTTTGGATTATTTTTCCGATTTCGGATTGAGGCGCCCGCCTCACCGCCTCGAGGAGGTCCGCCTCGCGCTTCAATAGCCGGCCGCCTCGAGGCGCCGCCACGTATTTTTAAACATTGGTTGTGTGAGTCCAAAGTTTGTAAAAGTTTTTATTTTTACGTACTCTCGGGCATGGAGCCCAATTATTATGTCTTGAGTTTATTGATTTGGTGTGTATCATTAGTGTTGAGCCCTTTAGGTTGTATTGTGGAGCTGGACTTGATCCAGGTTGCTCGATTTTAGCAGAGGTCATGCCGAAATTTCGGCAAAGTTAGAGGCTTATGGAGTCAGGATTTGCTTGTCTCCTGCCGGTAGCATCCTGGTTTAGGCGGGATGTTACACAATCCATGGTATCCTATACACATCTCAATATATATCGCATACTCATGGCCCTCAAGAGCTCACCAGCACTCAAGAGGTAGGCAACAACAAGTAAGCTTGCTTTATCAAATCGAGACTGTCCAACAAACCCAACCATTTTCCTTAACTAGCATCATTCATAATCTGTAGAATCAAATTTCACATCAATATGACTCAGATGCTATATCAGTATTGTGCTATAACTGCTGAGTTGTCTAAGTATATATGGATCAAATCCAAAATACTTTGAGACAACCGCATGCACAAAACTAATATCAACACTTTTAATCATTGAGGTCATTTTGCAAACTTCATAAGTCCATATTTCGAAAGTCGCAACTGATTCCACTAGTGTAGTATAATCAACAGTGACATTTTTACTGCATCTTTTCTGACTTTATATGACATAGACCATCTAAGGTCATAATTAGAATCAAAACTAATCTGACCGGTTGCAGATTAATTTCTCTATGAATTAGAAACTCGTTCTTAATATCTCAAAGATCATAAAGAACATGTTTCAAGATCCATCATATGGTCTACAATATATCAAAATAATTGTAACAATTATGATTAAACTGATATCTTTAATCGTACACAATATAATATATTCATTATGCCATCATCCAATGATGCATAAGATTGACTAGACAGTCTAATCAATCTATCTATCGACAAGGTATCATCATTTACGAAAGATGAAATAATATATATAAAAGACACATTAACAGTCAAACAGTTATATTAACTGTCATACATATAGTCTTACTGTGTCCTTTATTAGATCGTATCTAATATGCGACTAATGGGAGTTTCTCACAAGTCTCTTAGTTTTATATCATATATAAAACTTTATATCAAATATAACAGAGATTACTCCCACTGCAAACACGGAGAAAAGAAGACTTAGGATATGTATTACTAGAATGAAATGTGTACGCTCCCACTTACCCTACTGACAAATACGTATTCTCTATACTTCGATAAAACCAGACAATCTGATTGATATCAAAAATAGAGAACAATGATTTCTAGAAAGCTTATCTGAGTCTACAATAGGCTCTATAAGCTAGTATATTAAACTGTGATCTTAGCAGTGTTAGTGTTCATAGAACATGCCAAGGATCTAATAAGCATGAAAACATGTTCATAAATTCAAAATAAGTTCCGGAATTACTTACATTGAATGGATTTGAGCTTTTAAAATTTTGAGAAGAAGATCCAAGATCCGAGATGCTTCCTTTGTTGATTCCAAGCTTTGAGTTGAAGATCTCCAAGATCCTTCCTTTGTTGATTCCAAGCTTTAAGTGATGATTCCAACTCTTGAAGTAGTTTCCCTATCACCTTAGTTGATTTCTCCAAGTGCTAGCTTTGTTGATTTTGCCACAAAATCAAAGAGAGGGAGGCCATAGTTCACGCCTATTTTCTTGATGAAACTCACGCCCATTTGTGTATTAGGGTTTCCAATTGTTTCAAGTGTTGTGTTTTTACATGTGTGAAGAGAGAGAGCAGGGTTTTGTAAAGGGTTTTTACCCTTTTCACCAAAACCATGTAGTTGGGGTAATTTGGTTTCACCTAAACCAAGTAGTTGGAAGTAAGTGGTTTTGGCATAAATGCCAATCACTTTCCAACCACCACTTCACATGTGTGACATGTGTGAAGTGGGCCCTACCATTTTGAATTCAAAACTCAAAATGTCTCTACGAACATTTGCCGCGGGGCGGTTCCGTTTAATCCGATTAAACGAACTTTCGTCGCTAAATAATTAAATCCAATTTAATTAAATAACGATGCCTCGCAAATATATATTACGAACGTCATCTACGAATTAATTCTAAATTAATTCGTTCATTCGCATTAAAGTCCAACTTTAATTTCATAATGAATCCAATTCATATTAATATATCCAATTCATATTATATATCAAATTTAACTATTAAATTTATTTTATCGATTAATTCCAAATTAATCGCGTTCTCTCTTTTCGAACACATTTAATCCCAGATTAAATAATACCTCAATTAATCCCAGATTAATTTTCTCCATCTTAATTAATCCCAGATTAATTCTCTCTCTTAAGTAATCCCAGATTAATTCTAATTTAAATCAACTGTCATCGGTGAATCTTTGGGAAGCGACCCAAGAGATCCCTGGATATGTTGGCAGTAAATACGGTTATCGGATTATCCGAATACGTGCGTACCTCGTACCACGTGCTTACCGATTTACAAGACATGGTTGGCTTCTAGCAAAGCACCGTGCCTTCCCAATTCTCTAGAAATATTCTTACTGGAATATATAATCTATGTCAGGCGTAGTATACGTAGTATTGCGTATTGCGATCCAGTATCGGATTGTCACGTGCTAGGCCTGGGGCTGGAATGTGTCTGCCCCGTACGAAGCACATGTCGGATGTCTGGTAACTAGTCTCTATAATCGGACATACATGACCTAGTCATAATATCCCGATGACTGCAGTACTTAAGAGCACTAGTACCGTATCCTACGTGACATCATCTCCACTATGACTGGAGTGATACTTCCGTCTTGACATCACACCCAATACACTACGATTCTCGATATACCTAGCAGAGGCGTACACAGAACCTGTTAAAGCCCTGGACGACCAAAACTAAAGCATACCGATTGTCGCAAGTATTAGCGATGCAAGTCTCAGGTTAAGACCAAATACACATACCCTGATTTCGGACTTCCATAGACACATAGTCATACTACCAATGGAATTCCGAGGGGTCTATCCAGAGCGAAGCTGTTTTCGTACCATCGGTAAAACACAACCTCCTATTACACTTGCATGAGTATCCTATACCCAAATATATGAGAACTATGCCGTTATGATCTCACATAACACGCACAAGTGTAATACTAGTTTATTCCGCATTATCGATGTCCAGTCTCGATAATACTACGACTAGGGATATTTAATGATTAATCTTTCGAGGACTGATACTGTCTCATATCATCTCAATCCAGGAACTAATCATAGGGACCTCCTATCATTTATACATCTAGGTGATCTAATCACAAATGATTAGAGTGCAATCTCCTTGTCACATAGTTAATTTGTACAACAACACCATGATCTGTAAAAATAGTGACGCTATGGGTCATAACTGTCCAACAATCTCCCACTTGGCCTATAGCCAGTCACTCGAGTGTCTTACACCCGAACTATGTATGGTTCGCTCAAATTGCTGAGGAAAGGCTTTCGTCAACGGATTTGTATGATTATCGTCTGATGTGATTTATTCGATCATCGCATCGCCACGATGTATGATCCGAACGAATCAGATGAATAGTTGAAGTATATATCTGGATCGTTGATGAGACCATTAATTCTTTAGCCTGTGCTGACGCCTAGCTCAGCTGCTAACAGAACTATATCTAATCTAATTAGATTTGATATAGACCCAGATGGCTTCTATTGCTGCCTCAGCTGCAGCAATAACCCGCATTTGTTGTTTATTCAGTAACAGTATCTTGCTTGGAAGATTTTCAGGTCACTGTTCCGTTATTCAAACTGTATAGTACCGTTTAGCGACTTAAGTCGTTTTATCGGTTAGGAAACTTGCTACAGTGATCCCAGTCACTTCAAGTTTTCCATCTCCATAGTATAAGACATCATCCTTAGTTCTCGAAGATACTAACGGATGTTCTTAATATCAATCCAGTGACTATCACTTGGATTGACCTGTTTGTGACTCCATATGCTCAAAACATATGAGACACCAGGTCACGTACATTTATTTTAATGTACGAGTTCTTAGTGATTGTTAACAACTTTAAATCTATCCCAGTAAATCTTTATTCCTAAAATAAAGGTTGTTTCTCCCAAGAATTCTATGGAGAATTTTCATGAAGCCAAGCTTTCACTGATTGTAATATGGGAATATCATTTCCAAGAAATGACATATCATCATTATTTAGGACATCATTGTCAGTGCTCCCACTAATCTCCTTATATACACAAGAATCATATTTGTTTTGAATCAAATCATACACCATTATGATTACATCAAAACGATAGTTCCAAGAACCCAATGCTTACTTCAATCCATACATGGATTGAATAACCTGCAAACCTTGTTTGCTAGTTTTGTAAACATCCTCCAAAGAGGTTTCCGTTTAAGGAAATTGATTTTGACGTTCAGCTGCCATATTTCATGAATGAAAAATGCAGCATCAGCAAGCATTATCCAAATGGATTTAACGTGGAAACAGATAAAGATTTCGTTGTAATCAACATAATGTTGATAACGATACATTTTCGCTACAAGCCTAGCATAGTACGTTGGTATGTTGCCTTCCATGTATGTCTTCCTTGAAGACTTATATAGTACCAATAGGCACAATGCCTTGTGGTACAACAACTAGTGTCCAAACGTAGTTGTTATATATGGAATCCATTTTGGACTCATGGCACTTTGCCATGATAGGGAGTCGATACCTTGTATCACTTCCTTATACGTAGTCAGTTCGTATTCCTCAATAAGATTGACATCTTTATGAGGTGAGATCAGAAACCCATACCCCAGGTTGTTTTCTGACTCTCTCCGACCTACGCGGTTCTTGTGTATTCGAAGATTACTGGTACAGTTTCATCCTTGATGAACTGTTTGTGTTCCATTAAGGACTAGGTGCCTTGAACAGTATTACTCCGATTTTCATCGAGTTTTACTATCCTCCCACTTACCACTGCATACCGGTATTCCTCTTAGGAAAACCGCTTGGTGAGCAACAATTACATTGTTCTCTAGTGAGTTGTATAAGTACTATACTTTGGTTTCCTTAGGATAACCAATTATATTAGGCACTTATCCAATTTGGGTTCTAGTTTGGTATCATCCAAACGTATGCCTAGCATTCCCAAATCATCAGGAGTGAGAAAGCCCAGTTTCTTTCCTGTTTATATCTAATATGAAATCTGTCAAACAGATTTTTATGGAACCTTATTCAAAATAAGTATTGCACTATTAATGTTTATCCCTTTTGAAGGAAAATGGTAGCTCAGAGCGACTCATGATTAACCTTATCATGTCCAACAAAATTCGGTTTCTCCGTTCGGACACACTGTCAAATTTTCCAGGAGGAGTCCTCATTGAAAGAATACTATACTCTTTCAAGTATATGAGAAACTTATTGCTTAAGTATTTTCATCATGGTCAAACCGTGATGTTTTAATACTTTAGCCAATCTATTTGTCTACTTCGTGTCGAAACTCTAAAAGTTTCCGATTCGTGCTTCATAAGAAACACATAACCATAACGAGATGCCACATCTGCAAAGGTCACGAAACATTTATTTCCATATTTAGCCTAGCTAGATATGGGCCCACTTACGTCACTATGATCGAGGGCTAATAGATCGGTGGCATTTATACTTCTACCAAGTAAAGGTGTTTTAGGCACTTTGCCTAATAAACTAGATTCGTAGACTTCATTTGAATGGAATCAAATCCGTCCTAGTATCCATTCTTCAAAAGTGTGGATATACGAGTCTTGTTTAATGTGTCCCAGACAACACTGCCACAAATAAGTCTTATCTGATCAAATCAGTTTGAGCTACTTGTTTGTCATGTTATATGTTTGAGATTTATTTATATTCAAAATATAAATACTGTTGTTCACATCTAATGTGTTTATCTCAATATCATCTTTATAAAATAAAACACTTTAGTGTTCTAGAATATAAAGGTATACTCGCAACGAGTTATACACGATATAGAGATATTATTTCTAGTCAAACTAGTTATATTTTAACAGTTTCCTAATTTAAGTACATACCAGAAGGGTAGTTCCTAAACTTAGGTATCTACGGTTGAAACAGCGATTGTCGTCCCATTTCCGATTCGCAGATTAATCTCAAATGATGTCAGTATCCTGTTCAAAACAGATTCTGAACATCAATACATATATTTTATGTACCACACTAAGTATTCAAAATCTAATTTTAATACTAGTAGTGAACATAATGTTTGACAAACATATTTGAAGTCAGAGCCTTGCTCGTCTTCAATTCCTTCATGTCTGCTTTGTCCATACGGCAGTCACGCTTCAATGACCCCGTTTGCCACAATTTAGGCAGACATCTTGGGATATGTCATTTATCTTCCTAGAAGATTATAATGATTTTGCCTTTGCCCTTTTCACATTCCAGAAGTCTTTGGCCAAGCCTTGGCCTTCTAGAATATCGAAGTAAGATGCGCCTTGCGCTACTTGCCTTATTGCAAACTTTGACTTTGGTCTCCTTGAGAATAGTTATTAACTCTCCAAGAGTTGTTTATTGCAATTTAATACTTCTAAGATCTAAGAATAGATCTATGAAGATCCTTCAATTTCATTATCATACTTTAAGGATCTAATCCTTAGTTCTGATTAAGAAATTAAGGAGTCATTATGACAAGTATAATGAATTAAGCACTAAAGTTATCATCACATGAATCTTCCAAAGATCATGCTCTACTATTTGCTTAACTCTGGGCTTAGGCCTAATATGTTATTTTATCAAATAAAGTAACTTATTTGTTTCCAGGATCATCCTGAAATTTTATTCCCAATTTGAAAATTAAAGTCATCTAAACACATTTTCCCTAGGATAATGTTTTAAACACTAATCTTTCAATTTAATCTTGATTCTAATAGTCCAACTATTTAATCAACGATTTCAGGTACTATTTAATATAATGATTACTATGGTCCAACCATTTATTCAATTATAATTAAATTGGTTAATTCAATTATATTGATTACTATAATCAATTATAAAATCAACCATTATTGAATAGTTTGAATTACAGTCCAACTGTTTATTAAAACAACAATTAAATATTAGTCCAACTAATAAATAATATATATTTGACGAATGATATTTGATTGAGCGCATATGGCAAGTAATTAAACGAATATTGCAAATTTAATTCTCGCCTCCCACTATTTTTCGGCGAGCCTCTAACCCTCTGTCGAGTACTCGGGAAACCCAGTTTCCTAGTGGGCTAGGATCCCGTTAAATAACACAACCTTGACTTTGGCCAACAAACTGTATGATATTTAACTAGGTAGATCTCAAAGATCAATTGGATCCCATCCAATTCCTAGATCCAGTAGGTGGACATCCAAGTCCGAAACATATATCTTATATATGCCAGTATATCGAATATATTACCTAACCTTTTTCCTCTGAATCAACTAAGCCTTGGCTTTGGCACAACAAACTTAATGATCCCAGTTAAGCGGAACCCATTGACATGGAAAGCTTCGTAATCAATGTCGATGGACAAGAAGTGATCTTGACTTTGGCCAACAAATCACAACTTGGACAAGACACCGATATGGAACAAAACTCTCATGATTCAAACACATCCGCAATTGACAAAGGTCTTGACTTTGGCCAACAAACCAATGCCAACTTTGGATCTTGAGTAAGAATCACTCAATGGAAGGAAAAACGCTTAATATGTTGTGAGGGTTTTTCGCGTGCAAATTGGCAACCAATTTATTATCTTTGTTAAGGTCTCATCATCATACACCCTTAAACATGCATTCTAAATACATAATAAAGCGCGTATAAATAAATAAATTAATAATGATATGCGGATGGATATCTCACAAATTGTTCCTAGAACAAATCACTCTCTTTCCTCTCCCCGGCTAGAACTATTCTAACTTCTACCCAATTACAAAATACAATAAAGAAACTTCATTAACATTGAGGGGAATAGGTGAGAAGAGAAATACAATGAGAAATGAGATAAAAGGCTGGACACGCATGTCCAATTTAAATAAATTCTAAACTTATTACAATAATTTCCAAAACTGCCATTGCCCTTCTAATATCCATCCGATATACATTATTCATACAACACATTCATGTATTCATACAAATCATGTTATTCAATCAATCTAATCCAATTAATTAATCTTTGAATTAATGACCATATAATGTTCATACAACGATTTGATTTGCGTGAGTCAAACTCGTTTAAGAATAAATACTCAAAGTAAGTATTCTTGAATTATATTGAACTACAACTTTAAATCCAATTTATTTGTATTCAATACTAATTCCAATTTAATTCCAAATTAAATATATACACTTACTTTTAAGCCTTAAAGACTTGGATTCCAAATCCAATCTTAATGGGTCTCAAAGGCCCAATAACATCCAATGTCATTTCAATTAAAGTCCAATGAGCTTTTAATTGATTCTTAAGGCATGGGCTTTGGCCATAATGGATCAAACCCAAAATGCCAAGGCCCAATAGGAATCACCATATTGCCAACAAATCAATTTAGGCCCATTAGGCCCAATTAAATTCTTTAAAAGGCCAAGTGATATATTTGGACCTTATGGAATTGGTTTTGGGCCCAATTGGATCCAATCCAAAAGTCCAAAACCAAACTTAGTCAAACCAAGCCCATTAAACCCAAATACACACTTTTAGCCCATTACATAATTAAAGGCTTATTAACATAATTATAATATTCTAAATATCACAATTATTTGAATTAAAGTGTATTAGCCATGATTAATTAATTAAACTCAATATTTCCAAAATACCAATTAATTTAATTAATCATGCTTAATCCATTAATTCATGCTCAACACAAATTAAAGCCAAAATACATCATTTCATGCTCAACACAAATTGAATCCTAAAATCATCATTTCATGCTCAACATGCTCTTTGATTTTAACATAAACATTATTGACTTTGATTCTAATCTAATCAAACCAACAATCAACATTTAAACATGCATTTAAACACATCATTTCATGTTACAAAAATCAAAAAACTGCCCAGTTCACTGTCACAGTTTCGTAATCTGTAGAATCAAATTTCATGTTACAAAAATCAAAAAACTGCCCAGTTCACTTTGGCCAACAAACCAACCATTTTCCTTAACTAGCATCATTCATAATCTGTAGAATCAAATTTCACATCAATATGACTCAGATGCTATATCAGTATTGTGCTATAACTGCTGAGTTGTCTAAGTATATATGGATCAAATCCAAAATACTTTGAGACAACCGCATGCACAAAACTAATATCAACACTTTTAATCATTGAGGTCATTTTGCAAACTTCATAAGTCCATATTTCGAAAGTCGCAACTGATTCCACTAGTGTAGTATAATCAACAGTGACATTTTTACTGCATCTTTTCTGACTTTATATGACATAGACCATCTAAGGTCATAATTAGAATCAAAACTAATCTGACCGGTTGCAGATTAATTTCTCTATGAATTAGAAACTCGTTCTTAATATCTCAAAGATCATAAAGAACATGTTTCAAGATCCATCATATGGTCTACAATATATCAAAATAACTTGTAACAATTATGATTAAACTGATATCTTTAATCGTACACAATATAATATTCATTATGCCATCATCCAATGATGCATAAGATTGACTAGACAGTCTAATCAATCTATCTATCGACAAAGGTATCATCATTTACGAAAGATGATTAATATATATATAAAAGACACATTAACAGTCAAACAGTTATATTAACTGTCATACATATAGTCTTACTGTGTCCTTTATTAGATCGTATCTAATATGCGACTAATGAGAGTTTCTCACAAGTCTCTTAGTTTTATATCATATATAAAACTTTATATCAAATATAACAGAGATTACTCCCACTGCAAACACGGAGAAAAGAAGACTTAGGATATGTATTACTAGAATGAAATGTGTACGCTCCCACTTACCCTACTGACAAATACGTATTCTCTATACTTCGATAAAACCAGACAATCTGATTGATATCAAAAATAGAGAACAAGGATTTCTAGAAAGCTTATCTGAGTCTACAATAGGCTCTATAAGCTAGTATATTAAACTGTGATCTTAGCAGTGTTAGTGTTCCTAGAACATGCCAATGATCTAATAAGCATGAAAACATGTTCATAAATTCAAAATAAGTTGCGGAATTACTTACATTGAATGGATTTGAGCTTTTAAAATTTTGAGAAGAAGATCCAAGATCCAAGATGCTTACTTTGTTGATTCCAAGCTTTGAGTTGAAGATCTCCAAGATCCTTCCTTTGTTGATTCCAAGCTTTGAGTTGAAGATCTCCAAGATCCTTCCTTTGTTGATTCCAAGCATTAAGGGATGATTCCAACTCTTGAAGTAGTTTCCCTATCACCTTAGTTGATTTCTCCAAGTGCTAGCTTTGTTGATTTTGCCACAAAATCAAAGAGAGGGAGGCCATAGTTCACGCCTATTTTCTTGATGAAACTCACGCCCATTTTGTGTATTAGGGTTTCCAATTGTTTCAAGTGTTGTGTTTTTACATGTGTGAAGAGAGAGAGCTAGGGTTTTGTTAAAGGGTTTTTACCCTTTTCACCAAAACCATGTAGTTGGGGTAATTTGGTTTCACCTAAACCAAGTAGTTGGAAAGTAAGTGGTTTTGGCATAAATGCCAATCACTTTCCAACCACCACTTCACATGTGTGACATGTGTGAAGTGGGCCCCACCATTTTGAATTCAAAACTCAAAATGTCTCTACGAACATTTGCCGCGGCGCGGTTCCATTTAATCCGATTAAACGAACTTTCGTCGCTAAATAATTAAATCCAATTTAATTAAATAACGATGCCTCGCAAATATATATTACGAACGTCATCTACGAATTAATTCTAAATTAATTCGTTCATTCGCATTAAAGTCCAACTTTAATTTCATAATGAAATCCAATTCATATTAATATATTCAATTCATATTAATATATCAAATTTAACTATTAAATTTATTTTATCGATTAATTCCAAATTAATCGCGTTCTCTCTTTTCGAACACATTTAATCCCAGATTAAATAATACCTCAATTAATCCCAGATTAATTTTCTCCATCTTAATTAATCCCAGATTAATTCTCTCTCTTAATTAATCCCAGATTAATTCTAATTTAAATCAACTGTCATCGGTGAATCTTTGGGAAGCGACCCAAGAGATCCCTGGATATGTTGGCAGTAAATACGGTTATCGGATTATCCGAATACGTGCGTACCTCGTACCACGTGCTTACCGATTTACAAGACATGGTTGGCTTCTAGCAAAGCACCGTGCCTTCCCAATTCTCCAGAAATATTCTTACTGGAATATATAATCTATGTCAGGCGTAGTATACGTAGTATTGCGTATTGCGATCCAGTATCGGATTGTCACGTGCTAGGCCTGGGGCTGGAATGTGTCTGCCCCGTACGAAGCACATGTCGGATGTCTGGTAACTAGTCTCTATAATCGGACATACATGACCTAGTCATAATATCCCGATGACTGCAGTACTTAAGAGCACTAGTATCGTATCCTACGTGACATCATCTCCACTATGTCTGGAGTGATACTTCTGTCTTGACATCACACCCAATACACTACGATTCTCGATATACCTAGTAGAGGCGTACACAGAACCTGTTAAAGCCCTGGACGACCAAAACTAAAGCATACCGATTGTCGCAAGTATTAGCGATGCAAGTCTCAGGTTAAGACCAAATACACCTACCCTGATTTCGGACTTCCATAGACACATAGTCATACTACCAATGGAATTCCGAGGGGTCTATCCAGAGCGAAGCTGTTTTCGTACCATCGGTAAAACACAACCTCCTATTACACTTGCATGAGTATCCTATACCCAAATATATGAGAACTATGCCGTTATGATCTCACATAACACGCACAAGTGTAATACTAGTCTATTCCGCATTATCGATGTACAGTCTCGATAATACTACGACTAGGCGAGGACTGATACTGTCTCATATCATCTCAATTCAGGAACTAATCATAGGGACCTCCTATCATTTATACATCTAGGTGATCTAATCACAAATGATTAGAGTGCAATCTCCTTGTCACATAGTTAATTTGTACAACAACACCATGATCTGTAAAAATAGTGACGCTATGGGTCATAATTGTCCAACAATCTCCCACTTGGCCTATAGCCAGTCACTCGAGTGTCTTACACCCGAACTATGTACGGTTCGCTCAAATTGCTGAGGAAAGGCTTTCGTCATCGGATTTGTATGATTATCGTCTGATGCGATTTATTCGATCATCGCATCGCCACGATGTATGATCCGAACGAATCAGATGAATAGTTGAAGTATATATCTGGATCGTTGATGAGACCATTAATTCTTTAGCCTGTGCTGACGCCTAGCTCAGCTGCTAACAGAACTATATCTAATCTAATTAGATTTGATATAGACCCAGATGGCTTCTATTGCTGCCTCAGCTGCAGCAATAACCCACATTTGTTGTTTATTCAGTAACAGTATCTTGCTTGGAAGATTTTAGGTCACTGTTCCGTTATTCAAACTGTATAGTACCGTTTAGCGACTTAAGTCGTTTTATCGGTTAGGAAACTTGCTACAGTGATCCCAGTCACTTCAAGTTTTCCATCTCCATAGTATAAGACATCATCCTTAGTTCTCGAAGATACTAACGGATGTTCTTAATATCAATCCAGTGACTATCACTTGGATTGACCTGTTGTGACTCCATATGCTCAAAACATATGAGACATCAGGTCACGTACATTTATTTTAATGTACGAGTTCTTAGTGATTGTTAACAACTTTAAATCTATCCCAGTAGATCTTTATTCCTAAAATAAAGGTTGTTTCTCCCAAGAATTCTATGGATAATTTTCTTCGAATAAGAAAACTACAGAATCATTAAGTATCAAATACTTTGTAAATGATTCTGACATCCTATTGTAATTATACGGAAGATGTCTAAGGGTCTTTTCATCTTATTAATTACGTAGTTCCACTACAGTTTATCATTCTCACATTTGACTTCACTAAGTCAAGTTCTTTCTGCAATCGTCAACATCCAATGTTAACATACTAAGTAATAAAACAGTTTATTACTCGAAAAAGTAGAAAAGATATTCTATTAAATAGAATATAATATTCCATTAAATAGAATAAATGACAAACTTATCACTTGTACCTCTGAGACACAAGTACTTTCAATTATATAACAATTATACAAATGAAAGTTTCAAATCTCAAACTTTTCAAGATTCAAATTTTCTACTATACACATTATATATGTATTTGTAGAAACAAATGGAACCTTAATTAAATAGATGAATTAGTGTTACTAGAGCATAACCCCAAGAGTATTGAAAACCAAGTCGGTAACACTTAATATCAACGAATCAAATCATATAAGATTTGATAACTCCCATTGGCCAATTCCATCACAATGGAATCGCAGAAGTTTAATATTGAGTAAGAATCAAATTCATTAAATAACCTTAGAACTAATTGCCTTAAATTCATGCGTTTGGTCAGATCAAACATCTTTGAACAATTCAAAGACGCGCAATGAATTTTAAAAGATAAAGTTTTCAACACTACAGATAAAATATCTTTGAACTGTTCAAAATACTCTATCTGAGTTTCATTAGAAACATATTGACAGTTCTTGAACAATTCAAGACGTTCAACATGTTCACTATTAGAAACATGTAACTAAGTAATGACAATTCATTAACTAAGTTACGGAGTAAATAAAACTATCTGTGGCAATTTCTAATTCATTAAACCACATACATCTAATGTATTAGTTTCATAAATCTGTGGTCCAATGACAATCATCAGTTAAATGAGATTTAATCATTTCCTGAATACAATATTCATTAAATGGATAAGGATATGTGGTGTGAACTCATATCAGACTATCATTTACCATAAGGAACAAGCATCCAATGCTTTTACGATAAAATCTCATAAAGCACGGTTCTAAGTTATTTAAATTACCGAATATATATCTTGTTGGGGTGGTGCTCAGAGCGCCAATTCCCAGTTGTATTTCTTTTGAATACTTCTGTAAAACATTATTATTATGAATAATATATGCAGTTTCTATAATATAATCTATCTTATTGAATGATAAAGACGTAATGACCTTAGAATGACTAGTCATGGTACAGTTGCAAAAGCGTCGCAACTGACGTTGAGTTGTATCATGACGTTGTCATTCTCAGACTGTTCCTGGTCAAAGTTTACACTACTTGGTCAGTATAGTAAACCTGTTGAGACCGGTACATGTCGTATACTGGAATATATGATTCCAATTGGTTCTCAATGAACCATAAGTCTTGGAGACTAGTATAGACATGTAGGTGTTTATAGCGGATAAACACTGAACGACTCACCGAAGATTCTTAATGGATGGTACACCAGCGTCAATAAGAATCTTCTTGAGTTGAGAAGCACTTGTGATTCTTAGACTTGAGATGCCATTGTGGGCACATGAGACATCTTCTATACTTAGACGGCAGTCACGTCACCGATCTATTAAGATCAGACCTCCGCCTGTTCGTTGGGTGTAGATAGATCCTCAGGGTGTCCTATGTGTATCAAGATAGGATCCGCCAGTTCTGTGTATCAGAGCATAGGTAGTCCATATGATTAGCAATCAGATAAAACCATGGGCCCGTGGTAAAGTTTAGAAGCTAGTTCTAAACATTCTTTTGAGATTGCTAATAGAATAGTCGACTGGATAATCCCGATAGAGATTTGACGTTTATATCTATATCTCTGGGATTTATCCGGATACATGTGATGGAGGAATTATACATTTACCATGACCTCGACCTATATGGTTCAGCGAGATTATCCGTAATCGTCATAATCTACGGGTGGATAGATTATGGACACGAAATTTGATTTCTTGACGGATATACCTGAATCTAGAGAGTCTCAATAATGAAACATACTCGTAGAGCACTAGAGCAACATTAATAAATAATATTGATTATTATAAAGTCGTTTAAAGGTTAAACGCAAGATACGTGCCAAATGGACTAGATAGTCATTTGCCTAATTATTGTGTATTTACATTTAATACTTGATTAATTTAAATACACATTAATTAATAGTCAAAATGAGTTATTTGACTTATATCCTAAATGAATATATATTTTTAGTATTTAATGTAAATATTATACATATATTTAATATATTTGTATTTGATTAATTAATTATTATTTAATTGTTAAATGATTAAATTAATTAAAATATAAATATCTTACATTAGGATATTGAAGTAAATGATATTAGTTGCCTTTGTTGACTTAATTAAATATCTAATAAAGTTGTATTTAGATATTTATGCAAGTTGACTAAATAAACTTGAAATGAAAAATCAAATTACATAACTTGTATTTCATTTGATGAAATTCGGCCAAGGCCTTTTGGTAACAAGTATATATTGATTTTCATTTCACTTTACACTTAACCTAATACACTTTACAAAAGAAAACTTCATTGAAGAAACTTAAAGAAAGCTTGAGAAAGAAAGAAAGATTAAAGAAAGTTTGGAATTTTAGTAAGTTTTTCAAACTTGCTATTATAGAGGAAAATTTTCCTTAGGTTCTAGGCCTCAACATGTGATGTTCTTAGATTATTTCTTTCTTTATTTCTTTGTGTTTTTGTTGATGGAAGTTTGATTGAAGTGTTGAGCATGTATGGTGAATGAAGGTTGTGACTATTGTAGTTATAAACATTCTTTTAAGGTTTTGGAAACCATGTTGCTAATCTAGAGTTTTGACCCACTCTTAAATGACCTAGATTTGATCTTGAGTTGTTTCATTGTGTTGAGACTTGTATTGGATGGAGGATGAATGATGATGAAGTAATTGATTTAACCAATTTGGTTTAATTTGTCCAATTTGATGAAATTGAAAAATTAGGGTTCATGACCAATTCCAAATTTAGGGCTTTTCATATATGTTGTGTATTTGTGTGTGTATATGATGCATATAAAGTTTCAAGTTCATTGGATTGCATCTTGATGTGTTTTGAGACATGAAATGACAAAAGGCACAAAATGCCCACCTTTGGAGGCTCTCGGCCTTGGAGTTAGATTTTAGGGATTTTGGTTGTTTTGGTGTTTTGAACATGCTAAGTTCATCTTAGAAATGATTTAGAATCATTCAAAATTGATTAGATCAATTTCGGACTAAAATGGACGAAATATCAAAGTAAGGGTAATTCGGTAAATTCACTTGAATATGATTCATTTGAATTTTATTTCATAATTTGATTAATGGAATATTACATAATATGTTATTTAATTTATCCGAGAAAAAGTTTTGAAATTGGAAAATACGATTTTCCACCGCTTCCGCTGCGTTACCACATTCAGCCCCTAAAAACCCCTACAAAAATGGTATCAGAGCGAGTCTGATTCTAGGCCACCTAATATGATAAGCCTTCATTGAATCAATGTTTAATTATGTTTTCTTGAATTTATGCATGCTTATTAGAATCTAAATTGATTAGATTTAGGGTGTATATCACTTAGCGGAAAATCCCTAATTAATAAGGTTTGAATGTAATTATGTATTTGATGCATGTTATATGGTCCGTCTTGTCAATACGGTTTATGAATATTTCTTTGTGACTACATCCGAAACCGTGCCTCTGTATGAGGATATAGCCGATAAAGATTTATTTATAACCGGATGTATATCAGATACTAGATAAATTCAAGTGAAAGCGGAATTCTGAACGTGCCCTAGCTGTCAGGATTACGTAAGTAACTTGAGTTTATCATTGACGAGTTTAACCTTGGTACGTCTCCTTGTGGGCCTGCCTTCGCAGGGACAACGAGAAACGGCCAGGACCGGATACTTAGGAGTCACTATTGAGTGATTGACAAATGAGTTGTCTACCTGATGAATATACGTAGGCAAGACCGTGCCTCTGCTGCGAGCTGAAATATATTCACGGGATCCACCTTTCACTATTAGTATTTAATTTGATCGTTAAATATTTGTATTCTGTTTTGGGATTACAGTATTGCATGATTTAGTGGGAGGGGCATATTAGATTAAAAATCCATGATCTAGTTTATGCTTTTGATATTATATGAAACTGCTTTATTCTGCTAACCGTTTTTCGTGATCTATATGATAGATTGGCGATGGCGGCACAATCCAAAATCAGTTTACGCGTATGCTTGATGCGAACAAACTGAAAGGCGCTTAGAACTTCGCTGACTAGGAATTGGATTTGAGGATTATCCTCGATTCCGAAAAGTTGGGATATGTTCTTGAGGGTCCGTTGCCCCTAGCTGTGGGTGCGGATGCTTCGGATGAGGAACGCCAAGTTTTTGAAACTTGGAAGGATGATGATTTAAGAGTTAAATCGTACATCCTTAGTTCACTGTCTCCGAAACTCAAGCAACAATACTATGGTATGCTAGATTCTTATAGTATGATGACGCGATTGAGACAATCGTTTGAGAACCAAGAACAAGTAATTGTTCACAGTCGCCATGGAACTGTTCCATGCGCGTCTGGATGAGGGGCAAAGTGTTAGCCCACATGTTCTTCAGATGATCGATTTGATCGATCATTGAGGCAACATAATCTCATCTTGAATGACATTCTCGGTAGGAGTGTCATTCTTGGTTCACTACCAGCTTCATTTCGCCAGTTCGTGATGTACTTCAACATGCATGGGACTGTCTGTACCTACCAGGAACTACATAGGATGTTGCTCACGGCAGAAGAGGACCTTAAGAAGGGAGTGCCGACTCGCCCTCCTAGATCTACTTCTCTTTCTGCTTCTTCCCAAGGATGGTCCAAGGGAAAGAACAAGAAAGGCAAGAAGAAGAAGAAGGCTTTTGGTCCTCAACAACAGGCGAAGATTGCAAAGCCCAAAAAGGCTTCTGAAGACAAATGCCACCACTGCGGCAAAGTCGGGCATTGGAAAATGAACTGTCCTGATTACATTGCCCAGCTGAGGAGAGACAGAGCATCTACATCAGGTACTTTTATTTTTCCAGTTATTGATTTATTTTTGGCTTGTGAAGCCGTTACATCCAACTGGATTTTAGATTCTGCTTGTTCCATTCACATTTGCAATTCGTTGCAAGTGCTGAATGAAAGTAGGAGGCTGAAGCCCGGGGAGATGCAGTTGCGATTCAGGAGTGGAGACTCTTTGGATGCAGTTGCAGTGGGAGTATGCGAGATCTCATTGCCGAATGGGACACTTTTGTTAAATGACTGTCATTTTATACCGGGATGTGTCGCAAATATTATATCACTTTTTGTATTGGATACAGAAGGCTTTTGTATTAATATTAAGAATAGTTCTTTGTATTTATATGATAAAAATAATATTCAGATCCTTTGTTGTCCAAACCAGCATGGTCATTATACATTGCAAACTTCAAAAGATATTTTAAATACTGGAGTTAATAAACCTAGTTTACCTGTAATTAATAATACTCAACTTTGGCATATGAGACTTGGTCACATTGGCGTCAAACGCCTTACCCAATTGGTTAGGAATGGTTTGATATCAGATCTTACCATTGAATCATATCCAACTTGTGAATCCTGTATTTAGGGTAAGATGACCAAAGCCCCATTTTCTGGTGTTGGACACCGCGCCACTAACTTACTGGAACTCGTATATTCTGATGTATGTGGTCTACTAAGTCAAACTGCTCACAGTGATTATTCGTACTTCGTTACCTTTACCGATGATTTGTCACGGTATGGTTATATGTATTTGATGCGACATAAATCGGAAACTTTTGAAAAGTTCAAAGAGTTCCGAAATGAAGTAGAAAAACAAACTGGTAAATATATTAAATGCCTACGATCAGATCGAGGCGGCGAATATATGAGTGGTGAGTTCATGGATTATATGAAGGAGAATGAGATTCTCGCTCAATATACTCCTCCAGGTACTCCACAGCACAATGGAGTATCTGAGAGGAGAAATCGGACTTTATTGGATATGGTCCGATCAATGTTGAGTTTCACAGATTTGCCCTATTATTTATGGGGCTACTCTCTCTTAACAGCCGCACATCTTTTGAATAAGATTCCTCCAAAGGCTGTTCCTACGACACCGTATGAGATATGGTTTGGTAGGAGACCAAATCTTAATTATATTAAGGTTTGGGGTTGTTCTGCCTATGTCAGGGTGACTCAGCAAGATAAGCTTTCGCCTCGAGGGCAAAAGTTTATGTTTGTCGGATATCTTTCGAATACGAGGGGATATATGTTCTATGATACCGAGTATCGAAATGTGTTCGTAGCTCGCTTCGCAAAATTTCTAGAAGTAGAATTTTTGTCAGAAGGTGGTAATCATAGACGGGTTGAGCTTGATGAAGTCCAACCTGAAAACAACGAACCAACGGAGGAACCTGAAGTTCAAGTAGATAAATGACCTTCAACACACACACTCCGTAGGTCGGAAAGAGTATCTAGACCTCCTGAACGCTTGTATTTGATACAAGAAAAGAGTCTGGATGTTCTCTTAGTTGAAGAGACAGATCCTTTCACCTATAGAGAATCGATGTTGGACATCGACTCCGTGAAATGGCAAAGTGCCATGAAATCCGAGATAGACTCAATGCATGAAAATCAAGTTTGGGACTTGATTCCGCTTCCCAAAGGAATTGTTCCTATCGTTTGTAAATGGGTTTACAAAAGGAAGCGCGGGCCTGACGGTAAGGTTGAAACTTACAAGGCTCGACTGGTAGCAAAAGGTTACACGTAGCGACCTGGCGTCGACTACGATGAAATTTTTTCGCCGGTAGTAATGCTTAAGTCTATCCAAATTTTTCTTTCTATAGCTGCGTATCATGACTACGAGATTTGGCAAATGGATGTCAAAACAGCTTTTCTAAATGGATTTCTTGATGAAGAAATCTATATGGAACATCCGGAAGGTTTCGCATCCAGCGAAACCTCGGGTATGGTATGTAAGCTTAAGAAGTCCATTTATGGACTTAAACAAGCTTCACGAAGTTGGAATCTTCGATTCGACGAGATTATTAGATCGTCTAGTTTTCTCAAGAATTCGGAAGAATCCTGTGTGTATCAGAAGGCTAATGGGAGCATGGTCGTATTTTTAGTCTTATATGTTGATGACATCCTAATCATTGGGAATGATTTAGGTATGTTACAAAGCATCAAAGCGTACCTCTGTAAGAATTTCTCTAAGAATGACCTGGGAGAAGCTTCCTATGTTTTAGGGATAAAACTCTATAGAGATAGACAAATGAGGCTGATTGGGTTATCTCAATCAACGTACATAGATAAGATCTTGGAACGGTATAGTTTTGGTAACTGTAAGACATCAAATATACCGTTCAGACATAGGATTCATCTTTCTAAGAAGATGTGTCCACAAACAGAAGATGAGTAGGTTAGAATGTCTAACCAACCTTATGCTTCGTGTTTGGGTAGCATAATGTATGCCATGTTATATACGAGGCCTGATATCAGTTTCGCTGTTAGCGTAACTAGTCGATATCAGTCCAATCCAGGTAATGACCATTGGATGGCCATTAAATATATCCTAAAGTATCTCAAAGGTACTAAGGATAAGTTGATAATTTATGGAGGAAACGAGCTGCAGGTTAATGGGTATACGGATTCCGATTTCCAATCGGATCCCGATGATAGAAAGTCTACATCTGGATTCGTATTTACCCTTAACGGAGGTGCAGTTTGTTGGAAGAGTTCCAAACAGGGATCGACAGCTGATTCCACCACTGAGGCGGAATATATTGCAGCTTCTGAAGCTGCAAAAGAGGCTATGTGGATAAAGAACTTTATCACAGAATTGGGAGTTGTCCCAAGTATCGAGAATGCGATTCCGTTATACTGTGATAATATTGGAGCCATTGCGCAAGCAAAGGAACCGAGGGCGCATCAGAAGTCGAAGCATGTGGAACGCAAGTACCACATCATTCGAGAGATCGTGTCGCGATTGGATATTGTCTTGTGCAAGGTACCGAGTGAAGATAATGTAGCAGACCCACTGACGAAGGCCATACCTCTGAAGTTGTTTGATAAACACGTGGAGTCGATGGGTATTAGATACAATCGATATTGGCACTAGAGCAAGTGGGAGATTTTGTTGGGGTTGGTGCTCAGAGCGCCAATTCCCGGTTGTATTTCTTTTGAATACTTCTGTAAAATATTATTATTATGAATAATATATGCAGTTTCTATAATATAATCTATCTTATTGAATGGTAAAGACGTAATGACCTTAGAATGACTAGTCATGGTACATTTGCAAAAGCGTCGCAACTGACATTGAGTTGTATCATGACGTTGTCATTCTCAGACTGTTCATGGTCAAGGTTTACACTACTTGGTCAGTATAGTAAACCCGTTGAGACCGGTACATGTCGTATACTGGAATATATGATTCCAATGGTTTCTCAATGAACCATAAGTCTTGGAGACTAGTATACACATATAGGTGTTTATAGCGGATAAACACTGAACGACTCACCGAAGATTCTTCATGGATGGTACACCAGCGTCAATAAGAATCTTCTTGGGTTGAGTAGCACTTGTGATTCTTAGACTTGAGATGCCATTGTGGGCATATGAGACATCTTCTACACTTAGACGGCAGTCACGTCACCGATCTATTAAGATCATACCTCCGCCTGTTCGTTGGGTGTAGATAGATCCTCAGGGTGTCCTATGTGTATCAAGATAGGATTCATCAGTTCTGGGTATCAGAGCATAGGTAGTCCATATGATTAGCAATCAGATAAAACCATGGGCCCGTGGTAAAGTTTAGAAGCTAGTTCTAACATTCTTTTGAGATTGCTAATAGAATAGTCGACTGGATAATCCCGATAGAGATTTGACGTTTATATCTATATCTCTGGGATTTATCCGGATACCTGTGACGGAGGAATTATACATTTGCCATGACCTCGACCTATATGGTTCAGCGAGATTATCCGTGATCGTCATAATCTACGGGTGGATAGATTATGGACACGAAATTGATTTCGTGACGGATATACCTGAATCTAGAGAGTCTCAATAATGAAACATACTCGTAGAGCACTAGAGCAACATTAATAAATAATATTGATTATTTATAAAGTCGTTTAAAGGTTAAACGCAAGATACGTGCCAAATGGACTAGATAGTCATTTGCCTAATTATTGTGTATTTACATTTAATACTTGATTAATTAAATACACATTAATTAATAGTCAAAATGAGTTATTTGACTCATATCCTAAATGAATATATATTTTTAGTATTTAATGTAAATATTATACATATATTTAATATATTTGTATTTGATTAATTAATTAATTATTTAATTGTTAAATGATTAAATTAATTAAAATATAAATATCTTACATTAAGATATTTGAAGTAAATGATATTAGTTGCCTTTGTTGACTTAATTAAATATCTAATAAAGTTGTATTTAGATATTTATGCAAGTTGACTAAATAAACTTGAAATGAAAATCAAATTACATAACTTGTATTTCATTTGATGAATTCGGCCAAGGCCTTTGGTAACAAGTATATATTGATTTTCATTTCACTTTACACTTAACCTAATACACTTTACAAAAGAAAACTTCATTGAAGAAACTTAAAGAAACTTGGGAATGAAAGAAAGATTAAAGAAAGCTTGGAATTTTAGTATGTTTTTCAAACTTCCTATTAGAGAGGAAAATGTTCCTTAGGTTCTAGGCTTCGACATGTGATGTTCTTAGATTATTTCTTTCTTTATTTCTTTGTGTTTTTGTTGATGGAAGTTTTATTGAAGTGTTGAGCATGTATGGTGAAGGAAGGTTGTGACTATTGTAGTTATAAACATTCTTTTAAGGTTTTGGAAACCATGCTGCTAATCTGGAGTTGTTGACCCACTCTTAAATGACCTAGATTTGATCTTGAGTTGTTTCATTGTGTTGAGACTTGTATTGGATGGAAGAATGATGATTGAAGTAATTGATTTAACCAATTTGGTTTAATTTGTCCAATTTGATGAAATTGAAAAATTAGGGTTCATGACCAATTCCAAATTTAGGGCTTTTCATATATGTTGTGTATTTGTGTGTGTATATGATGCATATAAGTTTCATGTCCATTGGATTGCATCTTGATGTGTTTTGAGACATGAAATGACAGAAGGCACAAATGCCCACCTTTGGAGGCTCTCGGCCTTGGAGTTAGATTTTAGGGATTTTGGTTGTTTTGGTGTTTTGATGTTTTGAACATGCTAAGTTCATCTTAGAAATGATTTAGAATCATTTAAAATTGATTAGATCAATTTCGGACTAAAATGGACGAAATACCAACGTAATGGCAATTTGGTAAATTCACTTGAATATGATTCATTTGAATTTTTTTCATAATTGATTAATGGAATATTAAATAAATATGTTTATTTAATTTATCCGAGAAAAGTTTTGAAATCGGAAAATACGATTTTCCACCGCTTCCGCTGCGTTACCAGATTCAACCCATAAAAAACCCCTACATATCTTAATGTTTATCTTTCATTATGACACTACTAGTCATATAAAATATGCAACAACTGTTTATACATAACAATCCAATAGCCTCAAGTTCCGATATCAAATATCAAAATAGTTATTAAACATTATTTTAAATAACTAGACGGTAGATCCGGTATCCAATACCAACAGTTGTCATATCGTGAGAATCAATATTCTTTATACACAAATTTACACATCTCATTTCTTGTAACATCCCGCCTAGGCCAGGATGCTACCGGCAGGAGACTGTAACATCCCGGATTTTCAGAACTGTTCCAGAAGATTCCCGGATGGTTGTTTTAGTCTCGGAGCATGATGATAAGGAAGAATAAGAGTTTAATTGATGTTATATGAATTGGAATATTATTTTATGAATTTTTGTCGCGTTGGAAAATGCGTGGGATCAAAAGTCAGTTACGCGATTTTCGAAAACGCGTAAAATTTGTTGTTTTGGTCACGAACTGAGCAAACGAACTCCGATCGCGCTGATTTTTGGACCTTTGGACTCGATTTTCCGATACAAACAATTTTCGTGTTGAACACTTTTCGAGAATCGCATCAGAAGGGCTCCGAAATTACGATATTCCAGAAGGTTCTAGATAAGGGGCTGATTTGTAAATTCTCAGGGACCAATTGATATTTTCCAGGCAGTATATAAATCCTCATAGTTTGGTTAAATTACAACAATGACAAAAATAAGCCCAAAACCCCTTCACGCCCCTCTTCCCCCAAAATCGCATTTGGCCTCACCTGGTCGCGCCGGCGGCCTGCCGACCTCCGCCGGCCGGCGAGACCAGCCAGGAGGGTGCGCCGGCCACCCCTCGCCTTTTGGTGGCCGGCGACAGCCCAGAACGCCGGCGGCGACGCGAGAGAAAAAGAAGAACGCGCGATTCATTTTTCCCGATCCCGGCTCGTCGGCTCGTTTCACGGCCCGAGCCACCTACCGAATCGAAGCTCTCGGAGAGTACTACGAGTGTGCAGGGTCGGATTTTCCGATCAGCGGCCGGAAGCACATGAATCGAGAGGAAAGAGGCGCGTGTACTGTAGCACCCATGTGAACAGTATCTCCGATCGGAATTCCGATCGCACCAGCGCATTCGTATGGCCGAGGGGAGTCCGAATACAGCCTCGGAATTTCGGTACGACTTTCCGTTCAAAATTCGTTATTTTCAAGTGTTTCGATTTGTATTCGGATGCTTCTAAGAGTTCCGTAGTTTAGCAAATTAGCATGAAATGAATTGAATATGTCTTAGTATGTTAAAATGATAAATGTGGTAGAATCCGGGGTGAATCGGACGAGATATGGTCGATCTGGTAGAATTAGCGAGATTCCGGTAAAACGGCGTTCTCGCGCGATTGAGTATAAATGATCGTAAGTTTAGTTATAATGTAAATATAGTAATGCGAGGGTAATTGGGTAATTTTGGTTTTGTTCGGAGGGTTCGAGACCCTTCCGTAGCGTTTGCGGAAACGTTTCCGCAAGTTTTGCCGCAAACGCATAAAATGAAAATTTGACCCATCTAGCTAGTTTAGAATAGCAAGTGAGTATGTATTAGAGCAATGAAGTTTAGATCGTAGTATTTAAATTGTTTCGGGTGTTTCGGGGAAAGTCCGTAGTTGTTCCAGATAAGTTAGAAGTTCCGCAAATAGCGGTTCTGACAGTTGTTGTGATTTGTCTTGACAGATCGGACCCGGATCGCGGGCACTCGCGTAGCCAGGTAAGTAACTCACGCTTTGGTTACTTAAGAAGTTATCATAGTACTTAAGTAGTATTATAATAAAGTTATATATAATCATATGTAAGAAACTAATATATATATATATAAAGATGATCGTAGAAGAAAGAAGCTAGTGGACTGGTATACAGATATAGATAGGAGCAAGCAATTATGAGTAGAAGTATAAGTTAAAGATAAATCGAAGTATTTAGAAGCAAAGAGAAACAGACATAGGTATGGACCGGTATATGTATATATAGATGGACCATGTGAGTGATGACTTATTCATGAATAGAATTTAGTAAAACCTGGGTATGTGGGGCTGTAGAAAAACTGCACCCTAGGGAATGGGACTAAAGTCATAAATGAAATAATCATATATGAACTAGTGTTATGAAATAAAGTTTGTAGGATATGCGTCATATAAGAACATTAATAATATGAAGATAGATATAAGAGTATAAAGTGATTAAGAACATGAATGAACTGAGTATGCATAACATGTTAAAGTTTTATATAGTATACACGTGCATACAAATTACATATATTAGTGGTTCATCTGAGATGCATATAGTTGACATTGAAGCATGATAGCATGATTATATATAAATATATTAGTAATTTAATGCATGTGTGTAGCATATATTCACGTGGAAGGAATAATTGACAAGATAATTGCTTATGATTATAAGATTTCTTATTCATAATTATATGATTACCTTATGTATAGCATATGCTTATTGAGTTGGCATTTGTAATAAATGGCTACATTTGAATACAGATAGTTTACAGAAACAAGTTTTAAATAGTCCGATTTGATGATATTTCAAGGTAATGAAAGAAAGTAAGTTAATAGATAACCGAACCAGATAGTAAAAGTATAAAAACTAACTTGCATCCAGTATAGTGCATCAGTAGTATGATGGAACTTCTTTTGAAATGAATTAGAATTCGAATGTATTATAAATGTTTAACAGTATTCAGGTGTTGACAGCTGGTGACCAATTAGAGGTACAGTAACTGAGTGACAGGTCCGTTAAATGAATAAGAAATAGTTAGTTAATTCAAATTTGAATAGTATTTGTATGATTTCTTACTGAGTCATTACGACTCACATCGCTTTCGTTGTTAGTTCTGCAGGTAAGTAGCTGAAGTTTGGTGAAGACATTGAAGACGGTGGATCGCCCCAATTGCAGTCTAGGAAGTCTTTGAGTCCTGGGTCAAGTTGGGTCACCACGACTCCTTGTTGTGTATTTACAATTGTAATTGTATTTCATTTGTGTTAATCATGTAATAGCGTAGTTTATTTTGAGTTCTGGCCGGAGGCCCAATATTTGCATTAATTCTTTGAGTTCAGGCCTGAGGCCTTGTTTTTGTTGTTGATGTTCTGGCCTGAGGCCGATGTGTTGGATCTTGTTGTATTTGGATGTTGGCTATATGCCAGGTTGCATGATGTTACGAATACATCATGCCGAAATTTCGGTAGATTTCAGAGGCTTATGGAGGTGGGTTTAGCCTGTCTCCTGCCGGTAGCATCCTGGCCTAGGCGGGATGTTACAGAGACAGGCTAACCCTACCTCCATAAGCCTCTTATTCTGACAAAATTTCGGCATGATGTATTCGTAACACCATGCACCTGGCTTATAGCCAGCACCATACAACAAAAACCAAACACCTCGGCCTCAGGCCGGAAAATCAACATCAAGGCCTCAGGCCTGAACTCAATGAACAATGTAAAACTTGGCCTCCGGCCAGAACTCAAAATAAAACTTTATCATTACATAACTTATACATATGAAATACAAAGGGCCGTGAGGACCCATAACTCAACCCAGGACTCTCTTGACTGCAAATGGGGCAGTTCACTGTCTTCAAAGTCTTCACGGAAAACATGCTGGCCAAGTATGTCAGCTACATACCTGCAAAACTAACAAACTGCTTGATGTGAGTCATAAGGACTCAGTAAGCAACCATGCAAATATATATAAAAAAAATTCTGAATTAGCTATACAATTCCCATTTATTACCGAGACACATTAGTTTTTTTCCTCCTTCCTTTACCTGAACATACATATACTTAAGTCTCTATAATTGTTTATAAATTAAACAATCTACTACTTGTACACATATACATCAAGTTTTTATATTGCTGACAGTCATGTTATTATTAAAACTCCTCTCGTCTAATCACATTAAGTCTCATCATGTATTTGCTACGCTACACTGACTTCTACTTTCTTTCTATACTCATTACAAGTTTGATTTATGTTTTTACAATAACTTTCTCTCTTTCATTATCATGAAATATCATCAAATCAGAAAAATAATTGTTCTTTCTTTCAAATATTCATCACTTTACTTAGTCCATGCTAACATGTATTAATGTAATTATATGATCACGTATTAACATTCACATGAAAAATATCTTATAAGGCTCTACATCTCATACCAACCATCACCTACAAAAACATGTAAACATAGTAATGATAACATATATCAATGTTAACTACACGTATTTAAATGTACTCATGCTACCTCATGTTAATATCAAATACATGCATCTCAAACGACTTACTAGAATACATAACTTATATGCAATAATTGTAAATCAAACTTTACTTCAACATACTATGCTTTTAGAACATGTTTTGTGAAAACCTTTTCTGAATAACCTTTTGTTGAAAACTTTACTTTACTTTCTCTTTCTGAAAAAGTTCTGTCTGAAAACTGTATTTGAAAACTGAAAGCTACACTGGGAAACTAGAATCAGTATCTAAAAACTAAAAACTAAAAACTGTATCTGAAACTGAAAATTGAAAACTGAAATCTGAAAAACTGTTTCTGAAAATCGGGTATTAGAATCTGGTTTCTAAAATCTAGGCACTGAAAATCTGAAAATTTTATAATGAAGAACTAAAAGAAAAATGAAAATACTTGATACCTAGGACAACAGATCAACTGCGGCATCTCTGAAAACTGAAAATCGAAATCAATAAAAACTGTTTTGAAAACCGAGTACTGAAAATCTATAAACTGAAAACTGCTCTGCACCCAGGACCATAACTCAACTGGGTGTACTCGATGCCCAGGACCATAACTCAACTGCAACGTAGAGCTCTACACCCAGGACCATAGCTCGACTGGGTGTAGCCACCACTAGGGACCAGGTACACGATCCTAAGCCGCCATTATTGCCCTACATGTGCACATGTTCTCTGTATCCGTCAATTCCAACTATATCACAAGTTACATACTGGGGTGAGGTTTTACCTCATGCCCCGAAAACCATAAAACCATAACATGGATTTCAAAACTGAATAAAATTTTCTAAAAACATTTCTTTTAAAAAATCTCCGTTACTTTTCTGTAAAACCGTTTTGAATTTCAAAACCTTTCTCGTTTCATCATGTATGTATATGGATATGATCATGCACGTGTTTATGCGTATGCACAAGGTAATGAACTATGCATTCTATTCCTTATATGCTTATGTCTCGAATCATCTCACTTAGCTTACCTTTATTACTTACCTTACTGATAGCTCACAAACAATACAATGTATAATTTATACTCATACACATACAATCGAAACTCTACTACCATATTAGACCTCGAACGTATATGAGTTCCAATATCTTAGTTCTTAAACTGCTTTGCCATTTCCTAACTATCAATTTATGCTCAAGAATCTCAAGTCATAATCTTTTATATAAAATCTCATGCTATGCATATTCTATTCATTCAGGCTCTTTATCACTTTATATACTCACTTCTATCCTTATATTGCTAATATTCTTATATAACGCATTAATTACAACTTTCCTTCATATCTCTAATTCACTTTATCTCATTTACAACTCTATTCCCATTCCCTAGGGTGTAGTTTCTACATCCCCCATACCCAAGTCTCAATAAATTATATTTATGACCTTATTCATATGTTCTTATCTAAATATACTCACTGGTTTATACTTACATATGTGTCTCTATTCTTCTATATGCTCATACTTATCTCTTACTCATACTTCTGCTTATAATTGCTTATTCTTGTCTATAGGTGTATCCAATTACAACTGCTTCTTTCTTCCACACACAACTTTAAATATGAAGCATATACCTGCTTCATGCATAAACCATACATAACTTTACTACATAACTACTTTTGAACATTACTAAGTCTTTTAAGTATTAGAAGCATGAGTTACTTACCTGGCTAAGCGAATGCCCGCGATCCGGGTCAGATCTGCCAAAACAAATCAGAACATCTGTCAGAACCGCTATTTGCGGAACTTTCTAGTCATCTACAATAAACTACGGATTTTCTCGGAATACTCAAATCCTCACCGACTCTACGGTTTAAGTTTCATTACTCTAATACATGCTTACATGCTATTCTAAATTAGCTAGATGGGTCATATTCTCATTTTACGAGTTTGCAGCAAAACTTACGAAAACATTTCCGTAAACGCTACGGAAGGGTCTCGAACCCTCCGAACTAATCTAAAATTACCCTCACAATACCATATTTACATCATAACTATGTTTACGGCTATCTACGCTCAATCGCGCAGAAATTCCGTTTTACTGGAAACTCGCTAATTCTACCGGATCGATCATATCTCATCTGATTCTTCCCGGATTCTACCACATTTATCGTTTTAACCTACAAAAACATATCCAATTCATTCCAAGGCAATTCGCTAAACTACGAAACTACCGGAAACATCCGAATATAAATCGATACTCTTTGAAATATCAAATTCTAAACGGAGAGTCGTACCAAAATTCCGAGGCCATATTCGGACTCCCACCGGCCATACGAACGCGCTGGTGTCGATGGAATTCCGATCGGAGCTAGTGTTCGACATGAGTTTACTATTCACCGATGCTTTTCTCATTGTTTTGCATGATTTTGGTCGTTGTTTGGTGAATTTTTGACTTCGCATAGTCGTAGTACTCGTCGAGAGCTTCGATTTGGGGGGTGGCACGGCTCGTGAAACGAACCGACGAGCCGGGATCGACCTTCTCACGTGCGCGACTTCTCCCCTTCGTTTCTCTCTGCCCCCGGCGATTCAGCCTCGTCGCCGATCACCATTAGCTGCACGGTGGCCGGACCTTTCGTTCTGGGTGGTCACGTCGGCCGGTGATGGCCGACAAGCCGCCGGCACGACCACAACAGCAAAATGGCGTGAGAGGGTCGTGGGGGAAAGGTGAGAGAGGTTTTGAGACTTTGCCCAATTTGCAATTTACCAAAACTATAAGGCTTTTAATACTGCCTGGAAAATATCATTTTAGTCCCTGCGAAAATTAAAAATCAGCGCCTATTATGGAACCTTCTGGAATATCACAATTTCGGAGCCCTTCTGGTGCGATTCTCGAAAAGTATTCAACATGAAAGTTATTTATCTCGGAAAAACAAGTCCGATGGTCCAAATATCCGCTCGATCGGAGTTCTTTTTCTCTGTTCATGACCAAAACCACAAACTTTACGCGTTTTACGAAAATCGCGTAACTGACTTTTAATCCCACGCGTTTTCCAACGCGACGAAAATTCATAATCTATTATTCCAACTCATATAACATCGTTCGAACTCGTATTTTTCATTATTATCATGATCCAAGACTAAAACATCGTTCCGAAAAACTTCTAGAACATTCCTGAAAATCCGGGATGTTACATTTCTTAAGCTTTATTATTTGCGGTCAATCATTCACAACAATTGCAAATGATTGACTAGCAAACTGTGTCAGACACGTGACTTCTAAAAGTCACTAAAGCCAAGAAAAATCATTAAAAATAAACAAATACTAATGAGGTTTTCTTAATGCTAGTCAAGAATCTCGAGACATGAACTATTCAAGTCAATTCTTACTGTATAAGAAACTAATCTTTCTAGAAGGATATCCTAAAACAGATATCTATTTAGATTACCTAATCACGACTTAGAAACTAAGTCACAAACCATCTTGATTTTCAAAGAAAATCGGAACAATAGTTCCCGATGGTTTGAACTAATCTAACAATATCTAAGTCTACTGTCCTTCTAGAACCTATTCTAGAACTACGCAACCATAAGTAAAGTCAGAAAACCTATATATTCAGGTAATATACTATGCAGTGGATAAGAAGCATAAATCTATAAACTATATAGATAAAAGGAAAACGAAAACAGTAAATTCCATAAAATTACACACCGCTTGAGTTATGGATTTTAAACTCAATAGTGTCTCCTACTACTTTACGTAATACCATAATCCCCAACGGACAACGAGAATTCAATAATTAAATCGAATTCCATAGTGAGAGTAGGATCCCATGAATATATTTCGACTCACGGCTTTGGCACGTTCTCGCCTACGTATATTCATTAGGTAGACAACTCTTTGTCAATCACTCACCAGTGACTCCTGATTTTGGTCCTTACCGTTTCTCGCTGTGACAGCTTTGGCACGTTCAAAGGGAGGCGTATCAAGGCTACACATGTCAATGACAAACTCAAGCTACCGATGTAGTCCTGACAGCTTTGGCACGTTCAGGATTTCCATTTTCACTTGAATTTGTCTCTTATCATATAAGTTCTACCGGCGCAAATGAACTACCATCAACCATAACTGCACAGCTTTGGCACGATACAACTATAGCATCAGGAAATCATTTGCATCCGTACTGACAAGGCGGACCAAGAAACATGTATCCAATACACGTTACTTTATAGCCATATTTAAAAGCGGGGATTTTCCTACGGAAGTTACACTCTACATCCAATGCAGAATTTTAATCTAAATCATTTTCTAAACATTTCAATTCTACATTAGAAAATATAACACAATTTAACCATTAAACTTCGTTACATTTTCCATTAGAGTAGAACCGAAAAGTAAAGAAACATTTCTAGATTCTAAGCATGCGTGAACATTAAATTGGATTATATATCATATATCAAACATGATTAATATAATGGATGAAGCATCAGACTGCTCTGATACCATTTTTGTTGGGGTTTTGGGCGATGGGCGCATCGGAAGTGCGAGTTCGGGCGAAATCGTATTTTAAAACTTTTTAAAAATAACAAATAAATTATTCAATATCTAATATGAATAATTTATTCATATTTCACCTAAACCTATTTATTCAATATCAAATATCAATATAAATATGGTGAAAACTCGCGAAACTTTTACGAAAATCGTTTTTTCGTAAAATGGCCTAAAATGCGTTTTTTACCGAACCGACTACCCGACACTTATGGAAACTGCCCAGGTCAGATCCAATAGTGTCGAGGCAGTTCACGGGCCGCCTAAACAGTGACAGAATCACTATTTTCACAGCCGTCACCCGGTTCGCTCAATTTCCACCCGGTAACGTCGTTTTTGATCGTTTTCGCTTATTTCAACTCCGAAACACTTTCCGGAAATTGTGCCAACTCCCAAAACACATCCATTACATTCATATGACATCAAAATCATCACATAATTTCCAGGTTGGACAGATCTGATCTGTAGACCAAAAATTCTCATTTTTCATGATTTAAATCTAATTCTTTCAAGATTAATCTAATTAATCAAACACCAATCAAAGTCCCACCACATGAAGCAACCAAAAAAAATTCTAGGCTATCTTAGAGTGGATCAATAACTCTAGAATGGCAACAATATTGTCCAATAATAATTTAAACAAATTGGAATATAATTACACTAATTAATTCCAATACACTTCACACATGCATCACAAGCCTCCAATACTTCATCCACAACCTAAAGCCCTAATTTTTCAGATTTAAGGAACCCTAGAACCTTTCTAGATCATCAAGGAACAATAAATCAAATTTACTAAGCTTGGGTATAAAGAATTACATTTAATTCTCTTGAATCCTAAGCATTTTCCTTGATTTTTCATCCATTTCTTCATGGATTTGTTGAAGCAAATCCTAGGGCTTTTATTTCTCTCTCATTTGGCCGTGGAAGAAGTGATAAGGTTGAAGAAAATAATTTTCCCTTTTTAAAAGAAACAAAAAAACGAAATTGATATGTACAAGGGGGGTATTTTGGTCATTTTGGCTTATTTAATCAAATTAAAGTCTAATACAAGCTTTTAAAAGGCCAATTAAAATGTCACACATTTGCCTTTAATAAATACATGCCATGTAATCCAATTATTTATCACCATGTATCATATTCATAATGATAATTGGATAAAGTTTGAAAATTTAATTATTTAATTATTTAATTATTTAAACATTTAAATAATTAGATAATTTAATAACAACCATATATGTATTTTTATTTACATTAAATAACAAATACATATATATAAATAAGGCATGTGTCAATCTTATTTGACAAATAATTAATGTGTATCTAATCGTATTATGTATCAAATACAAATACACAATAATTATTAAATGACCAAAATGCCTAAATGCATGTGCTATCGTTTAACTAATTAAACGATTCGAATTAACTCATTTAATCCAGTGAAGTATTATGACTAATCTGTATTATTCATATCGAGTTGCCCAAGTGCTCAACGAGTACACTTCATATTGTGGGACTCTCTAAGTTTAGGTTTATCCGTCACGAAATTCGATTTTGTGTCCATAATCCACCCACTCATGGATTATGACGACCACAGATAATCTAGCTAAACTATAAGAGCCGAGGTCAATGCATACGTATAATCCCTTCGTCACAGGCTATCCGTATTATACCTGGGATATAGATGAGAACGTCAAATCCGTTCGGTATAATACAGTCGACTTTCAATTTTATGATCTCTAAATAACATTCGGAACTGATTTCTGATGTTATACCACGACCATGGATTTACTATATCATAAACACGTGAGGATGCCTATGCCCTGTATACAAGACTGACGGATCCTATCTTGATACACACTGGATATCATGAGCATCAGTCCACACCCAACGAACAGGCGACGTCTGATCACGGATAGATCGTTTACGTGACTGCCATCAAAGTGTGGAGGATAACTCATATATCCCACTGTGGTATCTCAAGTCGAAGGACCACTATGCTCGCTCAACTCGAGAAGGTTCCTATTGACGTTGGTGTACCATCTATTAGGAAACCTTCGGTGAGTCGTTCAGTGTCTTATCAAATAAACACCTACATGTCTATACGAGTCTCTCGAGACTCATGGTTCACTGGGATAAACCATCGGACCAAGTCACAATATACGACATGCACTGGTCTAGCAGATTTTACTAACCGACCCGCATCAATAAATCTTGACCAGGAACTTTATTTAAAGATATACATCTTATAGTGTGCCTCCCAATTACATATTACGATGTAACTGCGCACTATATCGTAAATCCTAGGGTCTTTGTCTAATAAACACATATCACTAAACCGGATTTAGTTTCGGTTTAATTGGGATCAGATATCTAATCGTAATTAGACCGAATATGTGTATAAAAGACAATGGTGCTACCATTAATTTTAGTAATGTTATGGAAAATCGAACTGCTCGTATTTATGAATCGAACATAAATACGATCCGGATTGGCCCTTGGAGCACCAACCCTAACACATTGTCGAGCACTTGCTTCAGAGAGTTTTAGAGTGTGTTTGGTTGGGGGGTTTTGGAGGGGAGGGGATGGGAGGGGAGGGGAGGGGAGATGAGGGGAGGGATTATTTTAAATTATATTTGTTTGGTTCAATTTTTTGGAGGGGATGAGAGAAGAGCAAAATCATTCTGTGAATAATTTAAGTAAATTCAGATGTTTAAATAAGTCATTTTGAGAGGTGAGAGATGCTTTTCCTTCCAAGTATATGAGATATATACATATTATGTCGATTGATTAATAATAAACTACATGCATGATGCTTTACCAAACATCATGCATTTTATGGAAAATTCATTTTGTATCCGCTAGAACTAGCTTTATCCTTCGATTTATGAAATTGATAAAATTTAGAAGTCTACCGGGTATAATTAGGGGTAGTAATTTGGGTTAAGAATCATTTATTCATTCGATTCAATTCGTTAATGTAAATACATATTTGAAAAAATGGATTCATTTAATAAATGGGTCAATTCGATTCGATTCGTTTATTAAACGAATCGAATATGAATTTAAGTTCATTTATTCGTTTATTCGTTTAGGATTCATTTTATTATTTTCTTTTACTAGTTATTATTATTTTTCAATTAAGATTCGAGAAATTATGACTAATTACATTAAAAAAAATAATATTATCGATATTTGATGATGTATTTTTAGTAAATATATTAATTACATATTTCATATATATATGTTTATGAAAAATTAATTTAAATAAATTATGGTAAATTATGTTATTAAATAATATCATGACTAAACGAATATTCGTATTCAATTCGTTTATAAACGAATTGAATTCGAATCCTGATATTAGGATTCGTTTAATAAACGAATCGAATACAAATTCATCACATTTTGATTCAATTCGTTTAAGATTCTATACAAATTCGATTCGTTGTTTATTTTACCATCCCTAGGTATAACTCATAAATCATAAATTTACCCATAAGAGAAGTGACACCTTTGCTCCTATATCTAGAGAATCCACTTCTGCTTCTATATCTAGAAAATATATATCTACTCTCACTAATATTTACCCACATATTAATGCGAGAGGAATTTTTAAATAATGGACACTTAACTCAAACCAGTGTCTTTAATTTTGGAGGACATCAGTCCACCACTAAACCAATATCATTTGTTTTAGTTTTTAAACATTGCGTGATGAAATAATTATGATTGATGGAGTATTATTTGTTGGTACCAGGATTTTAATGATGTCAATGAAGAAAAATTATTTAAAGACATGAAAATTTTGGCAAGATGATTAATTTTAGCGACTTGATTTCGATAGAGTCAAAACGTTTAAATATTATCGAATCAAGTTCGATTAGCCCAAATGAAGTCAAAATGTTCATGAAGAACCAAAATAAACAAGAAGATGATCAAGAAAGCAAAAATGATAAAGAGCTAAAAAGATTATGAAAAAGCCAAAGTAAGAGTCAAGTAAGATGAAAATCAAATATGATAATTAAGACCTAAACTAATTGTAAGTGAGTTTATTTAAATGTTTTAATGCTCTTATCTATTCAAATGTTTTAATGCTCTTAGGAATCATATATTTTGCATCACTTATATTTAAATTAACTTAGAATGCTTAAGAAGTCATTTGCACATTATTCAGCGGCGGAGGCATTAAGGGGCTAACGGGGGCAAAAATTTAAGAATTTTTTAAAAATATTCAGCCCACAACAAGCCCAAGACCTGAAATAAATTTAAGAATTCCAGCCAAAAATAAATTACAGCCCATAAAAATTTAAGAATAAGAGGAGCAACACTCTTGCAAGTTGCAAGAGCAGGAAGCAAGTCAGCAACACCAGGAAGCAAGTCAGTAAGAGCAAGAACAATCCTCTTGCAAAACCAGGAAGCAAGTCAGCAACACCAACCCTCCAGTTCATAAAGTAAACGAGAAAATAAAGGTAAAAGTTGACATTTTCATATAAAGCAAAGAAATGGTTTGGAATTTTTCAAATTTAATGGGTTTTGATTGACCATTGACGTTTTTTGGTTTTTGTGAATCTGCATTCGAAATGATATTTTTGATAAAGAGTTATTCAAAAACTTGAGCATATGAAATAATGAAAAGGGTATCAATTTTTGAAAGATGTGTTAAGGACTTAAGGTCAAATGATTGATCATCCAGATGAAAAAGTGTTTTATTTTCTCAATAACTGTGTGGAAAATACTTCAAGTTCAAAAAATAGAGTAAATTTGGCAGCTTGTGTTGTCCTTTTTTTTAATCTTTCTTTGCCATTGTGATCCTTTTTTATGGAAATTATAAATTTTGATTGAAATTTTGATTGTAATTAGTAAATAACCTTGAATTTGTTTGGAACATTAATTCATTATAGACAAATATTTTAAGCTTAGGTTTGGTTTTATAGATATTTTCTTCAATTACATTTATGCTTGTATTATGAAACTTACAATTTATGGATATAATGTTATAGAAATTTTTCACTAAATTGTTTATATTAAATCAATTAATGTTTTATTTTTATATCATTTTTTTCCTAAAAGACTACAAATTTAATTTTGAAACAGTTATAGATAAATATTTTAAGAAAGTCTCAAAACTTTCATCATCAATCGATGATAGTTTAAAGGAAAATGTTTCAAAATCTTCAAAGAAATTACAAAGAAGTGATGATTGTTCAAAAGAAAAAGTGTCTTCTTTGGAGAGAATTATTGATGTTTCCAAAGAAAACGATGTAGAAACTATTTTGTCAAATCTTCCTATGGATCCTGGTCTTCGACCTCGAATTTTAGATTACCATCCGAATATTCAAGATCAAATTTGAAGAGCATATCTATGCAGGGGTCCTTGTCAACCAAGAAATTATGATTTTCCTACTAGAAAATTTGGAAACTATGAGAGAATATTTGTGAAGTCTTGGTATGATGATCATAGTAATTGGTTGAAATATAATATTATTAAAGATGTATTATATTGTCTTTATTGCTATCTTTTCAAACCGGAAAATGGTGACCAATGAGGAGATGAAACTTTTTTTGGTGATGCCTTTAGGAATTGAAAGAAAAAAGAAAGATTAATGATGCATGTTGGAGGTCCTAAAAGTGATCATAACTATGCAATGCTTAAATATGATGTATTGTTGAGACAAAACCAACACATCCAAACTTTCTTTGATAAACATTCGAATCAAGATTGATATGCATATCGTATAAGATTGAATGCAATAGTTGAGTGTGTTCGTTTCATTTTGCAACAAGGACTTGCTTTGTCGTGGGCATGATGAATCAAATAATTTAACTAATCGAGATAATTATGTTGAGCTTTTAGAGTTTCTAGCTAGCCACAATGACGATGTTAGAGCTGTAACTTTCCATAATGCTCCACAAAATTACTTGTCAACATCACCGAATATACAAAAAGAAATTGTGCATGTGGCTTCATTTGAAACAACAAATGCCATTCTTCAAGATATGGGTGAAGCATTCTTTTCAGTTTTAATTGATGAATCTCGTGATGTATCAACAAAGAAGCAATTGGCTATTATTTTGCGGTATGTGAACAAAAGTGGGCATGTAGTTGAATGTTTCATTGGTATTGAGCATGTTCCTAGTACCACCGCTTTGTCACTGAAGGAAGCAATTGGCAACTTATTTTCTAAACATGGATTGAATATTTTCTAGATTACGTGGGCAAGGATATGCTGGGGCTAGTAATATGCAAGGTGACTTGAATGGTCTCAAGACACTTATTTTAAAAGAGAATGGATGTGTTTATTATGTGTAACATCCCGCCTAGGCCAGGATGCTACCGGCAGGAGACAGGAGAACCCATCTCCATAAGCCTCTAATTCTAACGAAATTTCGGCATGATGTGTTCGTAACATCACGCAATCTGGCCTGTAGCCAGCATCCACATACAACAAGAACCAATCAACTCGGCCTCAGGCCGGAAACACAACATCAAGGCCTCAGGCCTGAACTCAAGAAAAGAATATAAAACTTGGCATCCGGCCACGACTCAAAACTAAAACTAAACTATTACATATTCTTTACTCAAATAATACAAACGCAAAATTTAAAGAAAACTATACAAAGGGCCGTGAGGACCCATAAATCTCGACCCAGGACTCTCTTGACTGCAAATGGGGCGATCCACCGTCTTCAGAGTCTTCACCGAACTACAGCTACTATCCTGCAAAATTGCAACTGAAAGATGTGAGTCATAATGACTCAGCAAGTAACCATGCAAACATAAACAATCCAGATTTAACTTAAAATCGCATATCATTATATCCATATTTCTTGCTATAAGTCTTTTCATCTGACAAACACCTATGTACATTAACTTCTATTAACTATGTCTGTATTCGTTCTTAATATCCATATAACAAGTTTTACTTGTTAACTAATAGATTAGAATCCAGTACACTTTTGTTGCACTAGTCTGATTCTTCTCTTAACCTGTCTGTGTATACTATGCTAGTCAAGATTAGTCATCATTAAACTTTTCTTCTTTTATCTTTTTGAAATATCATCAAATAGGTCATACAAAACATTATATTATTATTTAAACGTCAATCCACTATAATCAATCATGCATCACTATGCTTTTATTATTATGCTCTAATATTTCTATAATGTGTTCTTTCTAAGAAACACATAAACTCAAACCATTTTGATTAGCATCTATAAGCCTTAAATAAAGTCACATTATCACTCATTAAGATCACTGGTATGAAATCTCAAAGGTTAACAAGAAAACTTATACTTTACTTATAAGCTTCTTTATACCTTAACAAGAGCATGCATTATAGAGAATGTTTTCTGAAAACTTTTCATACAATTATGTTATGCTTTTAAGAACTATTACCTTAAAATCTTATTCTGAAAAACCTACCTGCGAAGGTAATAGTACTTCTAAACATAGAAATCACTATATGCATCTCAAGTGAAGTTACTTGAATACATGAAGTTTATGCATGACTTGTAAACTTAATACACTTAACATACTAAGTATTTAGCAAATACTTTCTGAAAACCCTTCTGAAAACTCTTTCGGAAAACTGTAACTGGAAACTGAAAACCGTGTTTGAAACTGAAATCCGTATTTGAAAACTGAACAATATCTCAAAACTATAATCCATATCTGAAAACCATAATTGAAACTTACGATCATTTATACTCAATCACGCGAGAAACGCCGTTTTACCGGAATCCCGCTAATTCTACCAGATCGATCATATCTCGTCCGTTTCACCCTGGATTCTACCACATTTATCATTTTAACATATTAAATCATATTCAATTCATCTCATGCTAATTCGCTAAACTACAAAACTAATGAAAACATCCGAAAACAAAGCTGCAAACTTTAAAAAGACGAATTCTAAACGGAGAGTCGTACCGAAATTCCGAGGCCATATTCGGACTCCCGTCGGCCATACGAACGCGCTGGTGCGATCGGAATTCCGATCAGAGTTACTGTTCACGTTGGGTTACTGTTCATCCGCGGCTTTTCTCCTTGTTTCGCGTGATTTCAGCCGCTGTTCGGCGAATCCGACTCCACACACTCGTAGTACTCGTCAAGGGCTTCGATTTTGTGGGTGGCACGGCTCGTGGAACGACCCGACGAGCCGGGATCGAACAACCCATCTCACGCCCATTCTACACGTCGGTTCGACGGATTCCGGCGTCCTTTGGCCGGCCGCCGGCAGCAGAGGGTCGAGGGTGGCCTGCTGGACGGATTGGTGGTGGTGCGCCGGCCACCAATGGCCGGACCACCAATGGCCGGAACGTGGCCGGCGCAAGGGGAGGAAGAAGTGATCGACTTTTTGGGGGTGGGGGGCGATTTTGGGGTTTTGGAGGATTTTGCAATTTTTGCAATTAAATGAAACTATAAGGCTTTATATACCCAACTGCAAAATATCAATTTGGTCCCTGCAAAAATAACAAAACAGCCCATATTCTAGAATCTTCTGGAATATTGCAATTTCGGAGCCCTTCCGATGCGATTCTCGAAAAGTGTTCAACACGAAAGTTGTTCGTATCGGAAAAACGAGTCCGATGGTCTAAAAATCAGCTCGATCGGAGTTCGTGTGCTCCGTTCGTGACCAAAACAAAAAACTTTACGCGTTTTACGAAAATCGCGTAACTGACTTTTGATCCCCACGCGTTTTCCAACGCGTCGAAAATTCATAATCCATTACTCCAACTCATATAACATTGTTCGAACTCTTATTCTTCAATATTATCACGATCCGAGACTAAAACAGTCGTCCGGGAATCTTCTGGAACAGTTCTGAAAATCCGGGATGTTACATTCACCCCTCCTTATAAAATTTCGTCCTCGAAATTTCTCCGTCCCTGTAACTACTAACTCGAACCCGGTCGAATATGCGGAAACTATCTTTCTCTAAACTCTGCTGATATAACTTCTCTGTCTCAACTGTAAACTAACTGTTATCTATAAACTATAATCTACAATAGCTCATCTACGACTTTAAACTAAATATTCTGATCTGATTCTCAACTCTGACTATGCTAATCTGGTTCTTCTCTTTAGATATACTATTCTGGTTCTGATCTCAAATTCTCTAGCCTCACAAGGGCCCTGCACTGATTCTATCTTATTCTCGCTGATTCTCTGATCTGAAAGGCCACCAGAGTACTAACCCAATCTTATAACTTTCTATACGAAGATAGCAAATCTATTCACAACAAATGAGTCACCCATGGACCCATAATCAAGCAAGCAAGGCAATGAATAATAACATCAAATCGTATCAAAATTCATATAAAGTATATACAAAGACCTACGTGGTCTTTACCAAACTGAAGACAATCTCCGACAGCTGGATCCCCACAATTGCAGTCTTTGACTTCTAGACTATGCCACTGACTCTGACTCTTAAACCATGCTCTGATACCAACTTTGTAACATCCCGCCTAGGCCAGGATGCTACAGGCAGGAGACAGGAGAACCCATCTCCATAAGCCTCTAATTCTAACGAAATTTCGGTATGATGTGTTCGTAACATCACGCAACCTGGCCTGTAGCCAGCATCCACATACAACAAGAACCAATCAACTCGGCCTCAGGCCGGAAACACAACATCAAGGCCTCAGGCCTGAACTCAAGAAAAGAATATAAAACTTGGCCTCCGGCCACGACTCAAAACTAAAACTAAACTATTACATATTCTTTACTCAAATAATACAAACGCAAAATTTAAAGAAAACTATACAAAGGGCCGTGAGGACCCATAAATCTCGACCCAGGACTCTCTTGACTGTAAATGGGGCGACCCACCGTCTTCAGAGTCTTCACCGAACTACAGCTACTATCCTGCAAAATTGCAACTGAAAGATGTGAGTCATAATGACTCAGCAAGTAACCATGCAAACATAAACAATCCAGATTTAACTTAAAATCTCATATCATTATATCCATATTTCTTGCTATAAGTCTTTTCATCTGACAAACACCTACGTACATTAACTTCTATTAACTATGTCTGTATTCGTTCTTAATATCCATATAACAAGTTTTACTTGTTAACTAATAGATTAGAATCCAGTACACTTTTGTTGCACTAGTCTGATTCTTCTCTTAACCTGTCTGTGTATACTATGCTAGTCAAGATTAGTCATCATTAAACTTTTCTTCTTTTATCTTTTTGAAATATCATCAAATAGGTCATACAAAACATTATATTATTATTTAAACGTCAATCCACTATAATCAATCATGCATCACTATGCTTTTATTATTATGCTCTAATATTTCTATAATGTGTTCTTTCTAAGAAACACATAAACTCAAACCATTCTGATTAGCATCTATAAGCCTTAAATAAAGTCACACTATCACTCATTAAGATCACTGGTATGAAATCTCAAAGGTTAACAAGAAAACATATACTTTACTTATAAGCTTCTTTATACCTTAACTAGAGCATGCATTATAGAGAATGTTTTCTGAAAACTTTTCATACAATTATGTTATGCTTTTAAGAACTATTACCTTAAAATCTTATTCTGAAAAACCTACATGCGAAGGTAATAGTACTTCTAAACATAGAAATCACTATATGCATCTCAAGTGAAGTTACTTGAATACATGAAGTTTATGCATGACTTGTAAACTTAATACACTTAACATACTAAGTATTTAGCAAATACTTTCTGAAAACCCTTCTGAAAACTCTTTCGGAAAACTGTAACTGGAAACTGAAAACTGTGTTTGAAACTGAAATCCGTATTTGAAAACTGAATAATATCTCAAAACTATAATCCATATCTGAAAACCATAACTGAAACTTACGATCATTTATACTCAATCACGCGAGAAACGCCGTTTTAACGGAATCCCGCTAATTCTACCGGATCGATCATATCTCGTCCGTTTCACCCCGGATTCTACCACATTTATCATTTTAACATATTAAATCATATTCAATTCATCTCATGCTAATTCGCTAAACTACGGAACTAATGGAAACATCCGAAAACAAAGCTGCAAACTTTAAAAAGATGAATTCTAAACGGAGAGTCGTACTGAAATTCCGAGGCCATATTCGGACTCCCGTCGGCCATACGAACGCGCTGGTGCGATCGGAATTCCGATCAGAGTTACTGTTCACGTCGGGTTACTGTTCATCCGCGGCTTTTCTCCTCGTTTAGCGTGATTTCAGCTCTGTTCGACGAATCCGACTTCGCACACTCGTAGTACTCGTCGAGGGCTTCGATTTGGTGGGTGGCACAGCTCGTCGAACGACCCGACGAGCCGGGATCGAACAACCCATCTCACGCCCTTTCTACACGTCGGTTCGACGGATTCCGGCGTCCTTTGGCCGGCCGCCGGTAGCAGAGGGTCGAGGGTGGCCTGCTGGACGGATTGGTGGTGGTTCGCCGGCCACCAATGGCCGGAACGTGGCCGGCGCAAGGGGAGGAAGAAGGTGATCGACTTTTTGGGGGTGGGGGGCGATTTTGGTTTTTTGGAGGATTTTGCAATTTTTGCAATTAAATGAAACTATACGGCTTTATATACCCAACTGCAAAATATCAATTTAGTCCCTGCGAAAATAACAAAATAGCCCATATTCTAGAATCTTCTGGAATATTACAATTTCAGAGCCCTTCCGATGCGATTCTCGAAAAGTGTTCAACACGAAAGTTGTTCGTATCGGAAAAACGAGTCAGATGGTCCAAAAATCAGCTCAATCGGAGTTTGTTTGCTCTGTTCATGACCAAAACAACAAACTTTACGCGTTTTACGAAAATCGCGTAACTGACTTTTGATCCCCACGCGTTTTCCAACGCGTCGAAAATTCATAATCCATTACTCCAACTCATATAACATTGTTCGAACTCTTATTCTTCAATATTATCACGATCCGAGACTAAAACAGTCGTCCGGGAATCTTCTGGAACAATTCTGAAAATCCGGGATGTTACATTATGTTCATTGTTTTGCTCACCAACTTCAATTAGCTCTTATGACCGTGGCAAAAAATAATGTTGAAGTTCAATCTTTCCTTAATATAATTGCTAATGTGGTGAATGTTGTTGGAGGCTCATGTAAGCGTCACGATGTTCTTAGAGAGAAACAAGTTTTATCAATTGTAAATGTAATTTCTAATGACGAAATTCCAAGTGGGCAAGGGCAAAATCAAGAGACTAACTTGAAGCGGTTTGGTGATACACGTTGGGGTTCACACTATGACACTTTACTTAGTATCATTAGCATGTTTCAATCCATAATTGATGTCTTTGAGATGATTGTCGAAGATGGAGCAACTCGTGAACGAAGATGTGAGGCAAGTAATCTCTTAGATTCAATGCAATCATTTGAATATATATTTGACTTATATTTGATGAAAAATATATTATCATTGAGAAATGAATTGTCATTAGCATTGCAAAGAAAATATCAAGATATTGTGAATGCCATGAGGCTAGTTGGATTGTGTAAAGATAGCTTGCAAATGATGAGAGAGAGTGGATGAGATTATTTATTAAGTCAAGTTGTCTCTTTTTGTGATGTATATAACATTGATGTGCCTAATATGAATGACATATTCATTACTCAAGGTCGTTCAAGGCGTAAAGCTAAAAAAACTACCAACTTGCATCATTATCGGGTTGAATTATTTTATGAGGTTTTAAATGCCCAAATTCAAGAGCTTAACAATCGTTTCAATGAGACAAACAACTAGTTGCTTCTTTATTTAGCCTCCCTTAGTCCATGTGATTCATTCTCCTCATTCAATAAACAAAATCTAGTTCGTCTTGCTCAATTTTATCCCACAGATTTCTCTTCAATACAACTCCTCGTACTAGATGGTCAACTTGATACTTACATTTTGGATATGTGTTCTAGTATTGAGTTTTCGAAATTGAATGAGATTGGTGATATTGCAACAATGTTGCTTCAAACTAAAAAGGATAAGGTATATCCATTAGTTTGATTACTTTTAACATTAGCTTTGACTTTACATGTTGCCACTGCCACTGTAGAGAGAGTATTTTCAGCTATAAATATTGTGAAGACTAGACTACGCTACAGGATGAGAGATCAATAGATGAGTGATAATTTAGTTATATATATAGAAAAAGATATATTTATGAGCATTGATAATGAAACTATCATTCAAGGTTTTCAAAATATAAATTCACGTCGTGGACAATTGTAATGTGTAAAATATTCACATATCAATAAAGATATAAATATTTTGTATGTTTTTTTAATTTATATTTATTTTTCACAACTTTGCCCCCACTGACTTGATTTTTTGGATACGCCACTGACACTATTTGTACCAAAATGAATTTTAATGCATCAAGTTCCTCTGAAAATGGATTAGAAAAATTAGCAAATGGATGAATTAAATTTCAAATGATATAGCGTTAGATATATATGTGCCTCTAGGTTGTTATGAATAAAGCGGAACACAGTTCCGAAATCTAGAACTAATGCTAGAGCCATATTACTATAACATATTTAGGATGAGCATTTTGTGCAGATCTGTCAATTTAGACAAATTCATACTTATTATGATTTCTTATCATGCTTTGATACTTGGACAGAACAAATAAATAACAAAAAAAAAAAAAAACTTGAAAGCTTACGAGAACAGCAAATGGAGTCGACAACAGGAGAGGCAGTGCGACGAGGGAGAAGTAACAAGAAGAGAGCAGCAGGAGAGGCAGCAGATGGAGTCGACAAATTCAATTTGAAGATGGAGTCTACAAATTGAAGCAGTGCGACGAGAACTCCAAATTGAAGCAGTGTGACGAGGGAGAAGTGACGAGGAGGATGAAACCCTAACGCGATTTGGGATTTTATTTATTTTTTTCATTTTATCCACTGAAACGACGACGTTTTGGAAGCCCAAAACGTCGTCGTTTCACTGTAGGAATAAAAAAAATAAAAAAGGCCTTCTGCTGGTGAGGCGGCCGCCTCACCAGCAGAAGGAAAAACCGCATAAAGCGGCCGCCTCGGCGCGCCATCGCCGCGAGGCGGCGAGGCGGCGCCTCGAGGCGGCCGCTTTATGCATTTTTTTAAACAATGCATAAAATTCATCTTAAGATTTTTTAGGCTGAATGTTTTACATATGATAGTTCTATGTGTTTAGTTTATGTATAAATTTACGAAGCTTGTTTTGGAATTTTCTAGAATAAGTTATGGCGAAAATACTGAGTGCTGTCACGATTGATTGGTCATCAAAAACTTACTGAGACATGTATATCGGTCTCTGAGACAAGCATACTGGTCTCTGACAGGCATATCAGTCCCCATAATGGTCATACGGTGTTGTTACCTGTTTCTTTTCAACATTTTAAAACACAACGGTCATATTTTAGAAATCAGTTTTTGATATGAGACCTACATATCGGCACTGTAGATTGGCATATCGGCCTCATAATATAAAAACAATCATATTCAGTTTTAAGACTATAAATTGAAGCTTGGTTTCATTTTTGCATAGGAGAATATTTTGGAGAAAATATATTCAAAGTAAAAATAATTTTCATACATCTTTTGATTACACAAACAAGTTTCAAACACTTTCAAATAGAGTTTTTCAAATATTTTACATCTTACACTCTCTGTATTTGAAAAATCTCATATTTCATCTTCATATTCATATTAGAGGGTTTTGATACATTTGGATTGTGATACTCATATCTATTTCACATTTATAATCTTTTGTGAGTACCCGAATTGTTGTGGTAAATTCTTATTATCAAACACCTTTGTGAGATTCCTTGCTTTAGTTGGTGAATACTCTTTAAGAAAGAATTGTTGTAAAAAATTTGAAGGACCATTGGAAGAAAGACCTCTTATTATAAAGATTTAGAAAGCCTTAAAAGAAAATCTTATACGTTAGGAGTGAACCCCAAAAACTCTTTATGTAAATTGTGAATCCATTTTGCATACTGGAGAGCTTTTTTAGAATGCTTTCAGTTTCACAATATTTTAACATCTCCTTTGCCTTAAGAATTTGTTCTCCATATATAATATATATTTGCTTCTTTATGAGTGCATATTTGGAATTGTAGTAGATTCCCAAATAATTTCTCAAATAATCACTTATTTTTAAGTATTTACTCCTAAATTATATTTTATTATTATTTATTTGATTATTTTTATTTTAATAACTCTAAAAGAACAACTCAAATCAACAATTTTGATAAAAATAACTTGATAATTCAATATAATTAGAGAATAAATTCTCAAATAATCATTTATTTTGAGAACACCCCACAATATCAAACTAGTGCGCTACTATAACTTCCATCTTTTGAACATATCATTTCTTCTTCCTCTCCAATTGTTCATGCCAATTATTAAGCATGCTTACTATCTAAACAGGAAGTAGAACAAAGAAGGAAAGAAAGAAAAAAAATATAGAGCAAGAAGATATCAAGTTAAGTGAAATTATAAATTTTTTATTGGAAATTGTCCCATGAGAAAATGAGAGGAAATTATGTTGTTATATATTAAGTGAAGTTATAATAATCTAAATTACTTTGAAAAAAATCTGAAAAAATCATCTTAAGAGTTAAGACATACATAAACATTTCAAAATAATATTTATAACAATAGTTTGGCCTACCCCTGACGAACGACCATTCCTAGTTTCAACTAGAGATGTCAACAATATTAGGATCCAATCGGGTTTCAAAAAGATTAACATCGGAATTAATATTTAAATATTTGTAAGGATTTGGATCCGGATTTAAGAGTATGGATATCCGAATTTGGAAATATTATAATAAAAATTAAATAAAAATATTTTTATTTATGATTTTATTATATTTAGATTATTTTGGATAAATTTTAAATTGTATATATTATTTTGGATGTTAAATTGATATTATTTAATTATATATATATATTATTTTATTTTAGTTTTGATATTTAAAATTAAATAATTTTAAAATAAAAAATAAAATTTTGTATTTTTGCGGATTTGAATTTTCGAAAATCCACACAAGTAAGATCCACGTTTGGATTCACTTACCTTTTTGCATATCCGCATTTTGCATCCCTGGTTTTAACATTAAATCAAGATACAATGTTGAGCTAAATTTATGTTGAGTACGGAACCAGCTGAACCAGCTGTTATGATTTATCTCTCGTGTTCGAATCTAGGGGAGGTAATGAGATTAAAAATGAATTTAGGTTTTATCCATTCTACATTAAAAAAATTAATAATACAATGATTTATCTAATATGGATCCCATGAAGTCCCACTATCTCATTATTGTTAATTCAAAGTTCTGCACATATTCAATTCAGTACAAAATCCTAATTTTGAACACCACCCAAAACTTTCTTCCCATATTTATATAATTAAGGTCTATTTATTTCATAGTAAGATAATTTATGGAAATTATTTTCCCCGTTTTACGGTATTTGAGACACTTACGAAAAATTAATCAATATAAATTGTTGATACTAAGATTTGATGATGCCATGAAGGAAAAATGCTTAAAAAATAAGAAACTCAAAGACATTAATACTTTGACAAAGATGACCAATTTTAGCGATTTGGTTTCAAAATGTCTAAATATTAGCAAATCAAGTTCGATAAGGCTAAAGAGTCAAAAAGATGATGAAGCCATAAAATTGATGAAGAGTCAAAATGAGATATTGTAGGGGTTTTTAGGGGCAGAATCCGGTAACGCAGCGGAAGCGGTGGAAAATCGTATTTTCCGATTTCAAAACTTTTTCTCGGATTAATTAAATAAACATATTTATTTAATTATCCAATAATCAAATTATGAAATAAAATTCAAATAAATCATATTTAAGTGAATTTACCAAATTGCCCTTATATTGGTATTTTGTCCATTTTAGTCCGAAATTGATCTAATCAATTTTGAATGATTCTAAATCATTTTAAGATGAACTTAGCATGTTCAAAACATCAAAACACCAAAAGCAACCAAAATCCCCAATTTTGTTCATCAGGCCGAATGCACCATTAGGGTGCCAATTGTGCACTTTGTCATTTCATGCTTCAAAACACATCAAGATGTAATCCAATCAACATGAAATTTATATGCATCATATACACATCCAAATACACAACATATATGAAAAGCCCCAAATTTGGAATTGGTCATGAACCCTAATTTTTCAATTTCTTCAAATTGGACAAATTAGACCAAATTGGTTAAATCAATTACTTAATCATCTTTCTTCCATCCAATCAAAGTCTCAACACAATGAAACAACTCAAGATCAAATCTAGGTCATCTAAGAGTGGGTCAACAACTCTAGATTAGCAACATGGTTTCCAAATCCTTAAAAGAAAGCTTATAACTACAATAGTCACAACCTTCCTTCATCATACATGCTCAACACTTCCATCAAAACTTCCATCAACAAAAACACAAGGAATAAAGAAATAAATAACCTAAGAACATCATATGTTAAAGCCTAGATCCTAAGGAACATTTTCTTTTCTAATAGCAAGTTGGAAAAACTCACTAAAATCCAAGCTTTCTTTGATTTCTTCTTTCTTTCTCACAAGCTTCCTTTGCTTCCATTAATTGAGTTTTTCTTTAAAGTGTATTAGGTTATCAAATGAAAGTGAAATGAAAAACATAAATACTTACTTCATTTAGCCTTGGCCGAATTGGCCAAGCCAAATGCAAGACTAGTAATTTCAATTCATTTCATCTTTTATCTTTGATCAACTTGGTTAAATATCTAAAAACAACTTTAAGATATTTAATTAAGTCAACAAAGGCAACCAAGAAAAAATATAACTCTTATATCCTTAAGTGTATTGGCCGAAATTAAAGGAAATAAAGGAAAAAATATTTTTCATTTTTCAAACAATTTTGAACAAATATCTTAAGAAGTCAAAATCAATTTGACAACCTTTTCCTTTAATGTATAAGTCAACATTGCAACTTATAATCATTTCCTAACTTTATCATTTGGTGATATATTTATATTTTAATTATATTAATCATTTAACAATTAAATAATTAATTAAATACAAAATATCAAATATATGTATTATATTTACTTTAAATATCTCAAATACATATATTGATGATATATGTCAAATACCTTTATTTGACTATTTATTAATGTGTATTTAATAATATCATATATTAAATACAAATACACATTAATTAGGAAATGACGGTTCGGCCCGTTCGCATGTATTTTTCGTTTAACGATTAAACGATTTATAAATAATCATCATTATTCATAAATGTTGCTCTAGTGCTCTACGAGTATGTTTCATTATTGAGACTCTCTAGATTCAGGTATATCCGTCACGAAATCCAATTTCGTGTCCATAATCTATCCACCCGTAGATTATGACGATCACGGATAATCTCGCTGAATCATACAGGTCGAGGTCATTGCATACGTATAATCCCTCCGTCACAGGTATCCAGATAATCCCAGAGATATAGATGTAAACGTCAAATCTCTATAGGTTAATCTCGTCGACGTATCTATTAGCAATCTCTAAATAACACTCGGAACTTACTTCCGATGTATACTGTGGCCACAGATTTAACAGACTGCTAAATATATATGGACTACCTATGCTCTGTACACAGAACTGACGGATCCTATCTTGACACACACATGATATCCTGAGGATCGATCCACACCCAACGAACAGGCGGAGGTCTGATCTAAATAGATCGGTGACGTGACTGCCATCTAAGTGTGGAGGATGTCTCATACATCCACAGTGGTGTCTCAAGTCGAAGGACCACTATGCTACTCAACCCGAGAAGATTCTTATTGACGTTGGTGTACCATCCATTAAGAATCTTCGGTGAGCCGTTCAATGTTTATCCACTATAAACACCTACACGTCTATACGAGTCTCCATAGACTCATGGTTCATTGGGATAAACCATCGGACCAAGTCTCGATATACGACATGTACTGGTCTCAACAGATTTGACTAACCGACCCGTGTTAGCAAATCTTGACCAGGAACTTTGTTTGATAATATACATATAGCAGTGACACTTCCCAATGTCAATTACAAACTAACTTTGTAACTGTGTACTGCATTATATATTATCGGGCCTTTGTCTAATATATACATATCACTAAACCACATTTAGTTTCAATCTAATCGTAATCAGATCGAATACGTATATAAGAACAAGAGGTGCAACCATAAATAAGTAATATTATGGAACAAGGGGATGTTCGTATTCATGAATCAGACATAAATACGGTCCGGATTGGCGCTCTGAGCACCAACCCCAACAATTTCTCCCACTTGCTCTAGTGCCAATCCACGGTATCATATACACGTCTCAATGTGCATCGTATGCATATGGTCCTCAAAAGCTCACCTGGTACTTAAGAGGTAGGCAACAAAAACAAGTCCGCTATGACATATTGAGTTTGTCAAACAAACTCCATCGTTTCCCTTAGTCAACATCATTCATATTTTGTAGATCTAGATTATACATTAATATGACTCTGATGCTACATCAGTATTGTGCTACAGCTACTGAGTTGTCCAAGTATTTAAGGATCAAATCCAAAATACTATGAAGACAACCGTAAGCACAATCACAATTCAAAAAACTTCTAATTTAAAAGGTCACTATGCAACTTCATAAGTCAATACTTCAAAAGTTGCATTTGATTCCACTAAATAGTAGAATCCTTCGTGACACTCCCACTGCATCTTTTGTGACTCTTTATGACGTAGACTGTCTAACGTCATAATTAGTCTCAAAACTAATATGACCCTAATGGTTGCAGACTATATTCTCCATGAATTAGAAACTCGTTCTTAATATCTCAAAGATCACAAAGAACGTGTTTCAAGATCCATCCTATGGTCTATAGGATGTCAAAATAACTCGTAACAATTACGATTAAATCGACATCGATAATCGCACATAATAAAGTATTCACTATGTCATCATCAAATGATACATAATATTGTTTAGACATTCTAATCAATATCTCTTTCGAAAAAGGAATCATCCTTTACGAAAGATGAATACTTTGTATAAGACATACAATAACTGTCGAACAGTTATACTAACTGTCATACAGATAGCCTTGTTATGTCCTTCATTAGATCATATCTAATGTACGACTAATAGGAGTATCTCACAAGTCTCCAAGTTTCATATCATATATAAAACTTTATATCAAATATAACAGAGACAACTCCCACTGCTTTCACGGAGTAAAGAAGACGACTTAGGTAAATCTTTTACCTTACAAACATCTCATTATTACTATAATAATGACAATGTCGTTAAGATATATAACACTAGAAAGTAATATGTACGCTCCCACTAACCCTTCTAATCACATATGTATTCTCTATACTTTGACAAGATCAGACAATCTGATATATCAAAAATAGAGAACACATATTTCTGGAAGACTTATCCGAGTCTACAATAGGCTCTGTAAGCTAGCACACTAAACTGCGATCTCAGCAGAACACAAACTCTATGGCCATTTCAGAATGAACTCTTCAAATAAGGAAATCACAACTGATCTCTTATTGAATAAGTCATCCAAAAACGCCACTTTGCATTCTTTAGCTAAAATATACATTTTATTATCAACATTAACCAATATATCTTTAATTGTTCATTAGTGTGACTAGAGATAAGTTTTCTCAGAATCTACAATAGATTGCTGAGTATAACTTTTCTCACTGTCATACTGTAAAGGTCAAACCTTTAATAAGCTCACAATGCTTTCGCTGCGCAAACAATTAGCACATATCATGAACTAATTCATAATGAAAGCTTAATCAAGTTCAAAACTTGATCGTAGTAAGCTATGAACAATCTTGGATCTATGGTTCAATGGTGAACTTCCAGAATCGATATCAAATATCGCTTCCATTATAAGTTATAGGATAATTTTTCTTCAGTAAGAAAACAACGGAACCATTAAGTATCAAATACTCGTGAATGATTCTGTTATCCTATTGGACTTGTACGGAAGATGTATAAGGGTTGTTTCATCTTATTAATTACGTAGTTCCATTTATAATTTATCATTCTCACATTTGACTTCAATAAGTCAAGTCTTTTCTACAATAGTTAACATCTGATGTTACACACCAAATAATAAAACGATTTTATTACTTAGAATCGTAGGAAAGATATTCTATTAAATAGAATACAATATTCTATTAAACAGAATAAACGATAAACTTTTACTTATACCTCCGAGGTGTAAGTAATTTCCATTATATAACTATTATATAAAAGAAACATTCAAATCTTAAACTTTTCAAGATTCGGATTTTCTACCTATATATATCATTTATGTAACTGTAGAAATTAATGGAACATTAATTAAAGAGATGAATTAGTGTTACTGGAGTATAACCCCAAGAGTATTGAAACTAATTCGGTAACACTCAATATCAAACGAATCAAATCATATAAGATTCGATTGCTCCCACTACTCAATTCCATCAAGATGGAATCGTGGAAGAACAATATTGAATATGAATCATATTCACTAAATAACCTTAGAACTAATTGCTTTAAATTCATACGTTTGATCGTATCAAAGATCTTTGAACAGTTCAAAGACATGTAATGAATTTTAAGGATCAAGTTTTCAAAATTCTTCAGATTGAATATATTTGAACAAGTCAAAAATGTTCAATCTACGTTTCATCAGAACGATTGAAAGTTCTTGATACTTTCAAGACTTTCAATATGTGTTCCTTCAGAAACACGTAACTAAGTTATGACAATTCATCAACTAAGTTACGAAAAAAAAGAAAACTACCTTAAGCAATTATTATTTATAAAACTACATACATCCAATGTATCAGTTAAATAAATTTGGTGGTCCAATGACAATCATTGGTTAAACGAGATCTTAATCACTTTCCTGAATACAATATTCATTAAATGGATAAGGATGTGTGGTGTGATCTAGTATCAAACCATCCTTTACCATACGGATTGAGCATCCAATACTTAAGTGATTAAATTCATAAAGCACCGTTCTAAATTATTTACTTTACCGAATAATTTTTCTTTATGTTTATCTCTACGTCAATGACACTACTAGTTATATAAAATATGTAACAAATGTTTATAAAGAACAAGTGACTATCCAATAGTCGCAAGTTCCGATATCAAATATCAAAACAATCGTTAACCAATATTTCAAATAACTAGACGGGAGATCTGGTATCCAATACCTATAGTTGTAGTATTGTGAAAATCGATATTTTCTATACACAAATATACGCATCTCTTTTCTTTAGCTTTACTATTTGCATTCAACTATTCACAACAATTGTAAATAACTGATTAGCAAATTGTGTCAGACACATTACCTCTAAAGGTAATTAAAGCTTAGAAACGTCATTACTAGATAAACAAATACCTAATAGGGCTTTCTAAATGCCAGTCAAGAATCTCGAGACATGAACTAATTCAAGTCAATTCTTACTGCATAAGAAACTATTGTCTCTAAAGTATTATATCCTAAAGGGGATATCTATCTAGATTATCTATCATGACTTAGAAACTAAGTCATTAACCATCTTTATTTTTCAAGAAAATCGGAACAACAGTTCCCGATGGTTTAGACTAATCTAATAATATCCTAGTCTATTAGTATCTAGAACCTATTCTAGAATAACTGCAACCAAGAGTCAAGTCAGATAACATATCAAAATATGTGTGCAGTAAATAAAAGTTTAATTCTATATAAACAATAGAATAAGGAAACAAACAAGCAGCAATTTCCATAATAACATACACTGCCTAAGTTATGGAATATTTTAAACTTAGCAGTGCCTCCCACTATTTTTACGTAATGCCGTAATCCCCAACGGAAAGACGAGAATTCAATAATTAAATCGAATTCCATAATGGGAAGAGGACCCCATGAATATATTTCGACTCACAGCAGAGGCACGGTCTCGCCTACGTATATTCACAGGTAGACAACTAATTGTCAATCACTCACTAGTGACTCCGAGGTTCCGGTCCTGGCCGTTTCTCGTTGTCGCTGCGAAGGCAGGCCCACAAGGAGACGTACCAATGTTAAACTTGTCAATGATAAACTCAAGTTACTTGCGTAACCCTGACAGCTAGGGCACGTTCAGGATTCCGCTTTCGCTTGAATTTATCTAGTATCTAATATACATTCGGTATAAATAAATTTCTATCAGCTACACCCTCACAGCAGAGGCACGGTCTCGGATGATGTAGTCACAAAGAAAAGATATTTATAACCGTATTGACAAGACGGACCAAGAAACAAGTATTCCAAATACTAGTTACTTTGAAACCTTATTAAGCGGGGATATTCCATTAAGTGTCATACACCCTAAATCTAATCAAATTAGATTATAACATGCATGTATAAAGTCAAGAAAACATGATTAAACATTGAATAAAACAAGCTAATCATTTATGGAGGCCTAGAATCAGACTCGCTCTGATACCATTTTGTAGGGGTTTTTAGGGGCAGAATCCGGTAACGCAGCGGAAGCGGTGGAAATGGAAAATCGTATTCGATTTCAAAACTTTTTCTCGGATTAATTAAATAAACATATTTATTTAATTATCCAATAATCAAATTATGAAATAAAATTCAAATAAATCATATTTAAGTGAATTTACCAATTGCCCTTATATTGGTATTTTGTCCATTTTAGTCCGAAATTGATCTAATCAATTTTGAATGATTCTAAATCATTTTTAAGATGAACTTAGCATGTTCAACAACATCAACAACCAAAAGCAACAAAATCCCCAATTTTGTTCATCATGGCCGAATGCACCATTAGGGTGCCAAATTGTGCACTTTGTCATTTCATGCTTCAAAACACATCAAGATGTAATCCAATCAACATGAAATTTTATATGCATCATATACACATCCAAATACACAACATATATGAAAAGCCCCAAATTTGGAATTGGTCATGAACCCTAATTTTTCAATTTCTTCAAATTGGACAAATTAGACCAAATTGGTTAAATCAATTACTTTAATCATCTTTCTTCCATCCAATCAAAGTCTCAACACAATGAAACAACTCAAGATCAAATCTAGGTCATCTAAGAGTGGGTCAACAACTCTAGATTAGCAACATGGTTTCCAAATCCTTAAAAGAAAGCTTATAACTACAATAGTCACAACCTTCCTTCATCATACATGCTCAACACTTCCATCAAAACTTCCATCAACAAAAACACAAGGAATAAAGAAATAAATAACCTAAGAACATCATATGTTAAAGCCTAGATCCTAAGGAACATTTTCCTTTCTAATAGCAAGTTGGAAAAACTCACTAAAATCCAAGCTTTCTTTGATTTCTTCTTTCTTTCTCACAAGCTTCCTTTGCTTCCACTAATTGAGTTTTTCTTTAAAGTGTATTAGGTTATCAAATAAGTGAAATGAAACATAAATACTTACTTCATTTAGCCTTGGCCGAATTTGGCCAAGCCAAATGCAAGACTAGTAATTTCAATTTCATTTTCATCTTTTATCTTTGATCAACTTGGTTAAATATCTAAAACAACTTTAAAGATATTTAATTAAGTCAACAAAGGCAACCAAGAAAAATATAACTCTTATATCCTTAAGTGTATTGGCCGAAATTAAAGGAAATAAATAAAGAAAAATATTTTTCATTTTCAAACAATTTTGAACAAATATCTTAAGAAGTCAAAATCAATTTGACAACCTTTTCCTTTAATGTATAAGTCAACAATTGCAACTTATAATCACTCCTAACTTTATCATTTGGTGATATATTATATTTTAATTATATTAATCATTTAACAATTAAATAATTACTTAAATACAAATATATCAAATATATGTATTATATTTACTTTAAATATCTCAAATACATATATTGATGATATATGTCAAATACCTTTATTTGACTATTTATTAATGTGTATTTAATAATATCATATATTAAATACAAATACACATTAATTAGGAAATGACGGTTCGGCCCGTTCGCATGTATTTTTCGTTTAACGATTAAACGATTTATAAATAATCATCATTATTCATAAATGTTGCTCTAGTGCTCTACGAGTATGTTTCATTATTGAGACTCTCTAGATTCAGGTATATCCGTCACGAAATCCAATTTCGTGTCCATAATCTATCCACCTGTAGATTATGACGATCACGGATAATCTCGCTGAATCATACAGGTCGAGGTCATTGCATACGTATAATCCCTCCGTCACAGGTATCCAGATAATCCCAGAGATATAGATGTAAACGTCAAATCTCTATAGGTATTATCTCGTCGACGTATCTATTAGCAATCTCTAAATAACACTCGGAACTTACTTCCGATGTATACTGTGGCCACAGATTTAACAGACTGCTAAAATATATGGACTACCTATGCTCTGTACACAGAACTGACGGATCCTATCTTGACACTCACAGGATATCCTGAGGATCGATCCACACCCAACGAACAGGCGGAGGTCTGATCTAAATAGATCGGTGACGTGACTGACATCTAAGTGTGGAGGATGTCTCATACATCCACAGTGGTGTCTCAAGTCGAAGGACCACTATGCTACTCAACCCGAGAAGATTCTTATTGACGTTGGTGTACCATCCATTAAGAATCTTCGGTGAGCCGTTCAATGTTTATCCACTATAACCACCTACATGTCTATACGAGTCTCCATAGACTCATGGTTCATTGGGATAAACCATCGGACCAAGTCTCTGTAGGGTTGGTGCTCAGAGCGCCAATTCCCGGTTTGTATTTGTTAAATACTCTGTAAAAACATTATTATTAGTAATAATATATATGCAGTTTCTATAATATAATCTAATCTTGTATATGGTAAAGACGTAATGACCTTAGAATGATTAGTCATGGTACAGTTGCAAAAAAGCGTCGCAACGGACATTGAGTCGTATCATGACATTGTCATTCTCAGACAGTTCCTGGTCAAGGTTTACACTACTTGGTCAGTATAGTAAACCCGTTGAGACCGGTACATGTCGTATACTTGAATATATGATTCCAATGGTTTCTCAATGAACCATAAGTCTTGGAGACTAGTATAGACGTGTAGGTGTTTATAGTGGATATAAACACTGAACGGACTCACCGAAGATTCTTAATGGATGGTACACCAGCGTCAATAAGAATCTTCTTGGGTTGAGTAGCACTTGTGATTCTTAGACTTGAGATGCCATTGTGGGCACATGAGACATCTTCTACACTTAGACGGCAGTCACGTCACCGATCTATTTAGATCAGACCTCCGCCTGTTCGTTGGGTTTGTAGATAGATCCTCAGGGTGTCCTATGTGTGTCAAGATAGGATCCGTCAGTTCTGTGTACCAGAGCATATGTAGTCCATATGATTAGCAATCAGATAAAACCATGGGCCCGTGGTAAGTTTAGAAGCTAGTTCTAAACATTCTTTTTGAGATTGCTAATAGAATAGTCGACTGGATAGTCCCGATAGAGATTTGACGTTTACATCTATATCTCTGGGATTTATCCGGATACCTGTGAGGAGGAAAGGAATTATACATTTGCGATGACCTCGACCTGTATGGTTCAGCGAGATTATCCGTGATCGTCATAATCTACGGGTGGATAGATTATGGACACGAAATTTGATTTCGTGACGGATATACCTGAACCTAGAGAGTCTCAATAATGAAACATACTCGTTGAGCACTAGAGCAACATAAATAAATAATATTGATTATTTATAAAGTCGTTTAATGGTTAAACGCAAGATACATGCTAAAGAGACTAGATAGTCATTTGCTTAATTATTGTGTATTTACATTTAATACTTGATTAATTTAAATACACATTAATTAATAGTCAAAATGAGTTGACTTGATATTTCCTAAATGAATGTATGTTTTTAATATTTAATGTAAATATTATGCATATATTTAATATATTTGTATTTGATTGATTAATTAATTATTTAATTGTTAAATGATTAAATTAATTAAAATACAAATATCTTACATTAGGATAATTAAAGTAAGTAAATGACATTAGTTGCATGTTGACCAAATAAATATCTAATAAAGTAGTTTAAAGATATTTGTGCAAGTTGACATTATGATAATTGAAATGAAAATGAAATTATAATTTCTTGAATTTCGCTTTGATTTTCGGCCAAGGTGTAAATGTGCAAGTATAAAATTATTTTCATTTCATTTAATTGTTTAACCTAATACACATTTCACAAAATAAAAACACCATTGAAGAAACCTTGAAGAAGCTTGAGAAAGAAATAAAAAACCAAGGAAATCTTGATTTTAGTAAGTTTTCTCCAACTTACTATTAGTAAGGAAAATGTTCCTTAGGATCTAGGCTTCCATATATGATATCCTTAGGTTATTCTTTCTTTGTTTTGTGTTTTTGTTGATGGAAGTTTGGTGAAGTTGTAAAGTATGTATGATGAAGAAAGGATGTAACTATTGTAGTTATATGTATTCTTTTAAGGTTTAAGAAACCATGTTGCTAATCTAGAGTTGTTGACCCACTCTTAAATGACCTAGATTTGATCTTGAGTTGTTTCATTGTGTTGAGACTTGAATTGGTGAAATATTGATGATTGAAACATTTGATTTAATGTAAATGGCACAATTTGCCCAATTTGTGGAAATTGAAAAATTAGGGTTTATAACCTATTCCAAATTTGGGGGTTTTCATATATGTTGAGAATTTGGGTGTGTATATGATGCATGCAAAGTTTCATGTTGATTGGATTTCATTTGGATGATTTTGAAGCATGAAATGACCAAATGGTCAATTTTGGCACCAAATGGTGCTCACGGCAATGGCATGGATTTTGGGGATTTTGTGGCTTTTGGTGTTTTGATGTTTTGAACATGCTAAGTTCATCTTAGAAATGATTTAGAATCATTCAAAATTGATTAGATCATTTCATTTCGGACTAAAATGGACAAAATACCCATATAAGGGTAATTTGGTAATTTCACTTGAATTTGATTCATTTGAAATTTTATTTCATAATTTGATTATTGGAATATTAAATAAATATGTTTATTTAATTAATCCGAGAAAAAGTTTTGAAAATCTGAAAATCGGATTTTCACCGCTTCCGCTGCGTTACCGGATTCACCCCCTAAATAACCCCTTCAAATGGTATCAGAGCGAGTCTGATTCTAGGCCACCAAATATGATTAGCCTTCATTGAATCAATGTTTAATCATGTTTTCTTGACTTTATGCATGCTTATTAGGAACTAATTGATTAGATTTAGGGTGTATGACACTTAGCGGAAAATCCCTAATAGAAGGTTTAATGTAATTATGTATTTGATGCATGTTATATGGTCCGTCTTGTCAATACGGTTTATGAATACTTCTTTGTGACTACATCCGAGACCGTGCCTCTGCTGTGAGGGTGTAGCCGATAAAGATTTATTTATACCGGATGTATATCAGATACTAGATAAATTCAAGCGAAAAGCGGAATTCTGAACGTGCCCTAGCTGTCAGGATTACGTAAGTAACTTGAGTTTATCATGGCGAGTTTAACCTGGTACGTCTCCTTGTGGGCCTGCCTTCGCAGCGACAACGAGAAACGGCCAGGACCGGTACTTAGGAGTCATTAGTGAATGATTGACAAATGAGTTGTCTACCTGATGAATATACGTAGGCGAGACCGTGCCACTGCTGTGAGCCGAAATATATTCACGGGATCCACTTTTCACTATTATATTTAATTTAATTATTAAATATTTGTATTCTGTTTTGGGATTACAGTATTGCATGATTTAGTGGGAGGGGCATATTAGATTAAAAATCCATGATCTAGTTTTATGCTTTTGATATTATATGAAACTGCTTTATTTCTGCTAACCGTTTTTCGTGATCTATATGATAGATTTGCGATGGCGGGTCAATCCACAACCAGTTTGCGCGTATGTTAGATGCGAACAAACTGAAAGGCGCTGAGAACTTTGCAGACTGGGAATTGGATTTGAGGATTGTCCTCGATTCCGAAAAGTTGGGTTATGTTCTTGAGGGTCCTTTACCCCTTGCAGTGGGTGAGGATGCTTCGGAGGAGGAACGCCAAGTTTTTGAAGCTTGGAAGAATGATGATTAAGGGTAAATCATACATTCTTAGTTCGCTCTCTCCGAAACTCAAGCAACAATACTATGGAACATCAGATTCCTATAGTATGATAACGCGATTAAGACAATCGTTCGAGAACCAGGAACAGGTTATTGTTCACAAAGGTCGCCATGGAACTGTTCCATGCGCGTCTGGATGAGGGGCAAAGTGTTAGCCCACATGTTCTTCAATGATCGATCGATTTGATCGATCAATTGAGGCAACATAATCTCATCCTGAATGACATTCTCGGTAGGAGTGTCATTCTAGGTTCTCTGCCAGCTTCATTCCGCCAGTTTGTGATGTACTTCAACATGCACGGGACAGTCTGCACCTACCAGGAGCTACATAGGATGTTGCTCACTCAGCAGACAAGAGGGTGGAAGAAGGGAGGTGAGTACCGACTCGCCCACCTAGATCTACTTCTCTGTCTGCTTCTTCCCAAGGAATGTCCAAGGGAAAGAAGAAGAAAGGGAAAAGAAGAAAGAGGCCTTCGGTCCTCCACAGCAGGCGAAGATAGCCAAGCCCAAAGGACTTCTGAAGACAAATGCCACCACTGCGGCAAAGTGGGCACTGGAAGGAAAAGGAACTGTCCTGATTACATTGCCCAAGTGAGGAGAGACAGAGCTTCTACATCAGGTACTTTTATTTTTCCAGTTATTGATTTATCTTTGGCTTGTGAAGCCGTTACATCCAGCTGGATTTTAGATTCTGCTTGTCCCATTCACATTTGCAATTCGTTGCAGGTGCTGAAGGAAAGTATGAGACTGAAGCCTGGAGAGATGCAGTTGCGATTCGGGAGTGGAGACTCTTTGGATGCAGTTGCAGTGGGAGTATGCGAGATCTCATTACCGAATGGGACACTTTTGTTATATGACTGTCATTTTGTACCGGGATGTGTCGCTATATTATATCACTTTTGTATTAGATACAGAAGGCTATTGTATTAATATTAAGAATAGTTCTTTGTATTTATATGATAAAAATAATATTCAGATCCTTTAGTTGTCCAAACCAGCATGGTCATTATACATTGCAAACTTCAAAAGATATATTAAGTACTGGAGAGTTAATAAACGTAGTTTACCTGTAATTAATATACTGAACTTGGCATATGAGACTTGGTCACATTGGCGTTAAACGCCTTACCCAATTGGTTAGGAATGGTTTGATATCAGATCTTACCATTGAATCCTATCCAACTTGTGAATCATGTATTCAGGGTAAGATGACCAAAGCCCCATTTTCTAGTGTTGGACACCGTGCCACTAACTTACTGGAACTCGTACATTCTGATGTATGTGGTCCACTAAGTCAAACTGCTCACAGTGGTTATTCGTACTTCGTTACCTTTACCGATGATTTATCACGGTACGGTTATGTGTATTTGATGCGACATAAATCGGAAACCTTTGAAAAGTTCAAAGAGTTCCGAAATGAAGTAGAAAAACAAACTGGTAAATATATTAAATGCCTTCGATCAGATCGAGGCGGTGAATATATGAGTGGTGAGTTCATGGATTATATGAAGGAGAATGGGATTCTCGCTCAATATACTCCTCCAGGTACCACCACAGCACAATGGGTATCTGAAAGGAGAAATCGGACTTTATTGGATATGGTCCGATCGATGTTGAGTTTCACAGATTTGCCCTATTACTTATGGGGTTACTGTCTCTTAACAGCCGCACATCTTTTGAATAAGATTCCTTCAAAGGCTGTTCCTACGACACCGTATCAGATATGGTTCGGTAGGAGACCGAATCTTAATTACATTAAGGTTTGTTTGGGTTGTCCTGCCTATGTCAGGGTTAACTCAGCAAAGTAAGCTTTCGCCTCGAGGGCAAAAGTTTAGGTTTGTTGGATATCCCTCGAACACGAGGGGATATCTGTTCTATGATACCGAGCATCGAAATGTGTTCGTAGCTCGCTTCTCAAAATTTCTAGAAGAGTAGAATTTTTGTCAGAAGGTGGTGATCATAGACAGGTTGAGCTTGATGAAGTCCAACCTGAAAACAACGAAACCAACGGAGGAACCTGAAGTTCAAGTAGATGAAGGACCTTCAACACACACACTCCGTAGGTCGGAAAGGGTATCTAGACCTCATGAACGCTTGTATTTGATACAAGAAAAGAGTCTGGATGTTCTCTTAGTTGAAGAGACCGATCCTTTCACCTACAGAGAATCGATGTTGGACATCGACTCCGTGAAATGGCAAAGTGCCATGAAATCCGAGATAGACTCAATGCATGAAAATCAAGTTTGGGACTTGATTCCGCTTCCCGAAGGAATTGTTCCTATCGGTTGTAAATGGGTTTACAAGAGGAAGCGCGGGCCTGACGGTAAGGTTGAAACTTACAAGGCCCGACTGGTAGCAAAAGGTTACACGCAGCGACCTGGCGTCGACTACGATGAAACTTTTTCGCCGGTAGCAATGCTTAAGTCTATCCGGATTTTGCTTTCTATAGCTGCGTATCATGACTACGAGATTTGGCAAATGGATGTCAAAATGGCTTTTCTAAATGGATTTCTTGATGAAGAAATCTATATGGAACAGCTGGAAGGTTTCACATCCAGCGAAACCTCGGGTATGGTATGTAAGCTTAAGAAGTCCATTTATGGACTTAAACAGGCTTCACGAAGTTGGAATCTTCGATTCGATGAGATTATTAGATCGTCTGGTTTTCTCAAGAATTCGGAAGAATCCTGTGTGTATCAGAAGGCCAGTGGGAGCATGGTCGTATTTTTAGTCATGTGTTTGATGACATCCTAATCATTGGGAATGATTTAGGTATGTTACAAAGCGTTAAAGCATATCTCTGTAAGAATTTCTCCATGAAGGACCTGGGAGAAGCTTCCTATGTTTTAGGGATAAAACTCTATCGAGATAGACAAAGGAGGCTGATTGGGTTATCCCAATCAACGTACGTAGATAAGATCTTGGAACGGTATAGCTTTGGTAACTGTAAGACAGCAAACATACCGTTCAGACATGGGATTCATCTTTCCAAGAAGATGTGTCCACAAACAGAAGATGAGAAGGTTAGAATGTCTAACCAACCTTATGCTTCGTGTTTGGGTAGCATAATGTATGCCATGTTATGTACGAGGCCTGATATCAGTTTCGCTGTTAGCGTAACCAGTCGATATCAGTCCAATCCAGGTAATGACCATTGGATGGCCATTAAACATATCCTAAAGTATCTTAAAGGTACTAAGGATAAGTTATAATATATGGAGGAAACGAACTGCAGGTTAATGGGTATACAGACTCCGATTTCCAATCGGATCCCGATGATAGAAAGTCTACATCTGGATTTGTCTTTACCCTTAACGGAGGTGCAGTTTGTTGGAAGAGTTCCAAACAGGGATCGACAGCTGATTCCACCACTGAGGCGGAATATATTGCAGCTTCTGAAGCTGCAAAAGAGGCTGTGTGGATAAAGAACTTTATCACAGAATTGGGAGTTGTCCCAAGTATCGAGAATGCGATTCCGTTATACTGTGATAATACTGGAGCCATTGCGCAAGCAAAGGAACCGAAGGCGCATCAGAAGTCGAAGCATGTGAACGCAAGTACCACATCATTCGAGAGATCGTGTCGCGAGGGGATATTGTCGTGTGCAAGGTACCGAGTGAAGACAACGTAGCAGACCCGCTGACGAAGGCCATACCTCCGAAGTTATTTGATAAACACGTGGAGTCGATGGGTATTAGATACAATCGATATTGGCACTAGAGCAAGTGGGAGATTTTGTAGGGGTTGGTGCTCAGAGCGCCAATTCCCGGTTGTATTTTGTTAAATACTTCTGTAAAACATTATTATTAGTAATAATATATGCAGTTTCTATAATATAATCTAATCTTTTATATGGTAAAGACGTAATGACCTTAGAATGATTAGTCATGGTACAGTTGCAAAAGCGTCGCAACGGACATTGAGTCGTATCATGACGTTGTCATTCTCAGACAGTTCCTAGTCAAGGTTTACACTACTTGGTCAGTATAGTAAACCCGTTGAGACCGGTACATGTCGTATACTGGAATATATGATTCCAATGGTTTCTCAATGAACCATAAGTCTTGGAGACTAGTATAGACGTGTAGGTGTTTATAGTGGATAAACACTGAACGACTCACCGAAGATTCTTAATGGATGGTACACCAGCGTCAATAAGAATCTTCTTGGGTTGAGTAGCACTTGTGATTCTTAGACTTGAGATGCCATTGTGGGCACATGAGACATCTTCTACACTTAGACGCAGTCACGTCACCGATCTATTTAGATCAGACCTCCGCCTGTTCGTTGGGTGTAGATAGATCCTCAGGGTGTCCTATGTGTGTCAAGATAAGATCCGTCAGTTCTGTGTACCAGAGCATAGGTAGTCCATATGATTAGCAATCAGATAAAACCATGGGCCCGTGGTAAGTTTAGAAGCTAGTTCTAAACATTCTTTTTGAGATTGCTAATAGAATAGTCGACTGGATAGTCCCGATAGAGATTTGACGTTTACATCTATATCTCTGGGATTTATCCGGATACCTGTGACAGAGGAATTATACATTTGCGATGACCTCGACCTGTATGGTTCAGCGAGATTATCCGTGATCGTCATAATCTACGGGTGGATAGATTATGGACACGAAATTTGATTTCGTGACGGATATACCTGAACCTAGAGAGTCTCAATAATGAAACATACTCGTTGAGCACTAGAGCAACATAAATAAAAATATTGATTATTTATAAAGTCGTTTAATGGTTAAACGCAAGATACATGCTAAAGAGACTAGATAGTCATTTGCTTAATTATTGTGTATTTACATTTAATACTTGATTAATTTAAATACACATTAATTAATAGTCAAAATGAGTTATTTGACTATTTCCTAAATGAATATATGTTTTTAATATTTAATGTAAATATTATGCTATATATTTAATATATTTGTATTTGATTGATTAATTAATTATTTAATTGTTGAATGATTAAATAATTAAAATTAAAATACAATATCTTACATTAGGATAATTAAAGTAATGACATAGTTGCTTTGTTGACCAAAATAAATATCTAATAAAGTAGTTTATAAGATATTTGTGCAAGTTGACATTATGATAATTGAAATGAAAATGAAATTACAATTTCTTGAATTTGGCTTTGATTTTCGGCCAAGTGTAAATGTTGCAAGTATAAATTGTTTTTCATTTCATTTAATTGTTAACCTAATACACTTTCACAAAAAAAACACCATTGAAGAAACCTTGAAGAAGCTTGAGAAAGAAAATAAAAAACCAAGGAAATCTTGATTTTAGTAAGTTTTCTCCAACTTACTATTAGTAAGGAAAATGTTCCTTAGGATCTAGGCTTCCATATATGATATCCTTAGGTTATTTCTTTCTTTTTTCTTTGTGTTTTTGGTTGATGAAAGTTTGGTGAAGTTGTAAAGTATGTATGATGAAGAAAGGATGTAACTATTGTAGTTATATGTATTCTTTTAAGGTTAAGAAACCATGTTGCTAATCTAGAGTTGTTGACCCACTCTTAAATGACCTAGATTTGATCTTGAGTTGTTTCATTGTGTTGAGACTTGAATTGGATGAAAGATTGATGATTGAAACATTTGATTTAATGTAAATGGCACAATTTGCCCAATTTGTGGAAATTGAAAAATTAGGGTTTATAACCTATTCCAAATTTGGGGGTTTTCATATATGTTGAGCATTTGGGTGTGTATATGATGCATGCAAAGTTTCATGTTGATTGGATTTCATTTGGATGAGTTTTGAAGCATGAAATGACCAAATGGTCAATTTTGGCACCAAATGGTGCTCACGGCAATGGCATGGAATTTTGAGGATTTTGTGGCTTTTGGTGTTTTGATGTTTTGAACATGCTAAGTTCATCTTAGAAATGATTTAGAATCATTCAAAATTGATTAGATCAATTTCGGACTAAAATGGACAAAATACCATATAAGGGTAATTTGGTAATTTCACTTGAATTTGATTCATTTGAAATTTTATTTCATAATTTGATTATTGGAATATTAAATAAATATGTTTATTTAATTAATCCGAGAAAAAGTTTTGAAATCTGAAAATCGGATTTTCACCGCTTCCGCTGCGTTACCGGATTCACCCCCTAAATAACCCCTTCAGTCTCGATATACGACATGTACTGGTCTCAACGGATTTGACTAACCGACCCGTGTTAGCAAATCTTGACCAGGAACTTTGTTTTGATAATATACATATAGCAGTGACACTTCCCAATGTCAATTACAACTAACTTTGTAACTGTGTACTGCATTATATATTATCGGGCATTTGTCTAATATATATACATATCAATAAACCACATTTAGTTTCAATCTAATCGTAATCAGATCGAATACGTATATAAGAACAAGAGGTGCAACCATAAATAAGTAATATTATGGAATAAGAGGATGTTCGTATTCATGAATCAGACATAAATACGGTCCGGATTGGCTCTCTGAGCACCAACCCCAACAGATAGAAGATGATAAAGGGAGCAAAGATAATAAAAAGCTAAAAAGATGATGAAAAACCCAAATTAAGAGGCAAGCAAGATGAAAATCAAATATGACGATTAAGAGCTAAAACTGATTGTAAGTGAGGTTATTCAAATGTTTTGAAATTCTTACGACTCATGCATTTTCAAATGGAGCATTTAAGGTCAAATATAAAATTACTTTAAATCATTTTTATCTTATTTTGCTCTCTGGAACTAGCATATCGGTTCCTATAGCGGCATAACGGAGTTCGAACGGCATGACAAATGATACTTGAACGTGAAGCCTCTCAATAGTTTCATTTGAACATCACAAAAAACGCGCCACAAAAAACCTCTCTCAAATCTCGGAACAAACTGAACTCAAATGAAAGATCCTATCCTTTATAACAGACATACCTGTGACAAATCCAATAAGACTAGTAAATCGGTTATCATACTTATTAAGGTAATTATTTTTTCATACGTTCTTGAACCGGGGCAACACATACCGGTGTCCATACCGATTAGTATTTTGTTTGAGTGCTTAACGAGTAAATTTTCAAGAGCTGTTTGAAATGTTAGACCGACATATCAGTTCCTACAACGTAGAATGATACCTACACCGTAGAACGATAATTTCAATTTAATCCTATAAATTAAAGCTTGGTTTCATATTTGCACAGGTGAATATATTGAGAAAATACGTACAAAGTAAAAACCATATTTATACATCTTTTGATTACACAAACAAGTTTCAAACACTTTTAAATAGAGTTTTCAAATCTTCTACATCTTACACTCTCTACATTTAAAAAATCTCATATCTCATCTTCATATTCATATATTTGATGCATTTGGATTTAGATACTAACATTTAAATCTTCATTGTAATATTTTGTTAGTACCCAAATTATTGTGATTAAATTTTCATTATCAAGCACTTGTGTGAGATTTCTTTATGTGAGTGGTGATTGCTCTCAATGAAGAATTTATTGTAAAAGGTTAAGATAAACCTTGAAAGGAATTCCTTTGTTATAAAGGTTGAGAGGAGTTTTGGAAGAATACCTCTATTGTAAAGTGTTGATTCATTTTATATAGTGGAAAGCTTCAAGCGTGGTTTGGAGTAGTGGAATTAAGCAATGAGTTGACCAAACCACCATAAATCTGGTATCAATTTCTTTATTCTTATCTCACTTATTTATTGCAAGTTTTTATATTATTTTTTCATATCATATATTAAACTTGTCATTATTAAAATTAATATTGTAATCACTTTTGGACAACTAAAGTAAAATCATTATTTTATTTATTGTTCATAATTTATAATTAATTGTTGAATATATTAATTATGGAAATTAAATTCTAAGCATAATCGGTAAAGCTATGTAACATCTCGCCTAGGCCAGGATGCTACCGGCAGGAGACAGGCTAAACCCATCTCCATAAGCCTCTGATTCTAATGAAATTTCGGCATGATGTATTTGTAACATCATGCAACCTGGCATGTAGCCAGCATCCATATACAACAAGAACACAACTCGGCCTCAGGCCGGTAACTCAACATCAATCATTCATCAACAAGGCCTCAGGCCTGAACTCAAAGAACAAAGTGCAAATACTTGGCCTCCGGCCAGAACTCAAAATAAACTATGCTATTACATGAATTATACATATTTATTCAAATGCAAATATGAAAACAAGGGCCGTGAAAACCCACAACTCGACCCAGGACTCAACACTCTCTCGACTGCAATTGGGGGATCCACTGTCTTCAAAGTCTCCACCGGACTACTACTATTGACCTGCAAAACTACAACCGAAAATGTGTGAGTCATATTGACTCAGTAAGTAATCATGCAAAAATTTACAAACAGATATAACTATATGATTTTTATCCATTAAATTTCCACACTACTAGCTACAGATCTTTTTGTTTGAACACACACATACATAAACTAACTTTTGATTACTACAATCCTTATAACCCGTCAAGTTTTATTTTGCTAACCAACGTCTAAAGTCCATGACACTTATACTGTGCTGCTCTGATCCTTTTCTTAACCTTTCTATAAATTTTGAACTAGTCGAAAACTAGACAATTATAATAACTGTCTTTCTTTTATTGTCTTGAAATATCATCAAATCGGTCACATTAAAATGCTATTATGTTATCGTATCACCATATTCCAGTATCAATTCAATATGTTCCTTCTAAGTACTTATAGTTATGAATATGCAATTATAAAATCATAAGCTACTATCTTACCAATCGTTCCTCCCATGTGAATATTTGCAACGCACAGGCATCAATTCACAAATACACAGATATATATGTATATATATATAATCATACTATCATGCTTCAATGTCAACAAATATATGTCTGAGATGAATTACTAGTATATAAACTACATATGCATACAGTAGATGCCATATAAGACTTTAACATGTTAAGCTTTTTAGAAAAATAATTTTGGAAACTCATTCTGAAAAACTATCTCCTCAAAGTTCCTTTCTGTAAACTCTGTTTCTAAAACTTCATCTTTCTAGAAAAACTGCCCTTTAAGATAACGGTTTATGAAAACTCTCCTTTAAGTTCTGATTTCCGAAGTCTAAACCTTGAAAATCTGAAAACTGTATAATGAAAATCTGAAAAACTAAAAACTGAAAATATTTGATGCCCAGGACAACAACTCAACTGCGGCATCTCTGAAAACCAAATACTGAAATCTGAAAAACTGTTTCTAAACTCCGTTTCTGAAAACTGTATACTGAAATCTGTTTTCTGAAATCTAGGCACTGAAAATCTGAAAACTATGTACTAAAAATCTGGAACCTGGAAACTGCAATACGTCCAGGAAAACGACTCAACTGGACGTCTCTCAACACCCAGGAAAACGACTCAACTGGGTGTTTCTGAAACTGGTGGTGCCCTACGCCAGGAAAACGACTCAACTGACGTAGAACTCTAAGTCCAGGAAAACGACTCAACTGGACATAACCACCACTAGAGCCAGGTACACGAACCTAAGCTGTCATCCTGACTCTCTACATGTGCACATGCCTCTGAATCCGTCAATTCCAACTGAATCTCAAGTTACATACTAGGGTGAGGTTTTACCTCATGCCCCGAAAACATAAAGCATGATCTGAAACTCCAACTGTAAAAACATTTTTTGAAATACGATTCTTTTCAAGAACATTTAAAATATTTCTTTAAAACATTTGTCATTGTTGAAAGCTTTGTTATTGTTCGCTTAACTGCTGAAAATTAAAACACACACACACACATGCACGTGCATAAATGCATTTCCCATGCTTCTCTCTACTCTAGTCATGATTTCATCTATAGTGATTTTACAAACTATACATTCAAATATCAACGGAATACTTACTCAAATTAAAACATCTTCAATTTATCTTACTTTCATACCTGTCTATATATGTATATATGCATGTGCATATCCTTTATGATTCTTCTGCTTTCTCATGTCATAAACTTATGTATGTCCTCATGCAGAATATATACTACTTGTCCATACTCTGTATCATCTTTTATACTTACCTCAATACTTATATTACTAACACACTACACACATATATATATGCATAAGCTCAATCGAGTATGATATTCACCACTTGCATTCATACTGTTCTTGTACACACATATATGCTTAATCATGCCAACTCACATACTTATTAATTCATATTTGTTCTTTCATACTATACTTCTTATGCTATTTCACACATTACATATACTAGGTTAGTGGTACACTTACATGCTCATTTCAATTATGCACTTACATCAGTTTTCTAGCTCTTTCTAAGATTCTTGATTTTACACATATTTTATTTTATCACTAATATGCCTATGCTTACCTCATTTATAACTTTAATCCCATTCCCTAGGGTGTAGTTTTCTACATCCCCCAAACCCAAGTCTTATTTAAATTATATTTTTGAGTATGACATCAATTACTTGCTTCATCTATATATATATATACTGGTCTATACCTACGTATGTTTCTCTTTGCTTCTGAATGCTCTGTCTATCTTTAACTTATATCTCTACTTATAATTGCTTGCTCTTATCTATATCTGTGTACTAATCTACTAGCTTCTTTCTTCTACGATCATCTTTATATATATATATATATATATACTAGTTTTATACATATGATTATATATAGCTTTATTGTAGTACTACTTTCGTACAACAATAACTTCTTAAGTGATCAAAGCATGAGTTACTTACCTGACTAAGCGAATGCCCGCGATCCGGGTCCGATCTGTCAAAACAAATCACAATATACGTCAGAACCGCTATTTACGGAACTTACAACTTATCAACACTAAACTACAGACTTTCTTGGGGTACACGAAATCTTTCTAATACCACAATTTCGAACTTCATTACTCTATTATATACTCATACATTGCTCTAAACTAACTAGATAACTCAGATTCTCGTTTTGCGCGTTTGCGGCAAAACTTGCGGAAAAGTTTCCGCAAACGCTACGGAAGGGTCTCAAACCCTCCGAACTACCCCGGAATCGCTCAATTACCCTCGCAATACTATATTTACATCATAACTAAGCTTACGATTATCTATACTCAATCGCGCGAGAAACGCCGTTTTACCGGAATCTCGCTAATTCTATCGGATCGATCATATCTCATCCGATTCACCCCGGATTCCACCACATTTATCGTTTTAACATAAAAAAACATGATCAATTCATATAAGAGCAATTCGCTAAACTACGGAACTACCGGAAACATCCGAATACAAATCGATTTACTTTAAAATATCAAATTTTGAACGGAGAGTCAGTACCGAAATTCCGAGACCATATTCGGACTCCCCTCGGCCATACGAAAGCGCTGATGCGATCGGAATTCCGATCGGAGCTACTGTTCACATGGATGCTACAGTACACGCGCCACTTGCTTCCTCGTTTTGCGTGATTCCGGCCGCTGTTCGGCGAATCCGACTCCGCACACTCGTAGTACTCGTCGAGGGCTTCGATTTGGTATGTGGCACGGCTCGTGAAACGAAGCGACGAACCGGAAAAACGAAACCCATTGCGCGACTGATTTCACCTCCCTGCGCCGCCGTCTGCCGCCGACTGAGAAATCGCCGGCCACCATCATGATCGTCGTCGCCGGACGATTCTATTGGCACCGGTGCGCCGCCATAAGCCGGCCGGATCGCCGCCGGCGCCCCTTCCTTCTCCTCCTCTCGTGCGACGTTCGGTCCCTCTTTTTTTTTTGATTTCTTTCTGTAAATGAGATTAATAAATAATATAAATAATAATAATAAAAACATAAGTATCATTAATACGAAAATGACAAAAATGCCCATACTTTTGAAGCCCTTCTGGTTCAATTTTCGAAAAGTGTTCAACACGAAAGTTGTCCGTATCGGAAAAAAGAGTCTGATGGTCTAAGAATCAACTCAATCGGAGTTCGTCTGATAATTCTGTGGTCATAACAGTAAACTTTACGCGTTTTACGAAAATCGCGTAACCGGCTTTTGATCCCACGCGTTTTCCAACGCGACTAAAATTCATAATACAATATTCCAACCCATAAGACATCACTTAAACTCTTATTCTTCATCATCATCATGCTCCGGGACTAAGTCATCCGTCCGGGAATCTTCTAGAACGATCCCGAAAATCTGGGATGTTACAAGCTACTAACTAAGTAACTTAATATTGAAAAGAATTTTAATTCCGCATTATTTGTTCATATACCCAATTCACCCTATGGGTATAGTTGCTATATGATATTGCTTGTAGGAACTGTCGTAAAAATTTTTTACAGTCATTGAAAAATTCAAATCATTTTACATAACGATTTCCTCTTATATAAAATTTCCACAGCTCACTTTGACAAAATCTGAACTTGGACTCAAATTTGTATAGAACCGAGTTCGGATGTGTTTTAGTACATCCAGTCCATATCTTGATCTAGGAAAAAATATCTAGACCCAGTTGTGAGTATATTCAGTTCGGATTCATGTATACGTAGACTGAATCCAAAAATCTAATTTTTTTTCTTTTTATAATTATATTTTTATAAAATTAATAAAATTATGGATTCGGGACCCATAATTTCATACGTGAGTAGAAATGGATTGGGATTATCCATATATAGAAATTCATATTTTTTTATTTATTTTTCAATTATATTTATATAAAACTATAAACTCAAGTCTCAGAATTTCAGACCAGTGTGGATACGGATCCGGATATGCCTAGATCGGATACATAAATTCAGTTTTTTAATTTTTTCAATTATATTTATATAAAGTTAATAAAATTCTAGGACCCAGGTTCAAAATTTTAAACCCATGAGAATCGAGGCCTGAATTTTCCTACCTAAGTTTGGAAATTTTTTTTATAGACCCATGTATTTTAGACTTGGATCTTCTTGGGCTATGCGGATCTGAGTCCGAAAATACCTGAGTCTATAATTTTACTATCTGAGTTTGGAATTTTTTTATGGACTCGGATATTTCGGTGTATATGGATCCAACTGTATCCGATTTTGAAAATATTCGGGTTTGAATTTGTGCCTGTCTAGAACTTCGGTCCCTAGTTTGAAATTTTTTGGCGAACTCGAGTCTTTCGATCTAAACAAATCCAGACTGGACCTAAACTTTTTTACCTTCCTTATTTTTAACCATCATAAAATATTTTCAGAAAAAAATAAAGGATGCTCCAAACATCTGGAAATGTTTTTTGGAAAATATTTCCAGGCTATAGTCAAATATTAGAAAACATTTTCTTTTTCAAAAAAAAAAAAAAATTCATTGAAAATATTTTACTTACGAAAATTATTTCACTTCGAAACAAACAGATCCTTAGTAGTAATTATTTATTATAGAACATGATAAATGATACAATTGTGCTTGGAAACATGTATCATATATAAAGTAATTCAACTATTGAGATGTCATTTTTGATTTTAAAAAAATAATAAAAATTATTTAACGAATACAAATTTTTTTTTATTTGTCCCTAATGTACCGGGCCTCGTGGGCTCCGTATGGATCTCCATTTACATGAGGATTTTACCTCTAATTAAATATGAATGTCAATATCCACGTTCGACTAGCCAATCATCGGGTATAGAAAATTATTCTATTACCCTTCCCTAACGTACAGGACTCCCACGAGAAATTTCGCCATCCATAGTCAGAATCAATCCTATGGTTGGTTTAATGGTTTTCATTATTTGTTTGGATTCAATGTTAAGTTGAGTTGAGTTTATATTGAATACTCAATACTAGATTAATTTTCATTAAATAATATTTGCACAACACTTTGAATAACCATTTGCAAAACCATATGTATTTAATAAATCACAGAGTAAAAAATAATATATATAATTTTTTGAAATATACATGATTGTGCAAATGGTTGTATAAAGTATTGTGAACATATTATTGTTGTATCTTGATTCTTGATCCACTGCTCAGTAAAAATTCATCTTAACACTAGTTTGACAGCCCAACCTAATTATTATTGTTAAGTTTGGAAAATGATTGTGTAAATTGTTACTCATATGTTGGACTCTTAGATCTAATATTCTGCACAAATTTAGCTCAGTATCACACTGCCTAACCTAACAATTATTGTTAGGTTAGGCAAATGATTGTGTAAAGTGTTACGCACATATTATTGTTATATGTTGACTTTTGATTCAGTTTTCAGAACAAATTCAGTTAAACACTAATGTGACAACGCAATCTAAGTAGTCATATATTACTTGATTTGACAGTTTAAAATGGCTAAATTCTGAAGCCTTACCTTCGCGGTTTTATTCTTAGCATGAGTTAAGTCCACACAAAAGCCTAATCGAAGAGTTCGTCAGGAATCATCTCGACCTAATCGAAGAAAAGATGGGGAAGTCAGCTATAAAGGTAGTGATCTATCAGCAACGAATGACCCGTTTCTACGACAAGAAGGTTCAAACCCGATCTTTCATTCCAGGAGACCTGGTATTGAGAAGAGTTACCTTGAACACCCGAAGATCGGAGGAGGGCTCGTTAGGTGCTAAGTGGGAAGGGTCGTACAAAGTGGTGGAAATAATGCGGCCGAGTACTTATCTTTTAGATCAGTTGGATGGTACCCGGCTCAAGAAGCCTTGGAATGTCGAGATACTGAGGCAATACTTCCAGTAGATCTTTTCTTTGAACTACAAAGTTATTGGACGACCAGACCAGGATTATAAACTTATTGTAAAGCCTCTCTCGGAATGACCCACAAAGAGTTGTAAGAAGGGTAGTAGGTCCCATGAATATGAATGAAACTATCTCTTTCAAATTAAGAAACTTGTCCACTTTGCTTATTTTTAATTAAATACGAAATCAATGTTTAATATTTTGGGGACGTGCTCGATGCGAAGGGATGACCTATGGTAGGGAAGGACGCCAAGCCCGTGGCACGCCAATCACGGGTGTTATTACCAAACCCTCGGGTGGAAGTGTTCCGACCTGGCTCCTTTCATTTTTGAGGATCCAGAACACGTCAAGGGATGTAGTGCATGTGGGAAAAGCGTGAACCCCTCGCGACATGCCAATCACGGGTGTCATTATCAAACCCCCGAGACCGGAGCGTTACTACCCCATGACTTGTATTTTTGTGGAAAACCTCGGGATGGCAACCGTGGGGAGGTTTTTTCCCATGAAGCAATCTGCCTAACAGAGTCAGTAGTACTACCTCGGGATGGCGACCGTGGGGAGGTTTTTTCCCCCATAAAGCAATTTGCCTAACCGAGTCAGCAGTACCACCTCGGGATGGCGACCGTGGGGAGGTTTTTTCCCCCATGAAGCAATCTGCCAAACTGAGTCAGTAGTACCACCCCGGAATACGACCGTGGGGAGACTTTTGTAGGGAACGCTTTCCCTCGCGCAGCAGAAGCGGTAAGGCTCACGGACCGAACTTGAAAAAATTTTCTGCTCTCCATTTGCTTTAGCCGAACCACACCAGTGAGTTTGCTGATGTTTTGCTTCTGTTTTGGACAAGTTTCAGCCTCGGAATACCCCCAAAACAGTCCTCGAACAGCCCCTTGAACTGCAGTGAATTAGTGGACTGTTTTGCACCCGTTAAACGCGCGAACTGCACCCAAATTGAACCAATATTTGCGTTTAATACTGTGTAATTTCAGATATGATTTTTCAATTAAAACCAATCCTAACACAACCCTAAAATTCCCTAAAAGTGTTTCCCAAAAAATCCGAATTAAAATCAAACAAAACTGAGCCCCATGGAACCCTTATTTGCGCGCACAGCAGTGGGGTTTTATTGCCTACTGCCGTGAATGATAGAAGGAGGGGAGAAGGGTTTTTAAACTTCACAAGGTCTTCCGAACTATGTCTCGTAACCTACGGAGGGTAGTGTGGGCTACACTCATAAATTAATCTCCAAATTGTTTAGAGATTAAGATCATACACCGAAAAAGTTTCAGGTTCTTCAATTCACTTTCTCAATTCTTCAGAGCTTGAAGAAGAGATGGAGGCTTGGTTAATCTAATGTCTAGATCTGAAAAATTAAATCATAATTTTTCTTTTATAATTTAGGTAATTTGTTTCATAAAACAAATCAACCATTAGTCTCCAATCCTTACAAAATTCGGCCAAGGGTAGGAATTCTAGTTTGATTTTGCTTCCAAAATAAACAAATCATATCCCTTACCATATAGGGAATTTCGGCCATGGCTAAGGTAATTAGGATTTTATTTTGTTTATTAAACAAACAAATCATATTCCTTACCAATGAAGGAATTCGGCCAAGGTTGGGTGATTGGATTTGATTTTGTTTCTCAAACAAACCAATCCTATTCCTTATCCAATAAGGAATCCTACCATGGTGATGATTCTTGTTTCCAAAATAATTCTTAGCCTTATTAAATTATATCATATATAATTTAATGCTCTAATTTAATAATTATCATATAATTATTAATACCTTATATTAACTTTTAATATAAAGTCTCAAGTGTGATGTAATTAATATTATTAATCATATTAATAATATTTATTCTTTGTGAGTATATAATTGGACCGTCCAATTATATTAGCTCCGCTAAAGTATATCGAGCTAGCACGTGGACCAAGTGGACCTACGGTTCCGAGCTCCAATAATCTCGAAATATTAATTAAGCTCTTAATTAAATATTCTGAATTATTAACTTCGAATTATTCCACTAAAAATCCGAAGTTGCACTCTCTTTGCCGTAGATGAAATATTAAGCCGAACCAAGTCGGTGTCAGCCGATATAGTCATTGCATACGAATTGATCCTTCACGAATATTTCGTAATTAGAGCCGAGTCAAAATATCCATTATACCCCTCTTATTATTTTTACCTTAAGTACCATTGATTCTCTAATGAACGATTTATTCATAACTATTATGAATATTAATCTATCTATTCGTAATAAAAAGACTTGATCGCTCAAATCGTTCAGTACGAAATCAACCCTTAAGAGAGAGACTCATCTACTTCTCACAAGAAGGAGTGAATTCCATGTCTATGTAAGACGTTCCCAGTTACATGACAAACTATGCCCCCAAAGTACGTAGTTATTGGTAGGGATTGCTACACCAACCTCACCTTTGTAAATCAAAGGACACAACCCGCCATGCAGGAGTTCATAGTACACTCAGGATTAAGATCAATCCATATATGACCATCAAGTAGATCGAAATGACTTTCTTTGTTTAACGGATATTATAAAAATGTCATTTCTATCCGGGTCCAGTCCTATATGATCACATCATATAAGGTGCCTCCATTCTCATGTCTCTACATGGACGATCCGGATTAAGATCGCCATCTAAATATAGAATGGACCGCAGCTATAGATAAACCACAAACAAAGTACCCGGTTTGTTTGCTCTCTATGGACTATTTAAGATTACTAACTTCAGACTTAAATCCTCTGGTGCATGACACTCATACACCAAGTCTGAAGGTACATAAGTAATCTATGGTATTTATGAAGATATATAATATGCGAAATTAAACAAACAATTTGATAAATGAATAATGCATCCTTTTATTTCTAAACACATGAAACTATTTACATCACATGTAGCTCTAGGGCATACATCCCAACAATCTCCCAGTCGCACTAGAGCAAAAGGGACATATCACGTAATCCTAGACCATTTAGGTGACCCTCAAACACTTTAGCCGGAAGGTCTTTGTAAACGGATCAGCATGGTTCTCTGCGGATGCAATCTTTGTGACGCTAACGTCCCCTCTCTGCACTATCTCCCTGATGAGATGATATTTCCTTTCTATATGCTTTCCCCTCTTATGGCTTCTTGGTTCTTTCGAGTTTGCTCCACTAATATCACAATAGAGGGTGAGTGGTTTATCCATGTCCGGAATAACTTCCAGATCTCCCAAGAATTTACGGAGCCAGACTACTTCTTTAACTGCTTCACAAGCTGCTACATATTCAGCCTACATGGTGGAGTTGGCAATGCAAGATTGCTTTATGCTCCGCCATGCAATAGCCCCACCACCTAGGGTGAACACTGATCCAGATGTTGGTTTCCTGGAATTAACATCTGTTTGAAAATAAGAGTCTGTATATCCTCTTAGGATCATATCCTTACCGGAATATACTAGAATATAATCTCTCGTTCTCTTAAGATATTTGAGAATGTGTTTCAGAGCCACCCAGTGATCCAATCCCGAATTTGACTGAAACCTACTGACTTCTCCCACTGCAAAAATGATGTCCGGTCTCGTGCATAACATGGCATACATGAGACTACCAACTCCTGAGGCATATGTGATATGTCTCATTTCCTCAATGCCCTGAGGTGTCTTAGGAGACTGTTCATTCGACAAATGAATTCCATGCCGATAAGGCATATTGCCTTTCTTGGAATTCTGCATCCCGAATCGCACAAGGATCTTGTCGATGTAGGATGCCTGAGACATAGCTAACAGTCATTTCTTGCGATCTCGAAGTATCTGGATCCCAAGAACATAACTCGCCTATCTCAAATCTTTCATTTGGAATTGCTCAGCTAGCCAGGTTTTTACGTCTGATAATATCCTTACATCATTCCCAATGAGTAAGATGTCATCAATGTATAAGACAAGAAAAACCACATTCCCTTCAATGACGCGCTTGTATACACAAGGCTCATCAACATTCTGCTTAAAATTATAGGACTTGATCGTTATATCAAATCTTATATTCCAAGATCGAGATGCCTGCTTGAGTCCATAAATGGACCTTTACAGTTTGCAAACTTTTTGCTCTTGACCTTGGGCGATGAACCCTTCTGGTTGTATCATATAGATACTTTCATCAAGATTGCCATTAAAGAATGCAGTCTTGACGTCCATTTGCCAAATTTCATAGTCATAATATACGGCTATGTATAGAAGAGTGCAGATGGATTTTAGCATAGCTACTGGCGAGAAAGTTTCCTCATAGTCAACTCCATCTTTCTGGGTATAACCCTTCGCCACTAGTCTAGCTTTGAAGGTCTGTACCTTCCCATCTGATCCCTTCTTCCTCTTGTAGATCCACTTGCAGCCTATAGGTTTTACCCTCATCAGGTTGGTCTACAAGTTCCCAGACTGAGTTGGAGTACATGGACTCCATCTCTAGGTTCATGGCTTTGAGCCATTCTTCTTTGTCAGGATCATCCATTTCACTACTGTAGGTTAATGGATCATCTATACCATCGCTGGAGGCGACAACTTGTGCCTCTCCAACCCCAAGGTAGCAATCAGGTTGTCGTACAACCCTCCTACTGTGTCTAGGTGGTAGATCATTCTGAGTGGGAAGTATCTGATTATCAGATGTCGAAGGTGCTATGTATTTGTCAACTTTTGTTGACGATGGCGCTCTAGTTGAACCAGTAAGTAACTCCTCGAGTAACATTTTACTACGAGGTTTGAACTCCCTCATATAGTCCTCCTATAGAAACGTAGCATTTGTCGATACAAATACTTTTTTATCATCAGGACTGTAGAAGAATCCACCCCTAGTTTCCTTCGGGTAGCCTACAAATAGGCACACCTGAGAATGTGGTTCCAGTTTTATAGTCTTATTCTTAAGCACATGTGCTGGACACCCCCATATGCGGAAATGTTGTAAACTAGCTTTACGACCATTCCACAACTCTAAGGGAGTCTTAGGAACAGACTTGGATGGAACTACATTAAGGATATACATCGCGGTTTGCAGTGCATATCCCCAGAATGAACTAGGTAGTGAGCTATAACTAAACATAGATATCATCATGTCTAGTAGGGTTCGATTTCTCCTTTCTGCAACACCATTTTGTTGTGGTGTTCCAGGTGCTGTGAGCTGGGATACTATCCCATACTCAACTAAGAATTCCTCGAAGTCTCTGTCGAGGTATTCCCCTCCACGATCCGATCGTAGAGTTTTGATTGTCTTACCTAATTGGTTCTCAACATCAGCATGATACTCTTTGAACTTTTCAAAGGTATCTGATTTGTGATGCATCAGGTAGACATACTCATATCTTGAATAATCGTCAATGAATGTGACGAAATATTCATAACCACCTCGGGTTTTTACATTCATCGGTCCGCAAACGTCCGAATGTATTAGCTGTAGTGGATGACTGGTTCTTATACCTTTTCCAGTAAAAGGTCTCTTGGTCATTTTTCCTTCTAAACAGGATTCATAAATTGGTAAAGTCCCGAGCTTTAACTGGTTTAAGGCTCCGTTCTTTATCGATCTATTTATCCGGTCAAGGTTGATATGACCAAGTCTAAGATGACATAACATAGATATGTGTCATCGTGAGAAATCTTTTGCCGTTTCATTTTTGGTTTTTCAACCTTAAACATTTCAGTGTTGAGCAGTGACTTATGCGTTAATGCTCTTAACACATACAAGTTATTTTTTGAGTTTCCTGTGTATATAGTCAATCCATTTCTACCAATAATAACCGAATTGCTATTAAAAGAAATAGAATAACCATCATCTATAAGCCTAGAAACAGAAATCAGATTCCTGCGGAAACCAGGAATGAATAACACATTGTTCAAATTTAAATAACTATTATTAATAAAATTTAAACTGGAAACTCCCACTGCTCTAGCTGAAACGGCATCCCCTGTCCCGACCCTCATGGCGTAATCACCTTCAGCAAGGTCCCTACATGAATCAAGTAGCTGTAAAGAAGAACAAACATGGTTAGTGGCCCCAGAATCAATAATCCAATCGGATTTATCATCTTCCACTAATAGAGATTCAATAACAAGTAAATCATATTTACCTGTTTCCTTTTTCTACTTCAGCTCAGCAAAGTATTTAGGACAGTGACCGGCGTAAACACACACGTATAACGCAAACGCACGTATCGTTCAAGTAGTATAAAAATATCGATCCCACGAGGACTTAATTCCTACTGTTGTTATTAATTATTGAATCTATTTATTTACAGGTATCTAATTATAGGGAAAATGGAATTGATTGCTTTGGTTGGTTGAATGTGGAATTGCTTAATAAAAATAAAATAAACAAAAGAAAATACTAAGGAAAATAAATAAAAAGACTCAAAAGATCTAGGGTCGTGACTCCACACAATATTATTTATAAAGATGAATTGATTCTCTTATCTATGTGTAATAAATCAGATTGCTAACCTGGAACACGAGAATATGCAAAAGCCTCTTCCGATGGTCAGACGCAAATACCCAGTATAACCCAATTGAACCATATTCCTATGTCAACCACATTACCTGGATTCATTAAGACCAAGTTCCAATTATGGCTACCCCCGCCCGACAGGTATATGTCTATCCTGTAAGAAAATCTATTAAAGGGTTATCTATCCTCAAGGAAGATCGTGGGCTATTGAATCTAAGGCTGAAACCTAAAATCTCTATGTCTAGTTCATTTTAGATTTACCCCATCAATCTTATTAATTGCAAGTTAACAAGAAGCATTAAGTTTAAGACTCAATAAACAAACTAAAGAACTACCCATAAAAAGAAAATCAATTATTAAGTGTAGATATTGTGTTTCATCACTTCCCTAGAATAAAAATAAAATGCTGGGGGTTGGGGATCCACTTTTACTATTTATAATTTAGATATCTCCCTTAATATAATACAGAAATTAAACATGATATTACTGACCAGCCATAAAGGCGGTATTCCTTATTAAGTCAAATTAAGTCCGACCAGCCATAAAGGCGGTAATAATATTTGAACATAAACCAGCCATATAGGCGGTAATTACCTGTCACCTAAAGACCAGCCATATAGGCGGTGCCACATTATGTCAAATAAATAAAATCAGCCATTAAGGCGGTAATCTTTTATATTTTGAATTATAATTTCCATATTATATTTAAGGGAGATTAATCTAAATTAAAATAATAAAAGCTTCACCTTATCCCCAGCGGAAATTTAACTACAAAACATTAAAAAGAAAGGTAGAAGAAGAGAACTACTATTACTGAAAATTAAAATACATAAATTAAAAATATTATTAATATATACAAAACTAGATGCTTTCTATAAAATCAGGGAATAATCCCAAGGAGAGCATGAAGAAAAATGAATCTGGCGGACTCCTTTTATAGGAGGCCGCCAGATTCAGCATCGCGACACCGAAATGACAAAAATGCCCTTTTGTCTAATTTTGTCCATTTGCCCCCAAATTGTCTCCAATGCTTTCCAAACTTTATTTATCTGCAAAATAACACAAAATACATCAAAACGTTCACAAAACTCGAGAAACTATACGAAATATTAGGTCAAATGAGTGGGAAAAAGTGATATAAATAGCACTCATCACACCCCAAACCTAACATTTTGCTAGTCCTCGGGAAAAACATAAAATAAAATAACATGAAAATAAAATTAACTAAGCCACTTTCGTAGGGATCACGGTTGCATTTAGCGTATCCAACAAGCCTTTAAACCTTAGGTGTCCCTAGTGGACGAGTTATAGTCTTGTGAGGGCTTACAACAATGATACCCACAAACATTTTTACAAAAGTAAAAAGTTAGTTAAAACTAATGCAGGCAAAAATAAAAAGACAAGCGAAAAGAGAATAAAGATGTTAGTGACTAATCAGGTGAAACTTCTACTACAAGTTACTAGTTGTTTTGTTTCATTCTAAATTACCGAATCAGTAAATTCTCCGATTATATTTACCATTCTCCATATACACAGCTAACAAAATATTAATCAACTCATTTTTGCCCACAACAGTCATAAGTATAATTGATAAGAGAGTAATATTTTTGTCCTAAAGTTCTATCAGATTTCACACCTTTTTGTAGCAATGGAATAATTTTTCTGATTTTTCTGATTTTTTTCTTTGATTTTTTTCTCTATTTTTATTTATATACAATATCTTCCATCTATGTAACGAGTGTTGGGCCGGTGGCTCCCAAACCAGTTGGCTTTAGGGCACCAGGTGTTAAGACACCCATACAGACTTAATTACTCAGACTTCAGATATATATATTTTGCAGCATCTTTGATCCATGTAGCGAGCTTTGGGCCAGTGACTCCCAAACCAGTTGGTTTTAGGGCACTAGGTGTTGAAACACCCTTACAGACTTAATAACTCGGATCTCAGACCTTTTTTTTTTTTTACTCCATCACTTTTTGAGATGCTTCCTCCAATTAAACTAGAGCACTGAATATTACAAACTTTCCAATTTTAGCTCATGTCCGTATGTTACTATGTATGTTGATAATACTTGCCAACTGAGCATATGAAGATCCATTTTAGTCCATTTTATGGAGAATCTACAAATTAAATAATTTAAAAGGAAATAAACAAAAATTAACTTGTTTCGAAATAGGTTTGAAATACGTTTCTCACCAATTTCACCATTTTCGTCAAAATAAAAACACAAAAACGTAAAATATTTTTTGTAATTTTTGAAAATTTTTCAATTTTTTTGTATTTTTCGAAAAATTTTGGACTAAAAATAAATAAAAACAATAACATAAAATTTTTACTAGAAATAAAAACAAGATACTAATCAACTAAATTCCTCCCCCAAACCTAAATGAGACATTGTCCCCAATGTCTTAAACAGTAGTAGAAGAGTTTAGAAGATCGTACCTGGTTAGCTGAAACACAAAAAATCTACCGATTAAGATCTATGTCCAGTTTACGCTTCTTACCACGATCGTTGTCTGTCCAGTCCAACTTGGAGAGAATGAGGTCGAGTTTTGGTTCAAAGGCTATGATTTGGTCAATTAATTCTTCGGCCTTTGTCACAGTCAGGAAGATATCATGTACTGATTTCGTGACGAACTCATGTCTTTTGGCTTCCGAAAGAAATAAAGACAGAAAATCGAAGAAATGCTCAATGTTAAGTAACCCAATGGGCTTCCGATGAATATTTAAGTGTGCCCATGATGCTACCGTAAACATTTCCTCAAACGTCTCAAGCCCTCCTGGTAACGCAATAAATGCATCTGCAGTATTGATCATTTCATGAATTTGTCCGGGCATTCCAGATACGATGCGTTCATCTCCATTTTTTTGTCCGATTAAGTGTTCGTCCGCCAAAGGTTTTGGAATGATTCCCAAAACATGACCGCCACCATCCTGAACCGCTTTTGAAATACTTCCCATCAATCCAAGATTGCCACTGCCATATACTAGGTGCATATTTCTCTCTGCTATGACTCGCCCCAATTCCTTCGCAGCCTCGATGAATTCTGGTTTATTACCAGAATTGGATCCACAGAAAATACAAATTTGCTTGATTCGCTGCTGTGAAGTTGCTTCCATTTTCTTTCTCTTATTTGGATGTATATCTGGATGTGTCGAAGAGAGAAATGACGAGCTGAATTTATAGAACCTGAAAAAGGGTAAGTAATAATTGCACAAGTATTTGCCAAATGACAATTATTAGATGAACGTTAAAATAAATCGTGAAAAGTCAAAAAGTATAAATCTTGTCGGCGAAAATAAAGAAAAGCACAAAAGAAAAGCAAATCAAAGCAATAATTAAGGCAATGGAATTGTGTACGCAATACGCCTTTCGCTAGTATAAATTCATTAGGATGCGTCTCAAGAATTCATTCCTTACACAGCCATCTCTAATGAATTAGTTTTCCTCTTTGTGATTTCCAAACACCATTCATTCTGTCTTAAAATGCTCCGTTAGTGCTTTTCCCTACAAAAACAACACACAAAATCAAAAACTCTACAACATGTATACACAAAATATGAAAATAGAAATTACAACAAATTGCATGGGTTGCCTCCCTGCTAGCGCTAAATTTTTTGTCTTCAGCCAGACGTGACTGAAATCTATCTGTCAATGAGGTTTCAGCGTCGTTTTGGATGTCCGATTAAAGACAATCCCATGAGCGTTGGTTTTGAAGGGTCTCTTCCAACGGTAAGGTAGCAAAAATAATTTTGTATCATTCAGTGCTTGTGCCACCTTTGTTGCTTCAGTAGTTCCTGCAAAGAAAGAAAGAAAATCAGGAGGTCTCGTATGGTGCTTGACTTGGAATGGAATTTCCATTCTGTCAAGCTTCTGGGTGATATCTTTAGATTGTACTCCCCAACACAGTGATATTTCGCCTGAATGCTCTGGATCTTCAATAAGGTCAGACATTTGCTCCTCCATTTGCTCTGCTTCTTGCTCCACCTTGTCTTCACAGATGTACTCTAAGATCTCCACGTTCAGTTCTTCATCTGACATCTGCGAAATGCATGCTCCATAAATGTCAACCTGAGGGTGAAAAGATGTGTCTGGAATTAGGTCTTCATCCTCTGATCTGGGTGAAATGATTGGCTCAGGTAGATCTTCTTCAAACATTTGTGCAAAGGATGCTCCAAGATCTTCATTTTGAGGATACAGAATTCCATCCTCAAGTGTTGGTGCAGTTGGAACAAACATCTCAACTTCATCTTCGTCAGAATCTGAATAATAAAAATCATATCGAGACTTAGCCGGTTCGGGCTCCTGAACTGATACCTCTGGTTCTTGATTCTGCTCAACCTCCTCCTCAGTTGAAGTGTCATCGTGAAATGCTTGGTCATCTGAAAATGCTTCTTGAGGTATAAAGTTCTGGTTTTCTGTTAATTGTCTGATCTGATCTGTCATTCTTTGTATGGATTCTGCGTTACTCTGAACTTGTGCATCAAATCGAGCTGCCTGTTCTTTGAACATGTGAATCAATTGATCTTCCTCGGATGGTTCTGGTTCTTGATGAAAATCATAGGTGGATGGTGGATAAGATGGAAAATATGATGGTTCTTCGTACCATGAAGGATTTTGATAGCTCTGCCACCCTGGATTGTAGTTGTATTCGCAATAATCACTTGGGTGGTTATCATTACATATGTCACATCTCTACATTGAGTTCTGTTGAGCAAATGTAGTATTGCTTGGTTCTGGCATCCAGTGATAGTCGTTGGGCTGTATAACAGGCCTCAGAAAATCGGACTGTTGCTCCCAGATTTGGGGTGTATATTCTTGTAAAGTACGTAATCTCTCCATCTCCCAATAGTGTTCCATTTTTCAACCACCTGAAAACGAAAGAAAGAAATAAAAATTACAGATAAAAACAAAGAAAATTAGATACGAGTAAATTAGATAGATTCAAAATTAATAACTCAAGAAATATAAGTCCCCGGCAACGGCGCCAAAAACTTGACCGGCGTAAACACACACGTATAACGCAAGCGCACATATCGTTCAAGTAGTATAAATATCGATCCCACGAGGACTTAATTCCTACTGTTGTTATTAATTATTGAATCTATTTATTTACAGGTATCTAATTATAGGGAAAAGGGAATTGATTGCTTTGGTTGGTTGAATGTGGAATTGCTTAATAAAAATAAAATAAACAAAAGAAAATACTAAGGAAAATAAATAAAAGACTCAAAAGATATAGGGTCGTGACTCCACACAATATTATTTATAAAGATGAATTGATTCTCTTATCTATGTGTAATAAATCAGATTGCTAACCTGGAACACGAGAATATGCAAAAGCCTATTCCGATGGTCAGACGCAAATACCCAGTATAACCCAATTGAACCATATTCCAATGTCAACCACATTACCTGGATTCATTAAGACCAAGTTCCAATTATGTCTACCCCCGCCCGACAGGTATATGTCTATCCTGTAAGGAAATCTATTAAAGGGTTATCTATCCTCAAGGAAGATCGTGGGCTATTGAATCTAAGGCTGAAACCTAAAATCCATATGTCTAGTTCATTTTAGATTTACCCCATCAATCTTATTAATTGCAAGTTAACAAGAAGCATTAAGCTTAAGACTCAATAAACAAACTAAAGAACTACCCATAAAAAGAAAATCAATTATTAAGTGTAGATATTGTGTTTCATAACTTCCCTAGAATAAAAATAAAATGCTGGGGGTTGGGGATCCACTTTTACTATTTATAATTTAGATATCTCCCTTAATATAATATAGAAATTAAACATGATATTACCGACCAGCCATAAAGGCGGTATTCCTTATTAAGTCAAATTAAGTCCGACCAGCCATAAATGCGGTAATAATATTTGAACATAAACCAGCCATATAGGCGGTAATTACCTGTCACCTAAAGACCAGCAATATAGGCGGTGCCACATTATGTCAAATAAATAAAACCAGCCATTAAGGCGGTAATCTTTTATATTTTGAATTATAATTTCCATATTATATTTAAGGGAGATTAATCTAAATTAAAATAATAAAAGCTTCACCTTATCCCCAGCGGAAATTTAACTACAAAACATTAAAAAGAAAGGTAGAAGAAGAGAACTACTATTACTGAAAATTAAAATACATAAATTAAAAATATTATTAATATATACAAAGCTAGATGCTTCCTATAAAATCAGGGAATAATCCCAAGGAGAGCATAAAGAAAAATGAATCTGGCGGCCTCATTTTATAGGCGGATTTTGGGCCAGCGTCGCGACGCTTAAATTGCACTAGCGTCGCGACGCTGGCGACAGTGACTCAGGTCCATGCGACTTTGACTACGCGGTTTGTCGGCACAATTATTGAGGCACGTGTCAAGCTCTCGTTTGTTGGCGATTCGGTCCAATAAGAAGGCGACACGTGGCAGCTTATGATAGGTGGGATTTTCTGTCCAATGGTGGCTTGACACGTGGCAGCACCTAATTTGTCCATATTTCGGTCCAATGACGAGTTGACACGTGGCACGCGCTTGGTTTGGTCCAATCAGATGTTGACACGTGGCGGTAGGCGCACATTAGCAGAACTGCTGTGATGGTGACACGTGGCACGGCACACGTTAGCAAAATTTGACCAATCAGATTTGGACACGTGTCACACGGTGCAAGATAGCAGGTCCGGCGCATGATGGGCGTCGCGACGCGCATGGCTTCAGCGTTGCGACACCGAAATGGCTAAAATGCCCTTTTGTCCAATTTTGTCCATTTTGCCCCCAAATTGTCTCCAATGCTTTCCAAACTTTATTTATCTGCAAAATAACACAAAATACATCAAAACGTTCACAAAACTCGAGAAACTATACGAAATATTAGGTCAAATGAGTGGGAAAAAGTGATATAAATACCACTCATCACACAGTTCCTTTTCCAATGCCCATTCTTGTCGCAATGGAAATATTTTCCTTTGGGCTTGGTATCATTGGAGCCTTTCTTGTTCTTCTTTTTCGTGGGCTTACCCTTAGCCTTTCCAGTGCCTTTCTTCTTATTCTTTGCAGATTTAGAAGATTCGGCAACATTTGCCTCTGCTCTGGACTTACGAGGATCCACCAGCATGGATTCGTAATGGGTTAACTCATTAAGCAGTTGGGTCAAAGTAAAAGACAACTTGTTAATAACATAGTTGCTTTTAAACTACAGGAAACTCTTCGGAAGAGTTTCCATAATCATGGTCACCTGGCTACGCTCGTCAATATGAGCTCCATGGGTTTCAGCAGTATTGAGATAAGTCATCATCCTTAAGACATGCTCTCGGAATGATGTCCATCCTTCATCCTAGCAGTCATCGCTGAGACCATGGCCTCATGGCGTTGACGCTCCAAAGGCTGCCCAAACATGCCCTGCAATGTCTCCATCATCTGTGATGCTAGAGCCATAGGTTCATGCTTTGCAGCAAGAACCTCAGACATCCCTGCTAGCAAGTAACAACGGGCTTTCTCATTTGCTGCGACCAATTTCTGATAGGTATCGCGCACAACTTGGCCAGCATTTCTGGCCGGCTCGGGAGGACGTTCCTCCGTCAGGACAAACTTTAGGTCTTCACAGACTAGGATAGCGTTCAAGTTACTTTTCAACTTAACATAATTTTCTCCGGTCAACTTATCATTTGAGAGAATGGAAATAATTGGAGAAACCATGACTGAAAATGAAATAAACATGCATTTAACATTCATTCATCGCATATTAAAATCATCAAAGAATTTTGGCATAAAATTAAACATGATGCATGAACCATGAGTAATGAATTAGAAACCTAAGAGAATTACTATGCCACGGAGATCTATCATCCCACAAGTAAGTGCCGCCATAGGGTAGGTCAAGTACTCGCATGATATATTGAGACAGTCTCAGTTGTTTTAATATATGCGGGAATAACTCTTATTCCTATATTAAACAACTACCGTTTTATTTGATCAAGGAATTTCATTAATAGTTAATCATTCCTTTGTGAGTGTAACCCGCCGTTTCGGGATTCTTTGACTTAATGAGTGAAGTGCCGCCGTAGGGTAGGTCAGTTCACAAGATACATCTAGAATTCCTATCCTCTCGGAACCCAAACTTGATATTGACCCAAAATGGACACCATCCGTAGGGGGACGAAAACAAAGCCGTCTCGAGGTGCCTTTTGAATCTCACGTTTTTGGACTAACAACGGAGATCGTGGGATGTACTGTCGTATATCCCTCTCCCACTCACTATTTTAAAATTTTATTCTAACTAGTGTGGATAAACTTATAGCGGCTAAATCATAAATCTTATTTACACTAGTTTGTCATAAGTGAGCTAAATCAATTTTAATTATTAAAATTGTGTCACTAATGTTTATTAGTCTCTTCTAATATAATTACTCTTATTAAACTAATTTAAATAGAGTGGTATAAGTGAGCTACAATATTTTAACTCTTAAAATACTAGGCACTTATAGGTCTAAAATCATGGAATTCTAAATGGTCAAAATTCTATTAAACATTTTAATAAATTTTTAGTGCGTCATAAAATTCAATGGTACGTGGAATTGTGTCCCGAGTGCAGACCATATTTCCGTCCATACGGAATCGGCTATGGAATTTATATCCGGGTTTCCATCCTATATACCAATGGAATTTATTATGCACCAATTAAGTCCAATATATTAGAATTCAAGTTTTAGACATAAATCCCATTAATCTAATTAATGATTTCAATGCATATCATATTCTAATTTAAACATTTTAAATTTCATAAAATCATAATTTTATGTCTATTATGATAATACATTTATGACATGTTATGGCAAGTAAAATGCACGAGTGAGCACCCTAGGCTATATGACATGTTATTCAAACAATAAACATACATATAACATAAGATTTATTTTGCATTGACCGAGCTCTTTTTTTCCTATACTAATCTAATTAGTACAAAAGATATACCAAGGCATTCATTGGCCTTCAAATCCCGCTCCAAAGTGGTATTGGCTCCTTTTGTGACTTTGGTGCTCTATATTACAAAGAATTGAAATTTTACATTGAAATTAAAATTATAATCAATATAAACAATGGCCTTATGGCTTTACAACCCAAAATCAAAACCAACTACAAAAATAAGAGCCATAAAAATTTACGACCAATGCAAAATCCATTCATCACATGAAATATCAAAACCATTCATCACATGAACTCAATAATGTGCCCACTCATCTAAACATGCATATCATATTTATAACTCATATAAACATGTTAAAAAAGAAACTTTAAATGAAAAGTGAAGGGTTAAGAGCACTTTTCAACCTCGCTCTTGATGCCAATTGTAGGGAACGCTTTCCCTCGCGCAGCGGAAGCGGTAAGGCTCACGGACCGAACTTGAAAAAATTTTATGCTCTCCCTTTGCTTTAGCTGAACCACACCAGTGAGTTTGCTGATGTTTTTCTTCTATTTTGGATAAGATTTCAGCCCCGGAATACCCCCGAAACAGTCCCCAAATAGCCCATTGAACTGCAGTGAATTAGTGGACTGTTTTGCACCCGTTACACGCGCGAACTGCACCCAAATTGAACCAGTATTTGCGTGTACTATTGTGTAATTTCAGATATGATTTTTCAAATAAAATCAATCCTAACACAGCCCTAAAATTCCCTAAAAGTGTTTCCCAAAAAAAACGAATTAAAACCAAACAAAACCGAGCCCCAGGGAACCCTTATTTGCGCGCACAGCAGTGGGGTTTCATTGCCCACTTCCGTGAATGATAGAAGGAGGGGAGAAGGGTTTTTCAACTTCACAAGGTCTTCCGAACTATGTCTCGTAACCTACGGAGGGTAGTGTGGGCTACACTCATAAATTAATCTCCAAACGGTTTAGAGATTAAGATCACACACCGAAAAAGTTTCAGGTTTTTCAATTCACTTTCTCAATTCTTGAGAGCTTGAAGAAAAGATGGAGGCTAGGTTAATCTAATGTCTAGATCTGAAAAATTAAATCATAAATTTTCTTTTATAATTTAGGTAATTTGTTTCATAAAATAAATCAACCATTAGTCTCCCATCCTTACAAAATTCGGCGAATGGTAGGAATTCTAGTTTGATTTGGCTTCCAAAATAAACAAATCCTATCCCTTACCATATAGGGAATTTCGGCCATGGCTAAGGTAATTAGGATTTGATTTTGTTTATTAAACAAACAAATCCTATTCCTTACTAATGAAGGAATTCGGCCAAGGTAGGGTGATTGGGTTTGATTTTGTTTCTCAATCAAACAAATCTTATTCCTTATCCAATAAGGAATCCTACCATGGTGATGATTCTTGTTTCCAAAATAATTCTTAGCCTTATTAAATTATATCATATATAATTTAATGCTCTAATTTAATAATTATCATATAATTATTAATACCTTATATTAACTTTTAATATAAAGTCTCAAGTGTGATGTAATTAATATTATTAATCATATTAATAATATTTATTATTTATGAGTATATAATTGGACCGTCCAATTATATTAGCTCCGCTAAAGCATATCGAGCTAGCACGGGGACCAAGTGGACCTACGGTTCCGAGCTCCAATAATCTCGAAATATTAATTAAGCTCTTAATTAAATATTCTGAATTATTAACTTCGAATTATTCCACTAAAAATCTGAAATTGCACTCTCATTGCCGTAGATGAAATATTAAGTCAAACCAAGTCGGTGTCCACCGATATAGTCATTGCATACGAATTGATCCTTCACAAATATCTCGTAATTGGAGCCGAGTCAAAATGTCCGTTATACCCCTCTAATGAATGATTTATTCATAACTATTATGAATATTAATCTGTCTATTCGTAATGGAAAGACTTGAGCGCTCAAATCGTTCAAGTACCGAATCAACCCTTAAGAGAGATACTTATCTACTTCTCGTAAGAAGGAGTGAATTCCATGTCTATGTAAGACGTTCCCAGCTACATGACAAACTATGCCCCCAAAGTACGTAGTTATTGGTTGTGATTGCTACACCAACCTCACCTTTATAAATCAAAGGACACAACCCGCCATGCAGGAGTTCGTAGTACACTCAAGATTAAGATCAATCCATATATGACCATCAAGTAGATCGAAATAACTTTCTTTGTTTAACGAATATTATAAGAATGTCATTTCTATCTGGGTTCAGTCCTATATGATCACATCATATATGGTGCCTCCATTCTCATGTCTCTACATGGACGATTCGGATTAAGATCGCCATCTAAATATAGAATGGACCGCAGCTATAGATAAACCACAAACAAAGTACCTGGTTTGTTTGTTTTCTATGGACTATTTAAGATTACTAACTTCAGACTTAAATCCTCTGGTGCATGACACTCATACACCAAGTCTGAAGGTACATAAGTAATCTATGGTATTTATGAAGATATATAATATGTGATATTAAACAAACAATTTGATCAATGAATAATGCATCCTTTTATTTCTAAACACATGAAACCGTTTACATCACATGCAGCTCTAGGGCATACATCCCAACACCTTTTCCCTCATGAAGCAATCTGCCTAACCGGTTTAGAGGAGGTGACTGCGGGGAGATTTTTTCCCCGTTGGTTTAGCTTGACCGCTCGGATGAGGAGAAGCTTGGCATGGGGAGGCTTCTGGCCTAGTGGCGTATGCAGGCTCCAGAGCCGCCCATCATGAGGATGTTTTTGTCCTTATGGTCTCGGCCACTCACCGACGCTGAATTATAAGGTTCATAATTGTATTTTGGAGGCACCAGGCAGGACGCTGGCTCGGGGCACCCGTGCTGTTATCCTTTTTCGGCTCTATGTGGAGTATGTTTTAAATCACCTCTATTGTTTTAATTTTGTCCTATCTGTGTTTTGTTTTTACCGATGCCTGGCGAGGGGACTCCTGTACCAGGATCCGCAGAGTTTCTGAGGTTGAATTTTTCCTCTTATCAATAAGTCTCGATTAGTACATCAGCTCGGGACTGGATTTATTTTGCTGAGGCCTTATGGTTACTTCGACTCGGGGCTTGATTCGTTTTGTTGAAGCCTTATGGTTATTTCGGCTTGGGCTGGATTTGTTCCGGCGAGGCCTTATGGTTACATCGGCTCGGGACTAGATTTGTTCCGCCTAGGTCTTATGGTTATTTCATATCGGGGCTGGATTTGTTCCACCGAGACCTTATGGTTACATCGGCTCGGGGCTAGATTCGTTACGTCGAGGCCTTATGGTTACATCGGCTCGAGTCTGGATTCATTCCGCCAAGGCCTTATGGTTACATCAGCTCGGGGCTGGATTTGTTCCACCGAGGCCTTATGGTTATATCAGATCGGGGTTGGATTTGGTCCGCCGAGGCCTAGTGTTATTCACAACTCGGGGTCGGGTTATGTCCCAACGAGTCAATCTCATTAGTCTGGGGACGTAACATTCCTTCAGAGCCAAGTGTTCTTCTCAACTCGGGGTCGGGTTACGTCCCACCGAGTCAATCTCATTAGTCTGGAGACATAACATTCCCCCAAAGTCAAGTATTCTTTTTAGTTCGGGATCGGGTTACGTCTCATCGAGTCAATCTCATTGGTCTGGGGACATAACATTCCCTCAAAACCAAGTATTCTTCTCAGCTCGGGGTCAGATTACGTCCCACCGAGTCAATTTCATTGGTATGAGGACGTAACATTCCCTCAAAGCCAAATTTTCTTCTCAACTCGGGGTCGGGTTACGTCCCACCGAACATATTTGATTTCAGTTCAGGGACAGGCTATCCCCCCGTGGCCGGACTCGAATTAGTCGGGTGCAAAATCATATTCGGAATAAGTTATGAAAAGCAGCAAATGAAATACAGAGTACACTATAGAAGAAAAGTTATAATTGTTATTACAAAAGGAAGAAGAAATAGTGCATTTTTTCCAAGTTTACATAGGGCCCCGTTCGGGTCACCCTTTACTGATCAGCCCACGCAGGGGAAACTACTCATTCTTCAACAGGTCCGAATGATTGATGTCCAGGCTCGGTATCGACAAGGGGTACGATGGTTTCGACCTGGGATGCAGAGGAGACATCAGCTATTTCGGCTTCAGGAGCGGAGCGGGAGCCTCAGGTTGATTCTCTTCAGGAGCCGGGGATATTGGTACAGCTGAAATGGGCTCATAATCATAGACTTCTTCCGGAAGGGGGAAACCATTCTTGGAGCTCCTCTTTTGAGAGCTCCCCTTTGCAGAACCGAATGGCCGCATGGATGGGTCCCTATGTATAGGCCAGAAATCACCAACAGAATGATTTCGGCTTAGTCACTGACCCTCTTAAGTCTAGAAGAAAAGGAAAAAATTGGAAAAAAATATCATTTGATTCTCCGATCCTCAAAAAAAGAAATAAACAAAGTATGACATCCCACTCATCCTCCAGCTCTATTTCCTTTTTTCTTAAGCTCTTTCCGAACTCTCTCATTCTCTTCAGTCATGGCTCTTAGCTTGGATTCGGTGCTGCCCACCTCCCACCTCAGGCGTTTATTTTCAGTTTGAGCAGCCTCCAGATCTTTCTTGACACCCTCTGTATTCTTCCTGGCCTAGGCCGAGGCATTCCAGACGGAGTCATTCAGTTTGAGGGCCTCTGCCGCGACCCCCTCTAGAGCCTTTATTTTCTCATCCTTTTTTGCTAGCTCGGCCTCCCTTTCGAAAAGTTGACTTTGAAGCCTCTGAGCCTGGCCTCCCTCGGATAGAAGACTGATAAACAAGTCTTTGTTTTTGGCCATAAGATAATTTACCTACGAGAATGAAAGGAAGAAGTCAGAACAACAGCCAAGAAAAGATACAGGGCGGAAACGGGAAGTTTGTTACCTTGGCTATCTGGAAGTAAAACTCTGTAACCACGTCATCGGGAGAGATTTCTTCGTATTTCAGGATCTCCTCCGGAGGAATTGCATCAGCCAGTTCATTAATTGTTGTCACAAGGTAGGAAGTGACCTCTCGGATTTTTCGCTGAGGTCGTCCACCCTAAGCACCACGTCGTCTTTTCCTTTCTTGGAGGAGGCCTCTGTAGTTCTTCTCTCTCTCCGAGCAGCCTGCCTCATGACCAGAGGTTGTTATTCCTCTTCATATTCCTCTTCCACCGGCTCGGCCTCTACTGCCCCGATCAGGTGTCTTCATTTGCTAGCAGGCCTTAGAGGGCTAGAAGGTCGGCTTGTGGCCATTGGGGTGCCCTAGATGGGGAGAGTGAGAGCAGTCGGTCGGGCCACCTCTTTGGTTTTTTTTGGCCTCGGCAACTGTTGGCCATTTATGAGAAGACCTAGCTTCAACCGAACTGGTCCCCTTTACTGCACATACCAGCTAGTCAAGATATTTTAGCCGCCTCGGCATTCCTGCAAATTAATAAGGGAAGAGACATGGTCAGTTCAGTATTCATATCACTTCAATTATTTTTTGGGATGAGCGTACAAGGGGATCCGTTAGAAGGTCAATAAGAATCTACCTAGCTGCCCCGAGGGCTGAGGGGGTGCATTCAGAATGAGGCCCAACTCCGTCAACGCTGCGCCATTGACTAACTTCTTTCAGTGGTCATCATATTTTCGGGCGAACACTTTCGAGTTCGGACCTCATGGGAAATATTGGGAGGATCCCTCTAGCAAGCTGAGAAGGATTGGGGAGTTAGAATTCTATCATAAAGAGAGGGAAATAAACAAACTAAGGGATCGATTTCTAACCTCCCGCCCTGAAGATGTCTGAAACTTTCATTTTCTCTGAAAATGTCGGCCAGGTCAGACCCCAGTCTCCCATGGCTTATAACCGTTTATCTTTAAAGTTTTTGTTGGAGTCGGAGAGTTTGAGTTCGATGTTTGACACCTTAGCAAATTAGGAGAAGTAGTACCAATCGTGGTGTGTTTTTAGGTTGGCCTTCAGTTTACAGCCTCTTCACCTCTTCAAAGGTCGGCTCACCCAGGCCTGCTCGATGCCAGATTACATACAAGCCGGCCAAGATTCTCCAACTATTCAAGCTTAGCTGGCAGAGGGCAATCTCTATCCAAGCCCGCATTCCAGCGAAGTACTGTTGGATGGGCAACCGAAGACCACATTCAGAGAAGGCAGAGAGACTGGCAATCGAGCCTTCGTCAGGCTGACTTGCTCGATGATATGGGGCTGGGACCTCCAGGGCTATATCTATGGGAATTTCATATTGTTGACGGAGCACGGCCAGAGCATCATTGGTTATCCTATAAGGCTGGTTCATATATAAGGCCGAACAGTCTAGATCACCTGGTTCAAGGTCCTTCAGAGGAACTCTGTGATGGTAGGTATCATTTTCTATTTCAGAGGGGGATAAGGGTAGTATCCAAATCCTCTACGCTGGGTGCTCCCGAGCTCGAGGAAGATTCTTCAGTGCGAGAAGGTTGATGTTTTACAGGTTTTACTGAAGAGGATTCGACGTCAGACATTCATGACAATCGAAATAGATGAGAAGATCAGTCAATAGTTAATTTCAGACGCCGGGGACTCGGAAAGCTACTCTAAAGTTCTAGGAACCTGAGCCTAAAGTCTCTAAGCGTCCTAACAATAGCCACAAACATGTAAGTCTTTTCCTAAAAAGCATCGAACTAAACTCAAAACCTAAAAAATGAATCACATACGTCCTAACCCACTACCCATTGATGAGTGGTATTTATATCATTTATTCCCACTCATTTGACCTAATATTTTGTATAGTTTCTCGAGTTTTGTGAACGTTTTGATGCATTTTGTGTTATTTTGCAGATAAATAAAGTTTAGGAAGCATTGGAGACAATTTGGGGGCAAATTGGACAAAATTAGACAAAAGGGCATTTTCATCATTTTGGCGTTGCGACGCTGAAGCCTTGCGCGTCGCGACGCCCAGCATGCGCCGGACCTGCTAACGTGCGCCGTGTGACACGTGTCAAAATCTGATTGGTCGAATTTGCTAACGTGCGCCATGCCACGTGTCACCATCACAATGGCTCTGCTAACGTGCGTCGGCCGCCACGTGTCAACATCTGATTGGACCAAACCGAAGCGCGTGCCACGTGTCATCTCACCATTGGACCGAAATTCCCACCTATCACAAGCTGCCACTTGTCGCCTTCTTATTGGACCGAACCGCCAGCCGACCACAGCGTGTCACGTGTCACAATCATTACACCGACGCCGCGTGGTCAACGTACGCATGGACTCCAGTTACTTTTTCTGAAGTCGTGACGCCAGTGTAATTTCAGCGTCGCGACGCTAGACCAAAAAATGCCTATAAATTCAAGCCTTCTGAATTCAGTTTTCCTCGTGCTTTCCTTGGGAACTTTTCCCTGATTTTATAGGGAGCATCTATTTTTGTATATAAATATTATTTTTAATTTATGTCTTTTAATTTTCAGTAGTAATAGATCTCTTCTTCTACTCATTTCTTTTAATGTTTAGTAGTTAAATTTCCGCTGGGGGAAGAGTGAAGCTCTTAATATTTTAATTTAGATTAATCTCTCTTAATTATAGTATAAAATTTATTATTCACATTAAAAAGAATTACCGCCTTAATGGCTGGTTTTATTTATTTGGCATAAAGTGGCACCGCCCATATGGCTGGTTTTTAGGTGACAGATAATTATCGCCTATATGGCTGGTTTATGTTCGAATATTATTACCGCCTTTATGGCTGGTTGGACTTCATTTAAATCTGACTTAATAAGGAATACCACCTATATGGTTGGTTGGCTATCACCGTTAAATTCTATATTTTAATAAGGGAGATATCTAAATTATAAAAAGTAAAAGTGGATCCCCTAACCCCAGCATTTTATTTTATTCTAGGGAAGTGATGAAACACAATACACACACTTAATAATTGATTTTCTTTTTATGGGTAATTCTTTAGTTTGTTTATTGAGTCTTAAGCTTAATGCGTCTTGTTAACTGGAAATTAATAAGATTGATGGGGTAAATCTAAAATGAACTAGACATAGGGATTTTAGGTTTTAGCCTTAGATTCAATAGCCCACGATCTTCCTTGAGGATAAATAACCCTTTAATAGATTTCCTTACAGGATAGACATATACCTGTCGGGCGGGGGTAGCCATAATTGGAACTTGATCTTAATGAATCCAGGTAATGTGGTTGATATAGGAATATGGTTCAATTGGGTTATACTGGGTATTTTTGTCTGACCATCGGAAGAGGCTTTTGCATATCATCGTGTTCCAGGTTAGCAAACTGAATTAGTACACATAAATAAGAGAATCGATTCATCCTTTTAATAGTATTGTGTGGAGTCACGACCCTATGCCTTTTAGTCTTTTCTTTTATTTTCCTTAGTATTTTCTTTGAGTCTTTTGTACTTTTTTTTTCTTTATTTTAATTTTATTTTAATTAAGCAATTCCACATTCAACCAACCAAAGCAATCAATTCCATTCTCCCTATAATTAGATACCTGTAAATAAATAGATTCAATAATTAAAAACAACAGTAGGAATTAAGTCCTCGTGGGATCGATATTTTTATACTACTTGAACGATACGTGCGCTTACGTTATACGCGTGTGTTTGCACCGGTGAGAAATAATAACACTAGTATCTTCCAAAGGACGATTGTCAGCTAAACAAAAAAGAAATCGTGAAAGGTCAAACCGGCGTAAACACACGCGTATAACGTAAGCGCACGTATCGTTCAAGTAGTATAAAAAGTATCGATCCCACGAGGACTTAAAACCTTTTTGTTATCAATTTATGGGGCCAAATGATTACTAGTATCTAACAGGTTGTTTGATTGATTGATTTGAAATGGCGATGATTCTAAATTTAAAACAAGTAAATAAAATTGCGTAAAAGTAAGTTGAGAAAAATCCAAATTTATAAAAACTATCCAGGGTTGTGATTTATTCCAATATTATTTAAAAGATGAAGTGGTTATCTTATAGTTGGGTAATATATTGATTTATTAACTTGGAACACTAAATCATGTAAAAGCCTTTTCCGATGGTCAATTACAAATACCTAGTATAATCCAATTGAACCATATGTCTATGTCAATCAAATTACCTAGATTCATTAAGATTAAGTTCCAATTATGGCTACCCCCGCCCGACAGGTATATTCCTATCCTGTAAGGAAATCTATTAAAGGGTTATCTATCCTCAAGGAAGATCGTGGGCTATTGAGTCTAAGGTCTTAAACTTAAAATCTCTATGTCTAGTTCATTTTAAGTTTACCTAATCAATTTTATTAATGGCCAGTTAATAAAAAGCGTTAAGATTAAGACTCAATAAATAAATCTTTAAATTACCCCAACTATAATCTAACCCCTTATAAACCAGCTATATTGAAATTCATCACAACCCTAGATACTAACTTAGTTACGACACATAGCTAGGGCTAATGAAGTAAAAGACATAAAGTAAAAATGCTGAAAGTAAGTGCGGTAAAGTAAATGCGGAAAAGTAAATTGCAATAAAAATAAAATGCTAAGGTAAAAGGAATTAACTTCTACTATATACTATTTAGATATATCCCTTAATATAATATATTAATTCGTGATGATAATACCAACCAGCCATATAGGCGGTAACCTGATTAAGTCAAATTAAGTCCAACCAGCCATATAGGCGGAATCAAAATAACCAGCCATAAAGGCGGAACCAAAATTAAATTACCAACCGACCAATCTGGCGGTATCCTTGCTTAGTCAGGTTTAACCAGTTTAAATTAAATAGCCAACTGACCAATATAGCGGTATCCCTTTTTAAGTCAAATTTTAAATGGTGAATATATTATATTTAAGGGAGATTATTCTAAATAGCAATAGTAAAAGAATTACCTTTCACCCTAGCATGGGGAAGTTACCTCCTCATGGTTGAATAGTAAAACTGTTAAAAGTAAAAAGTAAAAATAAATTATTATTACTATTCAAATAGTAAAAGCACTATTACTATTACAGAAAGTAATTACTATTACTATTACAAAACTGAAATTTAAAGAAACTAAGAAAATAACTCCCTATTTACATCAGAGAATTCAGAGAGGAAGGTACATTTGAATTCAAAATTCTGAGATCTATTTATAGGCGCGGATAGGCCTCCAGCTTCGCGACGCTGGAAGGTTTCAGCGTCGCGACGCTGGAACAGTAACACGTGTCACGCGCTGATTCGTCGGGTCAGATTCTTATCCGATGTCGTGGCACTGTTCATGACGTCATTGATGACGTCACACTGATGTGTGGAGGGCGATTTTCGGCACCGTTAGATCGCGACACGTGGCACCAGCGCATTTTAGCATCTCCGTTGTGATGGCGACACATGGCACGGCGCAAGATAGCATGATCGGTGCATGTTAGAAATTCAAACCAATCAGATTCTGACACGTGGAAGACGGCACACGTTAGCAATTTCAGCGCATGCTGGGCGTAGCGACGCGTAAAGTTTCAGCGTCGCGATGCCAAAATGACGATTTTGCCCTTTTTTGTCCCTTTTCACTGTTTTGGCCCAAAATCACCTCTAGAATGTCCTGAAACTTTATTTATCTATAAAATAACACAAAACACATCAAAATATTCTCAAAACTCAAGAAACTATACAAAATATTAGGTTAAATGAGTGGGAAATAGTGATAGATTTACAACTCATCACACCCCCAAACCTAACATTTTGCTAGTCCTCGAGCAAAACACAAAATAAAATAACAAATAAAATTTAACTAAGCCACTTTCGTAGGGATCACAGTTGCATTTAGCGTATGCAACAAGCCTTTAAACCCCTAGGTGTCCCTAGTGGACGAGTTGTAGTCTCGTGAGGGTTTACAGCAATGATACCACAAACATTTTACAAAAGTAAAAAGTTAGTTAAAACTAATGCACACAAAAGCAAAAAGACAAGAGAAAAGAGAATAAAGAAGTTAGTGACTATCAAGTGAAACTTCTACTCCAAGTTATTAGTTATTTTGTTTCTTTCTAAACTACCAAATAAGTAAATTCTCCGATTATATTTACCATTCTCCATATACACAGCCAACAAAATATTAATCAACTCATTTTTGCCCACAACAGTCATAAGTGCAGTTGATAAGAGGGTAATATTTTTGTCCTAAAGTTCTATCAGATTTCACACCTTTTTGCAGTGATGGAATAATTTTTCTGATTTTTTCTGATTTTTCTTTGATTTTTGAATTTTGACTTTTTATTTATATACAATACCTTCCGTCTATGTAGCGAGCTTTGGGTCGGTGGCACCCAAACCAGTTGGCTTTAGGGCACCAGGTGTTAAAACACCCCTACGGACTTAGTTACCCAGACTTCAGATATATATATTTTTGCAACATCCTTGATCCATGTAGCGAGCTTTAGGCCAGTGACTCCCAAACCAGTTGGTTTTAGGGCACTAGGTGTTAAAACACCCTTACAGACTTATTAACCCGGATCTCGGACGTTTTTTTTTTTACTCCATCATTTTTCGAGATGCTTCCTCCAATTAAACTATAGCACTGAATATTACAATCCTATCAATTGCAGCTCATGTCCGTATGTTACTATGAATGTTGATAATACCTGCCAACTAAGCATATGAAGATCCATTTTAATCAGTTTTATGGAGAATTTACAAATTAAATAATTCAAAAGGAAATAAACAAAAATTAACTTGTTTCGAAATAGGTTTGAAATACGTCTCAGGGGTGGAAACTCCTTACTCAGCTATCTCTCACCGATTTCACCTTTTAAGTCAAAACACACAAAAAAATGAAAAATATTTTTGTAATTTTTGAAAATTTTTCAATTTTTTTTTTGTATTTTTCTGAAAAAAATTTTGAACTAAAAATAACACACAACTAAAAACAAGGTACTGATCAACTAATTCCCTCCCCCAAACCTAAATGAGACATTGTCCCCAATGTCTTAAACAGTAGAAGAAGAGTTTAGAAGATAATACCTGGTTTGCAGAAATCAGAAATTTACCGATTAAGATCTATTTCCAATTTACGCTTCTTACCACGATCGCTGTCTGACCAGTCCAACTTGGAAAGAATGGGGTCAACTTTTGGTTCAAAGTCTATGATTAGATCAATTAATTCCTCGGCTTTGGTTGCAGTCAAGAAAATATCTTCTACTGATTTTGTGACGAACTCATGTCTCTTGGCTTCCGCAAGAAATACAAACAGAAAATCAAAGAAATGCTCAACGTTAAGTAATCCAATGGGCTTCTGATGGATATTCAAGTGTCCCCATGATGCCACTGTGAATATTTCTTCAAATGTTCCGAGCCCACCTGGTAAGGAAATAAATGCATCAACCGTATTGACCATTTCAAGGAGATGTTCTGACATATTAGATACAATGCGCTCATCTCCATTTGTTTGTCCGATTAAGTGTTCGTCCGCCAAAGGTTTTGGGATGATTCCCAGAACATGTCCACCACCGTCCTGAACGGCTTTTGAAATGCTTCCCATTAATCCAAAATTGCCTCCGCCATATACTAGATGCATATTTCGTTCAGCTATGACTCTCCCCAATTCCTTTGCAGCTTCAATGAATTCTGGTTTATTACCAGAATTTGATCCACATGAGACACAAATTCGCTTCACTCGCTGCTGTGATGTTTCTTCCATTTTCTCTCTCTTGTTTAGATGTATATCTTGGTGTGTCGAAGAGAAAAATGTAGAGCTGAATTTATAGGACCTGAAAAGGGTGAGTAAAAATAGCACTAGTACCTTCCAAATGACAATTATTAGTTTAATAGTAAAATAAATCGTGATAGTAAAAAAGGTCTGGATTTTGTCAGAGAAAATAAAGGAAAACAACAAAACAAATTACAATTATTAGGAAAAGACAAAGAGATATAATATTTACAATAATTACAACTTGAATAACGTCTATGCGTCAGGGACAAGCTTCCCATCCAATTTTCTTATAAATTGGCAAACATAGTCTTTTTGAGTCAGATTCCCGAGACTTAACTGTTGTCTTTCTTTTTGAAATTGTGTATGTAATTTGTGAATGGCTATATGAACATCCCCACTGGGATGCGTCTCAATAGTTGAAGATATATCATCTACAGACTCCTTACTCAAGCCATCCCTAATGAATTTAATTTTGTCTTCGCGATTATCATACACCATTCCTAAAGAACGACAACGAGTATTGCAATTCCAACGTGCACATTTGTAACAAACACCCATTTTCTTTGCTCTGCGTTTCTTTACATAGGTGCCTCTTCCAAATCCAGGTATACACGAAGTACAAGAATCAGAATACTCACCTACTAATCGAACTCATGCTTCGATTACCCAACAAATATCAGTAGGAATACCTTTGATCATCAATAGTCTCATCCGTTCCAAGCGAGCTTTGTAAACTTTCATCAGAAATTTTTGAGGGAGAGAAGGAAATTGCTTGTGAAGATTTGTGAGAGCTTCTTCCATCTTAATCTACAAAAACTAAACACACAAAATTAAATCACACAAAATCACAATATATACACAAATTGCATGGGTTGCCTCCCTGCGAGCGCTAAGTTTAATGTTGTCAGCTAGACGTTGCTACTCGAACATTATGCTGGATTTGAAAGTGTGACACTTTCTTTTTGTTGCTCCAACGGTTCTCCCCAGTAGTGTTTAACACGCTGACTGTTAACCTTGAATGTGTTGTTGGTATTGGGATCCAGTAACTCAACGACTCCATGTGGTAAAACATGAGTGATCACAAATGGACCTCACCACCTTGATTTTAACTTTCCAGGGAACAGCTTCAACCTTGAGTTATACAATAACACCTGCTGCCTTGGTTCCAACTGTCTGTGCACTATTTTTTGGTCATGCCATCTCTTGGTCTTTTCTTTGTATAGTCTGGCATTCTCATAAGCCTGCAAGCGAAATTCCTCCAATTCATTGAGTTGGTGAAGTCTTTTATCTCCTGCAGCTTGTGGATCAAAATTCAACTTCTTCAGTGCCTAGTACGCCTTGTGTTCAAGCTCAACTGGCAGATGGCATGCTTTCCCAAACACCAATCGATATGGAGACATACCAATAGGTGTCTTGTAAGCTGTATGGTAGGCCCATAATGCATCATCCAGTTTTGTAGACCAGTCCCTCCTTGTTGATCCAACGGTTCTTTCCAAGATTCTTTTGATTTCTCTGTTTGAAACCTCAACTTGTCCATTTGACTGTGGATGGTAAGCTGTGGCAACCTTGTGAGTAACTCCGTATTTGAGGAGAAGTGCATCAAAGTATTTGTTGCAGAAATGAGAGCCACCATCGCTGATTATTGCACGAGGTGTTCCAAACCGAGTGAAAATGTTCTTTTTCAAGAATTTGATTACTACTTTTGAATCATTGGATGGCAGTGCAATTGCTTCAACCCATTTGGAGACGTAATCTACAGCAACCAAGATGTACAGGTTTCCAAATGATGGAACAAAGGGTCCCATGAAATCAATACCCCTTACATCGAATATCTCCACTTCCAGAATGTTTTGCAATGGTCCTTCGTTTCTCCTCGAAATATTCCCCATTCTCTGGCACCTGTCACATTGAAAAGCAAAAAGATAAGCATCTTTAAAAAGAGTGCGCCAGAATAAACCTGATTGAAGAACTTTTGCTACAGTTTTGTTTTCGCTGAAGTGTCCGCCATATGGTGATGAATGACAGTGCTGCAAAACACTGCTGACCTCCTCCTGTGGAACACACCGTCTCAATAATTGATCAGCACACCATTTGAACAGGTACGACTCGTCCCAGATATAGTGCTTGACTTCTTTGAAGAATTTCTTCCATTGCTGAGTTGTCCATTCCAACGGCCATTTTCCTAACACAATGTAGTTGACATAGTCAGCATACCAAAGGGTATCTTGTTGTTTCATGGCAAACAGCTGTTCATCTGGAAAAGTTTCTTTGATTGACAGTTCTTTGCCAGCTGTTTCTCCATTCTCGATCCTCGATAAGTGATCTGCCACCTGGTTCTCTGTTCCTTTCCTGTCTCGAATCTCCACGTCAAATTCTTGCAGAAGAAGTATCCAACGGATCAATCTGGGTTTGGCATCTTTCTTTGCGATCAGATATTTGATTACTGAATGATCTGTGTAGACCACCACTTTGGGACCCAACAGATAAGAGCGGAATTTGTCAAAAGCGAACACAACTGCAAGCAACTCCTTTTCAGTGGTTGTGTAGTTGAGTTAATCTTCATTCAGAGTTCTGATGGAGTAGTAAATGGTGTGGAAAATCTTTGCTTTGCGTTGTCCCAAAACTGCACCTATAGCAAAATCACTAGCATCACACATCACTTCAAAAGGAAGGGTCCAATCTGGTGCTACAATGATGGAGGCAGAACCAGCTTCTGTTTAAGATCTCGAGATCTCGAGGTCTGTTCTTTGGTGAAGTTGAAGGCACATCTTTTCCAGAAGATTGCAGAGAGGTTTTGCAATTTTGGAAAAGTCTTTGATAAATCTCCTGTAAAAACCTGCATGTCCGAGAAAACTCTGAATGCCTTTGACAGATATTGGTGGAGGTAGTTTTTCAATTGTCTCGATTTTTGCTTTGTCTACCTCGATACCCTTGTGTGAGATCTGATGTCCAAGAAAACGCCTTCCTCCTGCACCATGAAGTGGCATTTCTCCCAGTTGAGTACCAGGTTCGTGTCTTCACACCTTTGTAATACATGTTCAAGATTTTGCAAACAATGATCAAATGAATCTCCAAACACAGAAAAATCATCCATGAAAACCTCCATACTCTGCTCCTCAACATCTGAGAAGATGGCCATCATGCAACGCTGAAATGTGGCAGGAGCGTTACATAATCCAAATGGCATCCTGCGGAAAGCAAAAGTACCATAGGGACATGTAAATATGGTTTTCTCCTGATCCTCTGGTGCAATGGCAATCTGATTGTAACTTGAATATCCGTCTAGAAAGCAATAAAACTCATGTCCCGCCAGTCTGTCCTGCATCTGATCAATGAATGGTAGCGGAAAATGGTCTTTTCTTGTGGCTTTGTTCAGCTTCCGGTAGTCCATGCATACTCTCCATCCAATCACCGTTCTAGTTGGAATCAAATAATTTTTTTCATTGGTGACCACAGTAATTCCTCCTTTCTTCGGCACACACTGCATAGGACTCACCCAACTGCTATCTGAGATGGGGTAAATGATGCCAGCATCCAACCATTTGATGATTTCTTTCTTTACGACTTCCTTCATGATTGGATTGAGTCTCCGTTGATGCTCTACTGTGGGTTTGTACTCATCGTTCATCAGGATTTTGTGCATGCAAAATGATGGACTAATGCCTCAAATGTCTGCTATAGTCCAACCAATGGCTTTCTTGTGCTCTCGCAATACTCTTAGTAACTTTTCTTCATGTTCCAATGTTAGCGACGAAGAAATAATAACATGTAATTCAGAAGAGTTTCCAAGAAATGCATACCTGAGATGACTCGGAAGTAACTTCAGCTCCAGCTGCGGTGGTTCTTCAATTGAGGGCTTGATTCGCTCAGTCTTTGGTAACTCCAATCTTTCAATTGGTGGCGGTACTTTGAAATGGAACGGTTTGTCAAGATAGTTGATACACTCCAAAATTTCAGCATCAAGCTCACTGTCAGACATGTTGGTGATGCAAGCTTCAAGTTTGTCAGTGGGAATTGTATCAGTATCCTGGATTATACTATCAACAACATCAATTCTGAAGCATTCTTCTTCATTTTCATCGCTCGGGAATTTCATGGCTTTGAACACATTAAATGTAACTTCTTGATCCTGAACTTTCATGGTCAGTTCTCCTTTTTGTACATCAATCACAGTTCTCCCTGTAGCCAAGAATGGTCTCCCAAGAATGATAGGAACATCTTTGTCTTCTTCCATGTCAAGGATAATGAAATCAGCTGGGAGAATGAGTTTGTCAACTTTCACCAACACATCTTCAACCACTCCTCTCGAAAATGCGAGCGTCCGATCGGCAAGTTGTAAAGAGACAGAGGTAGGCATTGGTTCTCCAATTTGCAGTTTCCTGTAAATAGAAAAAGGCATCAAGTTAACACTAGCACCTAAATCACATAAAGCCTTACCGATGTAATGTTCTCCAATGGTGCACAGGACTGTGAAACTGCCAGGATCTTTCAACTTCGGGGGAAGTTTCCTCTGAATGATGGCACTGTATTCTTTCGTCAATGCTACTGTCTCGTAAACTCCCAATCTCTGTTTTCGTGAAAGAATGTCTTTCATGAATTTTACATAGCTGGGCATTTCCTCCAAAGCTTCTGTGAATGGAATGTTGATGTGCAGCTTTTTGAACACCTCCAGTAATCGAGCAAACTGCTTATCCAGTTTGTTTTTCTGAAGACGCTGAGGAAAATGTGGAGGTGGAGTGATCTGTTCTTTTTCCTTTGCTTCTTTTTCCTCCATCTGTTGCTCTGTTTCTTTTGGAACTTCTTCCTTGGATGCCTTGATTCCAACATCTTTGTTGATTTCAGTATCGCTTTTCAAGGTGATGGCTTGACATTGCTCTTTCCCTCGGTTCCTTGGATTCGGTTCTGTGTTACTGGGAAGATTTCCTGGCGGTCTGTAACTCTGAGCATTGGCCAGTTGTCCAATCTGATTTTCCAGTGCTTTGATAGAAGCTGATTGGTTCCGAATCATAGCATCATACTTTTTTAACTGAGCCAGCACTTCTGCTATTCCTGATTCATTTGCATGCTCCTGGCCTTTGTTCTGTTGCTGGAATACAGGTGGTGGATAGTTCTGTTGCTGGAATCCTGGTGGTGGATTGTTCTTTTGCCCTGAATTGTTGCTCCATGAAAAATTGGGATGATTCCTCCACCCTGGGTTGTAGGTGTTGGAATATGGATTGTTTCCCTGTCTGTTGAAATTGTTGACATAATTCACTGTTTCTTCAAGTTGAGTTGGTTCTCATGCTCCTCCATATGATGAACTTGTGGATCCACTGTTGTTTTGAGTATTGAGAGTCTCTATAAATTTGCATATCTGATCCAGCTTGGCATTGACTGATGTATTGGCTCCAACCTCATAAATTCCTGCAATTCTTTGAATCAATCTCCTTTCTGTTGGCCACAAGGAACTGTTGTTGGCCATTTCTTCAATTAGGTCCCAGGCTTGATCTTCTCCTTTTGCCATCAAAGCTCCTCCAGCAGCAGCATCAACTGTGGTTCTCATCAGTCCAGAAAGTCCATTATAGAAAGTTTGGACTTGAAGCCATTTTGGAATCTCATGGTGAGGACATTTCTGGAGCAGATCTTTGTATCTTTCCCAAGCTTCGTATAAAGATTCTGAATCTTGTTGTACAAAAGATGTGATGTCATTCCTCAATTTTATTGTTCTGGCTGGTGGAAAGTATTTTGCAAGGAATTTGGTGGCTAGAGTGTTCCAAGTTGTGATGGATCCAGCTGGTAGTGAATGTAGCCAAGCTTTTGCTCTGTCTTTCAAGGAATATGGGAAAACTCACAGTCTCATAGCTTCTTCAGCTCCTCGGTTGTAATTGAAAGTGCCGCAAACTTCCAGGAAGTTGCTGATGTGGGCATTAGGATCTTCAGTTGCATTCCCCCCAAACTGAACTGACTGCTGAATCATCTGAATACAAGTTTTGATATCACCCACATTTGCTGGTAAGGGAGGAAGTACAATACATGAAATGAGGCCATCTACCACCGGAATGGTTCTATCTCGAATGGGAATTGGTGGTGCAATCTCCAAAGGTTCAGGTTCCATGTTAATGATTGCTTCTTGGCCTTCTCGCATTCCCTTCTTAACTGTCTGATGGTTCTTTCAATCTTTGGGTCAAGCGGTCAGATTTCAAAGCTTCTGGCTCGTCTCATTAAGTATCTGAGAACCTGAAACACAGGAAAACGAAACAATAAGTAAAAAGAAAAATTAGATACAAGTAACGAATCTAACCCGTAAACTAATAGTAAAAGATAAATAAGTCCCCGGCAACGGCGCCAAAAACTTAACCGGCGTAAACACACACGTATAACGCAAGCGCACGTATCGTTCAAGTAGTATAAAAAGTATCGATCCCACGAGACTTAAAAACTTTTTGTTATCAATTTATGGGGCCAATGATTACTAGTATCTAACAGGTTGTTTGATTGATTGATTTGAAATGGCGATGATTCTAAATTTAAAACAAGTAAATAAAATTGCGTAAAAGTAAGTTGAGAAAAATCCAAATTTATTAAAACTATCCAGGTTGTGATTTATTCCAATATTATTTAAAAGATGAAGTGGTTGTCTTATAGTTGGGTAATATATTGATTTATTAACCTGGAACACTAATCATGTAAAAGCCTCTTCCGATGGTCAATTACAAATACCTAGTATAATCCAATTGAACCATATGTCTATGTCAATCAAATTACCTAGATTCATTAAGATTAAGTTCCAATTATGGCTACCCCCGCCCGACAGGTATATTCCTATCCTGTAAGGAAATCTATTAAAGGATTATCTATCCTCAAGGAAGATCGTGGGCCATTGAGTCTAAGGTCTTAAACTTAAAATCCCTATGTCTAGTTCATTTTAAGTTTACCTAATCAATTTTATTAATGGCCAGTTAATAAAAAGCGTTAAGATTAAGACTCAATAAATAAATCTTTAAATTACCCCAACTATAATCTAACCCCTTATAAACCAGTTATATTGAAATTCATCACAACCCTAGATACTAACTTAGTTACGACACATAGCTAGGGCTAATGAAGTAAAAGACATAAAGTAAAAATGCTGAAAGTAAGTGCGGTAAAGTAAATGCGGAAAAGTAAATTGCAATAAAAATAAAATGCTAAGGTAAAAGGAATTAACTTCTACTATATACTATTTAGATATCTCCCTTAATATAATATATTAACTCGTGATGATAATACCAACCAGCCATATAGGCGGTAACCTGATTAAGTCAAATTAAGTCCGACCAGCCATATAGGCGGAATCAAAATAACCAGCATAAAGGCGGAACCAAAATTAAATTACCAACCGACCAATCTGGCGGTATCCTTGCTTAGTCAGGTTTAACCAGTTTAAATTAAATAGCCAACTGACCAATATAGTGATATCCCTTTTTAAGTCAAATTTTAAATGGTGAATATATTATATTTAAGGGAGATTATTCTAAATAGCAATAGTAAAAGAATTACTTTTCACCCTAGCATGGGGAAGTTACCTCCTCATGGTTGAATAGTAAAACTGTTAAAAGTAAAAAGTAAAAATAAATTATTATTACTATTCATATAGTAAAAGCACTATTACTATTACAGAAAGTAATTACTATTACTATTACAAAACTAAAATTTAAAGAAACTAAAAAAAGAACTCCCTATTTACATCACAGAATTCAGAGAGGAAGGTACATTTGAATTCAAAATTCTGAGATCTATTTATAGGCACGGATAGGCCTCCAGCTTCGCGACGCTGGAAGGTTTCAGCGTCGCGACGCTGGAACAGTGACACATGTCACACGCTGATTCGTCGGGTCAGATTCTTATCCGATGTCATGGCACTGTTCATGACATCATTGATGATGTCACGCTGACGTGTGGAGGGCGATTGTCGGCATTGTTAGATCGCGACAAGTGGCACCGACATATTTTAGTATCTCCGTTGTGATGGTGACACATGGCACGGCGCAAGATAGCATGATCGGCGCATGTTAGCAAGTCAAACCAATAAGATTCTGACACATGGCAGATGGCGTACGTTAGCAGTTTCGACGCATGATGGGCGTCGCGATGCGTAAAGTTTCAGCGTCGCGACGCCAAAATGACAATTTTGCCCTTTTTGTCCTTTTTCACTGTTTTGGCCCAAAATCACCTCCAAAATGTCCTGAAACTTTTTTTATCTACAAAATAACACAAAACACATCAAAATATTCACAAAACTCAAGAAACTATACAAAATATTAGGTTAAATGAGTGGGAAATAGTGATAGATTTACAACACATCAATTTATACATGTTGTAGAAATTTTTAATTTTGTGTCTTAGTTTTTTTAGGTAAAAGCACAAAAGGAGCATTTTAAGACGGAAGGAATGGTGTTTGGAGATCGCAAAGATGAAAGATAAATCATGATGATGGCTGAGTAAGGAATGAATTCTTGAGACGCATCCTCATGAATTTATACTAGCGAAAGGCGTATTGAGTACACAATTCTGTTGCCTTAATTATTGCTTTGATTTGTTTTTCTTTTGTAATTATCTTTATTTTCATAGACAAGATCCAGACTTTTTGACCTTTCACGATTTCTTTTGTTGTTTAGCTGACAATCGTCCTTTGGAAGATACTAGTGCTATTATTTCTCACCCTTTTCAGGTACTATAAATTCAACCCATCATTGCATTTATGAGGGCATCCAGATTTGAAAAAAAAAGAAATACCTAAGAAAATGGAAGCTACTTCTAGGAGACGAGTTGAAAACATTTGCGTATTTTGCGGTACTGTGTTGGTTCCAAGCCACAATACATTGAGGCAGCACAAGAATTGGGTCGAGCCATTGCTGAACGGAATATGCACTTAACATATGGCGGAGGCAATCTTGGACTAATGGGGATCGTTTCAAAGCTGTACAGGAAGGAGGCAGTCTAGTTTTGGGAATCATCCAAAAACCCTTGGCAGAAGCAAATCTGATAGGACCATCAAATAGAGAGGAACTGATCGTGCCAGGAATGTTAGAGCGACTGGTGGAAATGATTAACCGTGCAGATGCTTTTATTGCTCTACCATGAGGCTTGGGCACATTGGAGGAAATTTTTATAGTGCTATCTTGGGCGAACCTGAACATACATCAGAAACCGCTTGGATTGTTTAACGTCGATGGATTTTATGATTTTCTTTGTGAGTTTATTGATGACAACTGGAGAAATGGGTTCATAACAAAGCCTATGAATGAACTCATCTTCACTGCCAGAACTGCTCAGGATTTATTTGACCAAATCGTAGCTTTTGAACCACAAGTGGATCCTGTTCTTTCAAATATCAAATGGACCGAGGACGATCATGGAAAGAAGCGTAAGATAAGTCTGGATCTCAACCTTTAGTTTTCTGTGTTTCAGCTAACCAGGTACGATTCTAATCTCTTCTGTTACTTTTTAAGACATTGGGGACAATGTCTCATTTAGGTTTGGGGGAGGGAATTAGTTGATTAGTACCTTGTTTTTAGTTTGTGTTTTGTTTTTATTTTTAGGTCCAAAATTTTTCGAAAAATACAAAAAAATTGAAAAATTTTCAAAAATTACAAAAATATTTTACGTTTTTGTTTTTATTATGATTAGTTTAGTGAAATTGGTGAGAAACGTATTTCAACCCATTTTTCGAAACGAGTTAATTTTTGTTTATTTCCTTTTAAATTTTTTAATTTGTAGATTATCCATAAAACGAACTAAAATGGATCTTCATATGCTTAGTTGACAAGTATTATCAATATGCATAGTAACATACGGACATGAGGCATATTTGAAAAGTTTGTAATATTCCGTGCTCTAGTTTAATTGGAGAAAGCATCTCTAAATAACAATAGAGTTAAAAAAAAAATTTGTTGTTCAAAATAAAGCATCTAAGATCCGGGTTATTAAGTCTGTAAGGGTGTTTTAACACCTAGTGCCCTAAAACCAACTGGTTTGGGAGTCACTGGCCCAAAGCTCGCTACATGGATCAAAGATGCTACAAAAATATATTTATATATGAAGTCTGGGTAATTAAGTCTGTAGGGGTGTCTTAACACCTGGTGCCCTAAAACCAATTGGTTTGGGAGCCACCGACCCAACACTCGCTACATAGACGGAATATATTGAATATAAATAAAAATATAAAATCAGAAAAAGAAAGAAAAAAATTAGAAAAATCCGAAAAATTATTCCATTGCTACAAAAAGGTGTGAAATCTGATAGAACTTTAAGACAAAAATATTACTCTCTTATCAACTACACTTGTAACTGTTGTGGGCAAAAATGAGATTGATTAATATTTTGTTGGCTGTGTATATGAAGAATGGTAAATTAAAATCGGAGAATTTACTTATTCGGTAATTTAGAATGAAACAAAACAACTAGTGACTTGGAGTAGAAGTTTCACTAGATTAGTCAATAACTTCTTTATTCTCTTTTCTCTTGTCTTTTTGCTTTTGTGTGCATTAGTTTTAACTAACTTTTTACTTTTGTAAAAACGTTTTTGGGTATCGTTGCTGTAAGCCCTCACGAGACTATAACTCGTCCACTAGGGACACCTAGGGGTTTAAAGGCTTGTTGCATACGCTAAATGCAATCGTGATCCCTATGAAAGTGGCTTAGTTAATTTTATTTTCATGTTATTTAATTTTTTGTTTTGCTCGAGGACTAGCAAAATGTTAGGTTTGGGGGTGTGATGAGTGGTATTTATATCATTTATTCTCACTCATTTGACCTAATATTTTGTATAGTTTCTCGAGTTTTGTGAACGTTTTGATGTATTTTGTGTTATTTTGAAGATAAATAAAGTTTAGGAAGCATTGGAGACAATTTGGGGGCAAAATGGACAAAATTGGACAAAATTGGACAAAAGGGCATTTTCATCATTTTGGCGTCGCGACGCTGAAGCCTTGCGCGTCGCGACACCCAACATGCGCCGGACCTGCTAACGTGCACCGTGTGACATGTGTCAAAATCTGATTGGTCGAATTTGCTAACGTGCGCTGATCATGCTAACGTGTGCCGTGCCACGTGTCACCATCACAACGGCTCTGTTAACGTGCGCCGGCCGCCACGTGTCAACATCTGATTGGACCAAACCGAAGCGCGTGCCATGTGTCATCTCACCATTGGACCGAAATTCCCACCTATCATAAGCTGCCACGTGTCGCCTTCTTATTGGACCGAACCGCCAGCCAACCACAGCGTGACATGTGTCACAATCATTACACCGACGCCGCGTAGTCAACGTACGCGTGGACTCCAGTTACTGTCTCTGGAGTCGCGACGCCAGTGTAATTTCAGCGTCGCGACGCCAGACCAAAAAATGCCTATAAATTCAAGCCTTCTGAATTCAGTTTTCCTCGTGCTTTCCTTGGAGAATTTTCTCTGATTTTATAGGAAGCATCTATTTTTGTATATAAATATTATTTTTAATTTATGTCTTTTAATTTTCAGTAGTAATAGATCTCTTCTTCTACTCCTTTCTTTTAATGTTTAGTAGTTAAATTTCCGCTGGGGAAGGGTGAAGCTTTTAATATTTTAATTTAGATTAATCTCTCTTAATTATAGTATAAAATTTATTATTCACATTAAAAGGAATTATCGCCTTAATGGCTGGTTTTATTTATTTGGCATAAAGTGGCACCGCCTAAATGGCTGGTTTTTAAGTGACAGATAATTATCGCCTATATGGCTGGTTTATGTTCGAATATTATTACCGCCTTTATGGATGGTTGGACTTCATTTAAATCTGACTTAATAAGGAATACCACCTATATAGTTGGTTCGCTATCACCGTTAAATTCTATATTATAATAAGGGAGATATCTAAATTATAAAAAGTAAAAGTGGATCCCCTAACCCCAGCATTTTATTTTATTCTAGGGAAGTGATGAAACACAATACACACACTTAATAATTGATTTTCTTTTTATGGGTAATTCTTTAGTTTATTTATTGAGTCTTAAGCTTAATTCGTCTTGTTAACTGGAAATTAATAAGATTGATAGGGTAAATTTAAAATGAACTAGACATAGGGATTTTAGGTTTTAGCCTTAGATTCAATAGCCCACGATCTTCCTTGAGGATAGATAACCCTTTAATAGATTTCCTTACAGGATAGACATATACCTGTCGGGCGGGGGTAGCCATAATTGGAACTTGATCTTAATGAATCCAGGTAATGTGGTTGACATAAGAATATGGTTCAATTGAGTTATACTGGGTATTTGCGTCTGACCATCGGAAGAGGCTTTTGCATATCATCGTCTTCCAGGTTAGCAAACTGAATTAGTACACATAAATAAGAGAATTGATTCATCCTTTTAACAGTATTGTGTGGAGTCACGACCCTAGGCCTTTTAGTCTTTTCTTTTATTTTCCTTAGTATTTTCTTTGAGTCTTTTGTACTTTCTTTTGTTTATTTTATTTTTATTTTAATTAAGCAATTCCACATTCAACCAACCAAAGCAATCAATTCCCTTCTCCCTATAATTAGATACCTGTAAATAAATATATTCAATAATTAATAACAACAGTAGGAATTAAGTCCTCGTGTGATCGATATTTTTATACTACTTGAACGATACGTGCGCTTGCATTATATGCGTGTGTTTGCACCGGTCACCCATCATCCCACTAAAGAAAACATGCATCATACACCCCACACCCAGACCCGAAACATGCTTCACCATAAGAGATAAAAAATAAACACACACAGAAGAGAAGAAACATAAACCATTTCATGGTCCGCAGAAAATAAAGCACGAAGATTGAGTGAAAGCTTACTTGATTTGCATTGGAGGTCTGGAATTTGCTCTGGATGGTCTGGTCCTTCGTCACTTCACTGGTTTCAGTTGAGGAAGAAGGGAGCTCTTGCAGTTTTTGTGAGTTCAAATTTTCGTAAAAAAAAGAAAAGAATAATGTTTCTCTTTGAAATAGTCGGCTTGGTGCATTTTTGGCCGTTGGATTAAGAGAAAGCCTCAGATGTGTGCCACGTGTCACTTTCAAGAGTAATCTATCAGAATCGGATGAGCGGTTGAGATTGGACGCCTCTTCGGTTAACGATGAATGGTCGATTTACATATTTTTGACGGGAAGCCCGCGGATGGCTGACAAGTGTCGGGCTAATATTAAACCCTAAAAATGATTTGATGGGTATTTAAGAGGATATGACAGTTACGGTTCTCTAGGGACGGCTGCCAGAAGGGTAAAATAGGGATTTTATTTCAGCTTGGAAAGACGTTTGAGAAGACATCTGAATCGAGCATATGAATAAAGACCGAGGACGAGATGATTTCGGGCCGAGGTAATTTCTTTTTAAATTCAGAAATCGGTCGCCAATTGACTGGCCACACTATTCTTTTGTAGTTCCCGACACCAACTTGTACACTCGTTGGAATCGAGAACTAGGGGACAGATGTTGATGGTAATTTCTGACACCAAGGCATTTGAACAGTGCGGCGAGGGCATAAAAGGCATTTTCCTCATCATGAGGACCAACTTCCGTATGGATTGACTTTCTCTTGACCGAGCACTAAGTACCGGCCTGATCTTCAGGGTCCTGCCGACCATAGGATATGATGTGTTCGAGTACCGGGTGCCGACCCCTTGTTGGCCCAAGACCGATCACATTAGCCCAGTGGCCCAGACATTGTCAGCTCGGTAGTAACATTCATAGTTCAGAAGACCATCTTTTACCGACCTCTTGGAGACCGATGTGTGATCAGAGTATTCTAAACTCTTCCCTATAACACTTTCCACAGCTTGATCTTTTCAAGGTTTGTGACATCATTTTCACATAGGGCAGTGTGCAAGATAATGTGATGTGACAAGCTGACGGATGGAGTAGGTTTACTTTCGGCCAAGTAGCCTGAGATTAGGTTTTCTTTCAGCCAATTTGTCTTGGGGTAGGAAGCCCGTCAATCATTCTTAAATCCACATGGGTGACATCGTAGAAGTATAGGAACAGTGTTACGTATTCACAAGTATAAAAGGAGAGGGGAAACACATTTGTAAGGGCTGGATATTAGATTGGATAGTTGGTTATCAAAAATCTCACAAAAAGAATTATTTTGGAAGGAGCAGTACAATATAAACAGTTCGGTTTCCTTTTGACCTACCCCAAAATAGGTCGGTCTAGCTCGTTCCAGTAATAAAACACCCAGATCCGTTTTGTACCCGTGGACGTTGGCTGGATTCATTCCGCTAAACCACATAAACTCTTTGTCGATTGTGTCCCCAAACTGACACACTCTTTTTCTCTCCCTTTAAATTACCGAATTACCTTTTATTTTCTCAAAAATGCCATCCCGAAAATCTGTTGTATTTGGTTTGACTTGAAAATACTTAAATGATCGGAAATAGATAAATTATTTTATATTTTTATTTTATTTTATTAAATTAATATTTTTTAACTATATATATATATATATATATATATATATATTTTATTTGTTTAATAAATATTCTAAATTTCATATTTATTGTTATTTATTTTGTGTTCATTTATTCATTAAATTTTTTTGATTCTTTTTAATTTATTTAACACTACTTATGTATTATAAAAATTAAAAAGAATCAAAAAAATTAAATGAATAAATACGAAATTTGAAATATTTATTAAAAAAATTAAAAATAATATATATATAAATAGCAAAAAAATTAAATTTAACAAAGATAAAAAAATTAATAAACTAAAATAAATGTATATTATATATATCTATATTATAAAGCACAATGGTGTTGGAGGAAAGAGAAGACGATCAATGGTTAGGATTAAGAGAGATAATTTACACAAAGGCTATCTTTATGTGTCTTAATTGACGGCCCATATCATTTCATTATAATCTAATGGCTGATAAAGAATCATTCCATTATAGAATCTCTATAAAATTGAAAAATGAAAACTACCAAATAAATTAAAGAATAAAATCATCTATTAATGGAAAATGAAAACTACCAAATAAATTAAAGAATAAAATCATTTAATTAAAAAATAAATCATTTAATTATATAATATCTCTGAAAATTAACAAAAAAATTAAATAATAGAATCTTAATATCTCTGTAAATTCTGTAATATCGTGTCGTAAGCACGGGCAATATCTAGAGTTCAATTTGTGCTAAACTGCGAATTTTCATTGGTCCACGTGGATATTATTTTAATTAAAATTTGTTTAATTTTATTTTATTTAATTTTTTATTTTAGGGGCCATTTTCCCAAATTCTTCTCCCCAAAAACAAATACAACCTGTTTTATTCTCATTTAGTTAGTTGACAAAATTGTTAATTCAATGCCGTAGAAATACAGCTATATATTGAGGAAGAATTTTGGCAATGATTAGGGTAATTTCGAAAATTCACAGGGAAACAGTGGGATTGGTTTTGTCAAATGGGATGGGAGGATCAATTTTCCCCGTAAATTAACAAAATTGGAAACTATTTGTTTGCGTAATTTTTGTGTGCGGAGAAGAAAAAGAAACGTGTAAGGTTCAAACCTCCTGAGAGAAAGTCCCAGCAATGGGTGTTTGATTAAGTGAATAAGCCTCCAAGGGGCGCAAGCACACAAATTACAGTCCTGAAAATTATAAAGTTAAGAAAAAATATATGCTCGTTTGAGTCTTCATTTGATCGAGGTCTTTCCTCTTTGTACGAGTGAGCTTTTATAGTGAAGCTTGTAAACCGCTTGGGCAGTTGCGGTAACTCCCTGCAACTGTTGGATCATGTCTTCAACCGTTGAGCTGTGCGTCTCAACTGCTTGATCGTGGAGAGAAAACTACTTAACTACAGTAGTCGTGGGATCAATTGCATCACGTATTCTCTTTCCGATCGCTGTTTCAGTTGTTCTGAGTTCTGTCGCTCTAATTACTCTGATCGCTCTTCCCTTCGTCGCCCTTCTTGCCTTCGCCTTTTACTTATTCGTTTTAGGGCGATTTCGATCCATGGTGATATTTCTTCTTTTGTCATCAATTGTCCCCCAAATTCACCTTGATTGAATTGGAAGTGAAAATCAAGGTGAATTTCTCGGTCTTTCATCCCGGTTCATTTTTTCAGGGGAGGCCACTACACTAATTGAGGGATGGTCTGATGGTCATTCTTTCCCGCCCTTGACTAGCTAGCCAGCCGGCCGATCCCTCAGTCCAGGGAATCTGTGATGCCGCGGAGTGCAGCACCCTCCACACAGAGGAATTCGGTCGGTCGCTGTCAACGAGCGTAACCCAACCGTAACCAGGGGATGCATTACTTCCACACCGAGAACCCTGGTCAACTGCCGCTAACGGATGTAGCCCATCCACAACATTACATTCCATTTCACACCTCATACCATGTGGATGGTCGTTAGCTAACTTTTTTACATTCCATTTCACACCTCATTAACGAGAAGCTTCATTTCTGATAGCCCCTATTTCATGTAGATCTTTTCTTCTTCCGGCTCTGTTCTGCTCTTTTTATTCTTTCCCCTTTCTATCCATTCAATGAGGAATTTGCTTGGTTATGGAAGACCAGACTGAGATATTTTGAGTAGGGTTGGCCTTTAGCTGGGCGGTTGGAAGAAGTTTTTCTTATAAGCTACTTCTTTAACCATCATCTTTTTATATACTCTCAAGACATGATACTGCTCTCACTTGCAATGCTTTCCATGTGCTACCTGACCGATTGACGGGTTCTCTGCCTTAAGTCTGACTTTGTTGAAAGTAACCTGCAGTCTGGTTGTTTTGCACATCAACTCTGTTTTTCTTATGTCACGCGCATCAATAATGGCGATAGCCTGGACGGTGCTTCCGAGGGATGACTTATGTTGACACCTGTATTTGGCTGATCTAGTGAAGGCCGATGTTAAGATGTCAAGGCTTGGCCGATCTATTGAAGGCCGATGCTGAGATACTGAGGCTTGGCCGATTTAGTGAAGGCTGATACTAAGATGCTGAGAGTGTGGCAAACCTAAGGGATATGTTCTCGCCCTGTACTTGAGGGAGAAGTTCTCGCCTGTAATTTGTTAGGCCGTCCTTTACAGTCCTCTGCGAACCCATCACTTCTGCAATAAATGTGTGACCTTTCCTAATACATTCATCATGACGCCTATTAATGAGTTGTTTTTCGTCACTTCGGTGTTTCATTTCGTCACACGTCACTTCATATCGAATCATATCCTAAAACCTATTTATTCTCTTCATTTTCCACCATTTTACCTTTTGGCGATTTGTGTTGCGATATTTGTCTCTGGTTAAATCTTTCGTCCATCTATATAAGGGTTCAGCCTCATCTAGTTTTCATTTTACTTTCAACCTTCTTCGCAAACCTCTATTCTTTCTTACCTTCAACCTTGCATTAATGGCGTCTTCTTCTTTTGCCCCCAAAACCAGTTCCTCAACTTTCACCGACTATAAGATGGCGCTGGACGATTCCTCCGTGAGCACTTTTGGTGTTTATACCCTCAAAGAGAACTACGGCCAGTGTGCGCTTGGTCCCATTTTCATTGAAGATGACACTATTGCCACAGCCCCGCTGGCTCAATAGTTCCCTTCCTTTTCTGATCTCCCATTTTCGGAGCCAATTAATGTTTCTCATTTGGCCCAATCCAATCTGATTCGCACGTGGCCCAAAAATGACGTTGCGTTTGAGTATTGGTTCCAACGTATGCTATTACATGCGGATACCCGTGCTTTTCTAAAGGAACATAGCTTCATTTCCTTCATCGAACTTTCATTGACCTTGCCTCCTTTTGACCGTAACCTGTTTCCCACCTCCTTACTCTTTTGGTGCTCTGAATACAATGTATTCATTTTTCCTATCGGTCTTTTTATTATAACTCTTTCTGACATCGGTGCTCTCACTGGGCTGGCCTCTCCGGGGTGTGCCTATCTCGCCCTGCACAAACTTCTGTTTTCCTCATTTTTCAGTGGACTCTTTGTCCTTTTCGTCATACTCTTTTTTTCTTCGCACATTTTCAAAATCGGCCGGTCCTGTTTCGACGTTGGAGCGAATGCCTTCCTTCATTATTGGCTGTGCAAATATATCATTTGCGTGCCTAGCCAAAAGCCTGTGGCGGGCTACCTCCCCATCTCTTCTAACCTTGCCAATGGTCTTCGTTTAGACCTATCATCTTTATTGTTAGCCGCCATTTATCGGGGATTGGCCGTCCTCCAAAAACAACTTCGGTCGGGGGCTTCACCGATTGCCTCCGGCCCTATGTGGCTCGTTCAGCTTTGTTTGAGAGCCTATTTCCCTATTTTCAGCACCGTTGATTCAAATCATTCTTATCCTTGTGTCGGTCTTCTTTTTGCCCAACTTCGGCCATCTCTCTCATTCCTGGTGTTGTCTTTGAATATTTCTATACTCTTTCCTGGGTTCCTTTATTTTTCCCTTTTTCTGTGGTGGATAGCCCATCATTCGTTCATGATATTCCTCATTCGAAAGAGAACGAGTCAGGTCTATGTATATGGCGCAAGTTCTTATGCAGCCGTGACTTGATTCATGACATATTGACCGGGGCCAATGGTAAGCCCGGAGTGGAGGTGTATTCGCCCAAACTTCATTTCCCGTCAGCTTGGCCTCGTTCAAGGATGGCCTCTTCCATTCTTTTATACGCGCTCTGCTTCTTCGGACCGTTTTAAAGTCTTTTCGGTCTCTTACATAGAGGACTCCTTGTCGGAGACTTGTTTTTTGCTTTCTTCTTTTACTATAGCTCCATTTGCTTCTTGTACATTGGTACATTCTTCTTTTGACCGTTTCTAGCCATCTGGCCGTGAAAGATTCTTTTCTTTGCCTTCTATGAGGGTGTTCCCCACCATCCAAATATCTTCTAAGTCTTCTGAGCTGGCGGGGTCAAAGAAACTAGCTGAAATGGCCAAACCCAAGAAAATCAAACAAGTAAAAAGGAAACAGCCTTCCTCCAACCATAGTTCTAATTCAGACGTGCCGCTCGTACGTCGTCCTAAGATATGATTTGAAACTTTCATCTTTCTTGTGTATCGGTCTAAGATATGTTGAAGTATTATAAATTTTGTATCTTGTGTAGGTGCTGAGATCGGAGCCACCTTCTGCCATGCCCGAAACGACCCAAACTCCATTGCCTAAAACTCCCATGATCGAAGGTCTATCGAGAGAGGCCAATCCCAATGTGATCCTGGTTGTTTAGCTTCCCTCAAACGATTACGAAGCAGTTGAGGCTCCAATTATGGAACAACCGCCATAAAAGGGCGAGATAGTTGTTACTGGTGAGTCGTTGGGAGCCGACCCCCAAGGTATGGAGCTATGTATAAAGTTTGGTCGTTCACATCCAGGTGTTAAGGAAATCTCAAGAGACCATCCGTTATTCGAGTCTCATTCTACAGATAATCCTGTGCCAATTGTTCAGGACTCGGATACGAGGTAGATATTCCCGAACTTATTTGGCCGAATGATGGGCCACTTTGGCGTCATCTCAAATGGCTTTACCCCTTGGTACACAGAATGTCTTTATAGTTTGGACGAATTAGAGTTATTAGAGGAGGCTCAGTCTATGTATAAAGACGACGTACTTCGTCGCATTTATGAAGAAGATGAGATCGTTTATATTTCTGATTTTCCTGCAGATGCTCATCCTACAACAATACAGCAACAACCAATGCCACAGGCAGCATCTCCGGATTCCTTGGCACAACCAACTTTGGCCCCTGGATAGCCGTCATCTTCTACTCTTCCGCCCTCTCCTCCTCGGGCGATGTCTCTTGTACCTTTGACACATGAACCTTTGGGGCTTGATCAGCCGTAATCTTCGGCTCATCACTTCTCAATTCTTCGGCCGAAAGCTTCTGCTTCTCCAACTCAACCATCTGCAGTTTCTGAATGGCCATTGTCTCCCTCTCAATCAGTCCAATCTCCTGGGGAAGAACCGGTATAGCTATTGGAAGCCCCTGTTGCTGAGCCGTCACCCCTTCGGGCCGTGTCTCCTGAATGACCGTCACTTCCCGTTCTTCCTCAGCAATCATCTTCAGATCCTTCGCCTTCGGATTTTCAGCAAGAACTTGTGCAGCCGTATATTGATGTTTTTAAGGCATTGGCGGATCGTCCATCTAGCTCGAATACTAGGCCTGGGGTGGTAAGTCTTTTTTCCTTTTCCTTTAGTTTATTAATCTAGTTTAAATGTGCTAATTTCTTCTTTGCACACATGCATCCGAACCGCTGTTGCAATCAGTCCGGAACATTTTTGGATCGCCTCGATCGGTTGTCTTCTATTCCACCTTGGCCTTCCTCGCCTTCAGTCAGAGCCAGTACGGACCAGAGGTCCTTCGGGAGATCATCGGCCAATATGCTTCTTTTACTATATTGGAGATTGGCCAGGCCGCTCTGTCAGAAAATATTCTCTGATTAGATAGAAGCTTCTCTGAATTAATCTGACTACTAGCCCTCCATGCCTTACCTATATCGGTGGATGATCGACTCTTCCTTCAAGAACTGCAGAACGATATAACGACCCTTATCTCTTGGTAGCGCAATGGACATAGACAAAAAAATTGGGCTTCGTTCTTCCATGATGAAGAAATAAAGACTCAGTGATTCTCTCGATGCTCTTCACTAGACTCTGAGGGAGACCACAAATGAAATGGTGACTGAAGAATCGGTTCTCGTGGACCTAGAGTGACAATTACAGTAGATCCAGTGTCTTATTGAGGAGATCCATATGAGGAGAGAAGCTAAGAGGAGGGCTATTGCCGCTCAAGTAAATGAGGTGGATAAATCTTTGGCAGAGTACGAAGGTTTGGCTCGTATCGATTTCGAGAATAGCTCGACCGATTTGGAGACGGCGGATTCGGAAGTATAAAAGGAATGGTATTTGATTAGGGAGATGCTCTCGCCCATAAAAGAGTCGCCCGGGAATTTTCAGGAGTCTTTAAGAGGAAGCCAATAATGTATTGTAGGACGTTACGTCGTCCAATCTTTATACTTTTGAGGATTTTCATCCCGAATTAATGAAAATAAATTATTATATTACTGTATTTTGTTTTATTGCAAAGACATTACATTTTCATGCTCCCATAGTGAGGGCATATATTTTTTCAAGTATTTGCCATTTATCGCCTTAGCATGCACCCTTCCGTTTAAATCTTTTAAATGTTAGGCCCCGTTTGGCAACACATATTTTACCTCGAATGGGCCTTCCCAATTAGGCGACCATTTGCGATATGTCGGATCTTAAGTACCAAGTGGCAATATAGTTTTCCAGACTATTCGCCTTTTCTAAACGATGTAGGCACTGTATTTTTGCATATAAGCCCCGATGATGAGTCTCGTATGGAGACACTACCTCTTTAATTGTGAAAGCCACGGGAAACGGATGTTGGAAGGGTAAAGTTGGAAATTGATATTTTTGTTGGATTTAATTCAGTTGTTTGGCTTCGGTTTCTCGTTGGATCTCTGTTTCAAAGCTTATCATCGGCCCAAAACCCCATAAACCACTTACCAAACCATATACCAAGCCTACCCAAAGAACCAAAAGCCCACGCCCAAGGAAGCCATATTCACACCCTCACCCCCTAATTAGGAAAATGCACATTTAACACATGCTTAAATCAAGTCGAATCCCTTCCTAATTAAAAGAAATCTCATGGATCCCTTTCCTAATCAAAGGCAATCATTATCCTAAATTAGGGAGATCTTTTCCTTATGAGATACCAATTAAAAGATGTCACCATCATTAGGAGATTCTTTCCTATTCAAATAAGGAAAGTCACCACTCATTTTCCTATAAAAAGAACCATTCACCATACTTCTGAACCCTAGAGAGCATTCACGCAAATTACAAGCTTTTTGAAACCTCATTCACGCCCAAAAGCCCTAAGTCCCCATTGTGCAACTCACCAAGAAAGATCTCTCTCATTGTCGCACAAACCACCTCACTTGTAAGCCAAAACCATCCACAAGCCAGTCCATACAACCGCTCCTTCACTGCCATACAGCCGCACCATATTGCCCCTTTCACAACCCCAAACTCACGCTAAAAATAGATCCTGAAACAGCCCCAAAATCCCCCTTAAAGTCACGCACAAACAGCCATGCATTTCTCTCCACTGCAAGCCCAAATAGCCCACTGCATTGTCTCCTCCACTTCCGAGAATAACCCCACTGCACTGCCCAATTTTCACGCCCATCTGACCCTTAAAACAGCCCAGAAAACACCTTAAAACTGCACCTAAAAACTGCACAAAACCCCTTTAGAAACGCCTAAAAACAGCAGCCTTTTGCCCTCCAAAAACGCCCAAAAACAGTCCCTTATACAGAAAAAATAGTGGCCTAAAAACAACAGCAAACTAGCAGCAAAACTGAGTGAAACTGCAGCCCGAACATCGAAACTGCGAGGAATGATGTTGAGTTAGTGAACCGAAAGAGTTGCGGATCATTCACCCTTCCAACGATCGTGTAACGCCCTTTCGTGAGACGAAAAAAGAGGTTAGACCTGCGGGCACCTTTTTATTTATTATCTTTCATTTATTTTGTTTATTTTAAAAATATTATCGCATGAGAGTCGTTTGAGGCATGGTGTGATTGTTGGATGAGTGAAATATTTGTTCCCTTTTGTGGTATCTAGGATGGAAACCCGGACATAAATTTCGTAGCCGAATCTGAATGAACGGTAGTGCAGTTTATACTCGGGATACAACGCCACATACCATTTAAGAGACACATATTTCGTCTCATCCAAACTTGTGTTTGAGTATGTTGTAGTTCATAGGTTATTTATTTGTTATTAAAGCATGATTTAGCTTAGTTTGTTATTTATTTTCAAAGCATGATTACGTTATTTTAGGCATGATATTTTGTTTAGTTTATGATTATGTTTAAATTGTTATGTGTTTATTTTGGTTTAATGTGCTCATTGTTTGATATTGTGTGTTTGACGTTTAAAGACTACTTTCAAGCATGCAAACTTAGATTAGGAGTATTTTGATGAATACAAACTAGACCTAAGTTACCCTTGAGCATATACGTTGAGTAGATTTGGTTAGTTTATTGCACAAATCATATCATCACAAGTGACATAAGTAAGGGACCATTCCGAACCCAACGGTTTGAGGTCTTCCCTTGCGAGGGGTGAGTGCAGCCTTAAATCTTTGTCCAGTTCACACCGGGTGGCGACTCTATATTATTTCTCCGGTTTAGTTCCCCCGCAGGCTACTCCGTACTCCCAACTAGGCGCGAGCCTAGAACAGTATCGCCGATTTCTGTGTCCTACAGTCTGGCGACTCCACTGGGGATCGAAGAGAATCCGCCCCGAAATCATGTCTTGTGATGTGTATGATTTGTGCTTTTGTTGACTGTTTCTATAGTGAGTTGATGGGGTTTTAATCCAGGCATTGTTAAAGCTAGGTGATGGTTTGGTGTCTTCATTTATTCACTACCTTTCGGGGAAAAGCTGTGAAGGCACCTAGATAATCATTACCCGTAGCTTGTCATGATGGACTAATCTGGAAGACTCGTTGTTTATTCATGACACCAAGCGATAAGAACCTAAGGGGCTTGGGTACTTAAGGGAGCCTCGCTCCACCCTCTCTCTGGGGAATCTACAATGGGAAATCCATTTGACAGTCAGTCATACACCATAACTCGTTGGCATGTACCTTAAGGTATAAAAAATGTGCGCTCACTTGGTCGCTGGAACCCTTAAGTGGGGAGACCTAGTTGTGGGCAATCCTTCATCGACGAGAGCTTTTGTCTATACCCCAGTAAACCCGCATATGAACTATAGTTGTAGGACTAATAGAGACTATTCTTGTATGTTTGCATTTAAGACCATTGTAATTTGGATTCAGTTGGACTTGTTGTCATGAGGTATGGGCTTGTTGGGCCATTTAAACTAGGACAAGTGTGTGCTTTATAGCAATCGGGCCAAAAGCTTCTAAAATGATAATGAGCCATCTAGTATAAAATTTTTATGGGTTTATATGTTACATTCATTGCACGCATATGCACTGACACATGGTCTTAAAGAGACACCATAGATTCCTATTGGGTTAGGGAAGAAGGGAGAATAATCAAAAGACCGTCAGTAAACATGAGCGAATCCGTCAACGAAGGGTCTCGAATGGATCAGATTGAAGCTAATCTCACCAAAATGACTAAACAACTGCAAGCTCTGACTGCTGCCATGTCTAATATTATCGTGCCCCGCACGGCGAGAGGATCTAAAAACGAGAGGTGAGAGGGCCCTCCAAGTGGTTTGAATGATGATACTCCAGTGATTGATGATGATTTGGCTGAATACGCCGCTGGGAGAATAGATGTGGTCTCAGGCTGAGATACAAAAGCTCCGTGAGCAAATGGAGTCGGTTACTCGTAAACTGAGAGGGAAACATGAGGATTTATTGGATTATGATGCAATGAACTTCGAGGAGCAGCTGCCAGCGCAGTTTAAAATGTCCAATATTGCCAAGTTTAATGGGAATGGGGACCCAAGGGTCCATTTGCGATAATATGTCTCAGTGATGAGTTCAGTTGGCCTATCTCTGCGCCAAGTCCAGAAGATGTTCGGGATGTCACTCGAGGGGCACCTGTGGTTTGATATCATAGCCTTGAGAAAAAGGTTAAAGAAGATTGAAGGGAGCTGGCTGATGCCTTCTTGAAACAGTATGTTATCGACCTAGAGATCGACTTGTCGCTCTGAGACCTGGAGAACACTAAGCAAAAGCCTGAGGAGAGCTTTAAGGAGTACGTGGATCGCTGGAGAAGCTAGCTCTTAATGATGCAGACAAGGCCTTCGGAGAAGGATCAGATAAAGATGATCATCAATGGTACTAAGCCATCCATCTATAGTAAGCTGCGGAGAATGACTTCCATGATTGCAGATTTCCGACAGTTGAGGGAAACTGTAATGGATATTGAAGAAGAGGAAGCCAAGAATCGGAAGTTCTATAGTCTGAATGGGAGGAGCGTTGGAGGACCTTCTGGTGCTAAGTCTGTTACTGCAGGATTGCTGCCATTAAGAATCGGCGCTTCTCTAACCTGGGTCGACCCTGTCCAAGGTGCTAGAGAAGCTAACCAGGCAAGGACTCTTAAAACCCTTGGAGCCGAGACCACTCCCAAATCCTCCCCCACCAAACCTCAATATGAACCGCTACTACTATTTCCACCAATAATCTGGCCATGACACAGATAATTGTACCCGTGTCCGCCAGGAGATCCAAGACTTAATCGACTCCCATAAGATCCCTGACCCTGAAAAAGAACAGCCAAACACACACCGCAACCCCTTGCCCAACTATCACTCTGTTCCCCCACTTACTTACATGATCAATTCTGACCTACCAGAAGACCTTGTCCTCCGAACCTTCGACCAAACAGCCTTTTGCCTGTGTATTTGGGACAGTAATAGTGAAGATGAGACAGAGCAGAAGAAGAATTTCTGGGAGGATTTCTCAAGTGGTGACGAAGAAGAGGAAATGAAAGGAATGACCTGAAGTAGATGTTTCTACAATGATACTGCTGAAAAGGGGAAAAAAGCGCTGACTGACGGCCGAGAATATTGAGCATGCTGAGGGAGATGTAGTGCTAAGGCAACTGAAGAAGACCCGAGCACATTTGAGTATCTGAGAGTTGTTATGTGCATCTGGAGAGCACATGTGGGCTATGGTAGAAGCCCTATGCAAGATAGTAGTGCCCGAGGATGCTAATCCGGTGATGTTTGTTGGATCAGTACGGAAAGAGGCTCTGCAAATAGCCTTCTCTGATGAAGAACTTCCGACTGAGGGAAGAAACCACAACATGCCTTTGTTCATTTGAGCTGAAGTAAGTGGCAATAAGACATCTTACGTAATGGTGGACGATGGCTCAGCCATCAATGTGTGCCCATTGAAAATTTTAGCAAGGCTGGGTATTAAGCCAGCGGAGTTGAGTCCCTCTAATATGACTATCAAAGTCTATGATGATAGCAAGCGGGGGGTCGAGGGTACTTTTACTGCGGTGGTCAAGGTTGGTCCGGTTGAGGATGAAGTTGAGTTTACAGTGCTGATGTGGGAACACAGAAGCTGGGGCGACGAATGCTGTTCCGGGCTCGCGGCCCGGTTGGGAGTACGGAGTAGCCCGCGGGGGACTAAACCGGAGAATAATGGAGTCGCCACCCGGTGTGAACCGGGACAAAGATTTAAGGCTGCACTCACCCCTCGCAAGGGAAGACCTCAAACCATTGGGTTCGGAATGGTCCCTTACTTATGCCACTTGTAATAATGTGATTTGTGCAAAAATTTAATCGAATATATCAACATACATTCCCAATGGTATTCTATTTCACATGCATAGATCAAAAGTTCATCTAAATTCACATGTAACACATTTTCATATTTGCATACAACCTATTTGCATATAATCTATGTCCGAATTTGCATACAACCTATTTGCATGTAATCTATGTCCGAATTTACATACAACCTATTTGCATACAATCTATTATATCGACTTTCGGATTCGTGTTTCACGGTGATCGGAAGGGCCAAAGCTCCGAAACTTTCTAGTTCACTGGTTCAACATCTTAACTCGCCGTTTCGATGTTTTACTCGCTGTTTTTGCTCCATTTTGCTATTGTTTTTGTTGGGGTTTGTGCTCCGAGTGCTAATTCGAATCGTATTTATGTCTGATTCATAAATACGAGCAATTGTATTTTCCATAATATTACTAATTTAACGGTAGCACCCTTGTCTTTTATACACTTATTCGATCTAATTGTAATTCGATATCTGATTACGATTAGATCGAAACTAAATCCGGTTTAGTGATATGGTCTATTAGACAAAGACCCTAGGATTTACGATATAGTGCGCAGTTACAACGTAGTATGTAATTGACATTGTGAAATGCACTATAAGATGTATATCCTTAAATAAAGTTCCTGGTCAAGATTTGCTAACACGGGTCGGTTAGTAAAATCCGTTGAGACCAGTACATGTCGTATATGGTGACTTGGTCTGATGGTTTATCCCAGTGAACTATGAGTCTAGGGAGACTCGTATAGACATGTAAGTGTTTATTTGATAAGACACTGAACGACTCACTGAAGGTTTCCTAATAGATGGCACACCAACGTCAATATGAACCTTCTCGAGTTGAGCGAGCATAGTGGTCCTTCGACTTGAGATACCACTGTGGATATATGAGCTATCCTCCACATTTTGATGGCAGTCACGTCAACGATGTATTCATGATCAGACCTCCGCCTGTTCGTTGGGTGTGGACTGATGCTCATGATATCCAATGCGTATCAAGATAGGATCCGTCAGTCCTGTGTACAGGGCATAGGCATCCAACACGTGTTTATGATCTAGTAAATCCATGGCCGTGGTATAACGTCGGAAACCAGTTCCGAATGTTATTTAGAGATCGCAAATTGAAAGTCGACTGTATTATACCGAACGGATTTGACGTTCTGATCTATATCCCAGGTATAATACGGATGGCCTGTGGCGGAGAGATTATACGTATGCTATGACCTCGACTTGTATAGTTTATCGAGATTATCCGTGGTCGTCATAATCCATGAGTGGGTGGATTATGGATACGAAATTGGATTTCGTGATGGATAGACCTAAACTTAGAGAGTCTCACAATATGAAGTGTACTCGTTGAGCACTTGGGCAACGCGAAATGAATAATACAGATTATTCATAATACTTCACCGAATTAAATGAGTTAATTTGGATCGTTTAATCGTTAAACGATAACACATGCATTATGGGATTTTGTCCGTTAATAATTATTGTGTATTTGTATTTGATACATAATACGATTAGATACACATTAATTATTCATCAAATGAGATTTTGACACATGTCATAGATATATGTATTTATTATTTAATGTAAATAAAATACATATATTGTATAAATTAATTGTTTAATTATTTAATAGTTAAATAATTAAATAATTGATTTTTCAATCTTTATCCATTTATTATTAATTGAATAATACTTGGTGAATTTGATTGGAAAACATGACATGAATTGATTATGCTTTATATATGTCTAAATTTGATTGGATATAATAAAGTTTAATGCTTTTTCATTTGATTAAAAAATGAAAATAAAATAATGCCCTAGCCTTCATATTCGGTCAACTTGGCTTATAAAAGAAGATTTGTTTCATCTTCTTCTTTTGGACTCCATGTCTGCCGAAACAAAAGAAAAAATACCCAAATTACTTTGATGAAACAACAAGGAAAAGGTGAAGAAAAACAAGAAAAGGCTTAATGATTCATAGAGATTAAAGGTAATCTAATTCATCCTTGAGTTTAGAAAATTATTTTAATTGTTCTTGTGTTCCTAGAACATGTCTAGGGTTTCTTTACTTGTTCAAATTTGGGGCTTTTGTGTTTGGTAGTTGGAATTGGAGGATTAAGCATGTGTGAAGTGTTATTTTGGATGAAATTAGTGTAATATTATCCAATTTGTTCAAAATGTTGTTGGACACTTTGTTGCCATTCTAAAGCATGGTAAACACTCTTATTATGCCTAGAATTGTTCTAGGGTCATTCATGTGTGGTGACTTTAAATTGTATAAGATTAATTTGATTAATTGTGATAAAATCGGATTTAAGCATGTTTGTGGACTGTTTTTCTTTACTGTTCAGACCTGGAAATTTTTCTATTTTGGTGATGAAAATGTGGTCTTTAGAATGTTATGGATGTGTTTTGGGAGTTGGCACAATTGCCGGAAAGTGTTTCCGACTTGAAATAAGCGAAAACAGCCAAAAACGGCTTTACCGGGTGGATTTTGAGCTAACCGGGTGACGGCTGTGAAAACAGTGATTCCGTCACTGTTCGGGAAGCCCGTGAACTGCCCCGACACTATTGGATCTGACCTGGACAGTTTCCATAAGTGTCGGGTAGTCGGTTCGGTCAAAAACGCGTTTTAGGCAATTTTGCGGAAAAACGGTTTTCGTAAAAGTTTCGTGAGTTTTCAACTATATTTATGTTAATATATGATATTAAATAAATTGGTTAGGTAATATATGAATAAATTATTCGTATTAGATATTGAATAATTTATTTGGTATTTTGAAAAAGTTTAAAAATGCGATATCACCCGGACCCGCGCTTCCGCTGCGCCCAATGCCCAAAACCCTAACAAAAATGGTATGAGAGCAGGTCTGATGCTTCATCCATTACATTATTCATGCTTGATATATGATATTTAATCCAATTTATTGTTCGCACATGCTTGATATCTAGATATGTTTCTTAACTTTCAGTTCTACGCTAACAGAAAATGTAACAAAATTTAATAGTTAAATTGAGTTATATATCCTATAGATATAGTTGAAATGTTTAGAAAATGATTTAGATTAAAAAAATTCTGCATTGGATGTAGAGTTAAGCTTCTTTAGGAAAATCCCTACTTTGAAATATGGTTGTAAAGTAGTGTGTATTGGATACATATTTCTTGGTCCGCCTTGTCAGTACGGATGCAAGTGATTTCCTGATGCTATAGCTGTATCGTGTCAAAGCTGTGCAGTTATGGTTGATAGTAGTTCATTTGCGCCGGTAGAACTTATATGATAAGAGACAAATTCAAGTGAAAGTGGAAATCCTGAACGTGCCAAAGCTGTCAGGACTACATCGGTAGCTTGAGTTTGTCATTGGAAAGTGAAGCCTTGATACGCCTCCCTGTGAACGTGCCAAAGCTGTCACAGCGAGAAACGGTCAGGACCAAAACCAGGAGTCACTGGTGAGTGATTGAAAAAGAGTTGTCTACCTAATGAATATACGTAGGCGAGAACGTGCCAAAGCTGTGAGTCGAAATATATTCATGGGATCCTACTCTCACTATGGAATTCGATTTAATTATTGAATTCTCGTTGTCCGTGGGGATTACGGTGTTACGTAAAGTAGTGGGAGACACTACTGGGTTAAAAATCCATAACTGAGGCAGTGTGTAATTTTATGGAATTTACTGCTTTCGTTTTCCTTTTATCTATATAGTTTATAGATTTATGCTTCTTATCCACTGCATAGTATATTACCTGAATATATAGGTTTTCTCACTTTACTTATGGTTGCGTTATTCTAGAATAGGTTCTAGAAGGACAATAGACTTAGATATTGTTAGATTAGTTAAAACCATCGGGAACCGTTGTTCCGATTTTCCTTTGAAAATCAAGATGGTTCGTGACTTAGTTTCTAAGTCACGATTAGGTAATCTATATATATATTTGGTTTAGGATATTATTCTAGAAAGAATTATTTCTGATGCAGTAACAATTGACACGAATAGTTCATGTCTCGAGATTCTTGACTGGCATTAAGAAAACCCCTTAGGTATTTGTTTATCTTTTAATGACATTCTTAGCTTTAGTGACCTTTAGAAGTCACGTGTCTGACACAGTTTGCTAGTCAATCATTTGCAATTGTTGTGAATGATTGAGCGCGCAATAATAATAAAGCAGAAATGATATGTGTAAAGTTGTGTATAGAGAATATTGATTCTCACGATACGACAACTGTTGGTATTGGATACCGGATCTCCCGTCTAGTTATTTAAAATAATGTTTAATAACTGTTTTGATATTTGATATCGGAACTTGAGGCTATTGGAAAGTTACTTGTTCTGTATAAACAGTTGTTACATATTTTAATATGACTAGTAGTGTCATTAATGAAAGATAAACATTAAGATATATATTCGGTAATTTAAATAACTTAGAACCGTGCTTTATGAGATTTTATTGTAAAAGCATTGGATGCTTGTTCCTTATGGTAAAAGATAGTCTGATATGAGTTCACAATACATATCCTTATCCATTTAATGAATATTGTATTCAGGAAATGATTAAATCTCATTTAACTGATGATTGTCATTGGACCACAGATTTATTAAACTAATACATTGGATGTATGTGTTTTAATGAATTAGAAATTACCACAGATAGTTTTCTCTACTCCGTAACATAGTTAATGAATTGTCATTACTTAGTTACATGTTTCTAATAGAGAACATGTTGAACGTCTGAATTGTTCAAGAACTGTCAATATGTTTCTAATGAAACTCAGATAGAGTATTTTGAATAGTTCAAAGATATTTTATCTGTAGTGTTGAAAACTTTGTCTTTTAAAATTCATTGTGCGTCTTTGAATTGTTCAAAGATGTTTGATCTGATCAAACTTATGAATTTAAGGCAGTTAGTTCTTAGGTTATTTAATGAATTTGATTCTTACTCAATATTAAACTTCTGCGATTCCATTTTGATGGAATTGGTCAGTGGGAGTTATCGAATCTTATATGATTTGATTCGTTGATATTGAGTTTACCGAATTGGTCTTCAATTCTCTTGGGGTTATGCTCCTGTAACTATAATTCATCTATTTAATTATTGTTCCATTAGTTTCTATAGATATATATATATGATATGTATAGTAGGAAAATCCGAATCTTGAAAGTTTGGGATTCGAGACTTTCTTTGTATAATTGTTATATAAGTGAAAGTATTTGTGCCTCGGAGGTACGAGTGAAAAGTTTATCATTTATTCTATTTAATAGAATATTGTATTCTATTTGATAGAATATCTTTTCTACGATCCCGAGTAATAAAATTGTTTTATTACTTGGTTGTCGACATTGGATGTTGACGATTGTAAAAAGGAATTGACTTAGTGAAGTCAAATGGAGAGTGATAAACTGTAATGAAACTACGTAATTAATAAGATGAAAAGACACTTAGACGACTTCCGTATAAGTATAATAGGATGTCAGAATCATTTACAAAGTATCTGATACTTAATGATTCTGTTGTTTTCTTATTGAATAAAAATATCCTACAACTTATAGTGGGAGGGATATTTGATATCGATTCCAGAACTGGGCATTGAACCAAAAATTAAGATTTTTCATAGCTTACTACAATCAAGTTTAGAACTTGATTGGGCTTTCGTCATGAATTGTTCATGAGATGTGCAAAATGTTTGCGCAGCGAAGGCGAAGTGAGCTTGATAAAGGTTTGACCTTTATAGTATGACAGTGAGAAAGTTATTCTCAGTAGTCTATTATAGATTCTAAGAAAACTTGTCTTTAGTTGCACTAATTGAACAATTAAAGATCTATTGGTTAATGTTGATATTAAACCGTGTATTTTGGCTAAAGAATACAAAGTGGCGTTCTTGAGTGTTTTCTTCGAATGAGAGATTCGTCGCGATTTCTTTGTTTGAAGAAATTCATTCTGGAATGGCCCTAGAGTTTATATTCTGCTAAGATCACAGTTTAATATACTAGCTTATAGAGCCTATTGTAGACTCAGATAAGCTTTCCGGAAATCTGTGTTCTCTGTTTTGATATCAATCAGATTGTCTGGTTTTATCGAAGTATAGAGAATATGTATTTGTCAGTAGGGTAAGTGGGAGCGTACACATTTCATTCTAGTAATACATATCCTAAGTCTTATTTTCTCCGTGTTTGCAGTGGGAGTAGTCTATGTTATATTTGATATAAAGTTTTATATATGATATAAAATTAAGAGACTTGTGAGATGTTCCCATTAGTCGTATATAAGATATGATCTAATAAATGACACATCAAGACTATCTGTATGACAGTTAGTATAACTGTTTAACAGTTAACGTGTCTTTTATGTATATAGTATTCATCATTCGTAAATGATGATACCTTTGTCGAAAGATAGATTGATTGGAATGTCTAGTCAATCTTATGCATCATATGATGATGACATAATGAATACTGTATTATGTGCGATTATAGATATGAATTTAATCGTAATTATTACGAGTTATTTTGATTTTCTGCAGACCATATGATGGATCTTGAAACATGTTCTTTGCGATCTTTGAGATATTAAGAACGAGTTTCTCATACATGGAGAATTTAGTCAGCAACCATAAGGTCATATTAGTTTTGATTCTAATTATGACATTAGCTGGTCTATGTCATATAAAGTCAGAAAAGATGCAGTGGGAGTGTCACCGTTGGTTCTACTGAATTAGTGGAATCAGTTGCAACTTATGAAGTATTGACTTATGAAGTTGCAAAGTGACCTCAATGATTAGAAGTGTTGATATTAGTTTTGTGCTTGCGGTTGTCTGCAAAGTATTTGGATTTGATCTCTAAATACATAGACAACTCAGTAGCTATAGCACAATACTGATATAGCATCTGAGTCATATTGATGTGGAATTTGGATTCTACAAAATATGAATGATGCTGGCTTAGGAAAACGGTTTGGTTTGTTTGACAGACTCGATTTGTTAAAGCAGGCTTACTTGTTCTTGCCTACCTCTTGAGTGCTGGTGAGCTCTTGAGGACCATGAGTATACGATACACATTGAGATGAGTATAGGATACCATGGATTGGCACTAGAGAAAGTGGGAGAAATTGTTGGGGTTGGTGCTCCGAGTGCCAATCCGGATCGTATTTATGTCTGATTCATAAATACGAGCAATTGTATTTTCCATAATATTACTAATTTAACGGTAGCACCCTTGTCTTTTATACACTTATTCGATCTAATTGCAATTCGATATCTGATTACGATTAGATCGAAACTAAATCCGGTTTAGTGATATGTGTCTATTAGACAAAGACCCTAGGATTTACGATATAGTGCGCAGTTACAACGTAGTATGTAATTGACATTGGGAAACGCACTATAAGATGTATATCCGTAAATAAAGTTCCTGGTCAAGATTTGCTAACACGGGTCGGTTAGTAAAATCCGCTGAGACCAGTACATGTCGTATATCGTGACTTGGTCTGATGGTTTATCCCAGTGAACTATGAGTCTAGGGAGACTCATATAGACATGTAAGTGTTTATTTGATAAGACACTGAACGACTCACTGAAGGTTTCCTAATAGATGGCACACCAACGTCAATATGAACCTTCTCGAGTTGAGCGAGCATAGTGGTCCTTCGACTTGAGATACCACTGTGGATATATGAGCTATCCTCCACATTTTGATGGCAGTCACGTCAACGATGTATTCATGATCAGACCTCCGCCTGTTCGTTGGGTGTGGACTGATGCTCATGATATCCAATGCGTATCAAGATAGGATCCGTCAGTCCTGTGTACAGGGCATAGGCATCCAACACGTGTTTATGATCTAGTAAATCCATGGCCGTGGTATAACGTCGGAAACCAGTTCCGAATGTTATTTAGAGATCGCAAATTGAAAGTCGACTGTATTATACCGAACGGATTTGACGTTCTGATCTATATCCCAGGTATAATACGGATGGCCTGTGGCGGAGAGATTATACGTATGCTATGACCTCGACTTGTATAGTTTATCGAGATTATCGTGGTCGTCATAATCCATGAGTGGGTGGATTATGGATACGAAATGGATTTCGTGATGGATAGACCTAAACTTAGAGAGTCTCACAATATGAAGTGTACTCGTTGAGCCCTTGGGCAACGCGAAATGAATAATACAGATTATTCATAATACTTCACCGAATTAAATGAGTTAATTTGGATCGTTTAATCGTTAAACGATAACACATGCATTATGGGATTTTGTCCGTTAATAATTATTGTGTATTTGTATTGATACATAATACGATTAGATACACATTAATATTCATCAAATGAGATTTTGACACATGTCATAGATATATGTATTTATTATTTAATGTAAATAAAATACATATATTTGTATAAATAATTGTTTAATTATTTAATAGTTAAATAATTAAATAATTGATTTTTTCAATCTTTATCCATTTATTATTAATTGAATAATACTTGGTGAATTTTGATTGGAAAACATGACATGAATTGATTATGCTTTATATATGTCTAAATTTGATTGGATATAATAAAGTTTAATGCTTTTTCATTTGATTAAAAAATTGAAAATAAAAATAATGCCCCTAGCCTTCATATTCGGTCAACTTGGCTTATAAAAGAAGATTTGTTTCATCTTCTTCTTTTGGACTCCATGGCTGCCGAAACAAAAGAAAAAAATACCAAATTAGTTTGATGAAACAACAAGGAAAAGGTGAAGAAAAACAAGAAAAGGCTTAAGGATTCATAGAGATTAAAGGTAATCTAATTCATCCTTGAGTTTAGAAAATTATTTTAATTGTTCTTGTGTTCCTAGAACATGTCTAGGGTTTCTTTACTTGTTCAAATTGGGGCTTTGTGTTTGGTAGTGGAATTGGAGGATTAAGCATGTGTGAAGTGTTATTTTGGATGAAATTAGTGTAATCTTTATCCAATTTGTTCAAAATATTGTTGGACACTTTGTTGCCATTCTAGAGTTTGGTAAACACTCTTATTATGCCTAGAATTGTTCTAGGGTCATTCATGTGTGGTGACTTTAAATTGTTGTAAGATTAATTTGATTAATTTGTGATAAAATCGGATTTAAGGCATGTTTTGTGGACTGTTTTTCTTTACTGTTCAGACCTGGAAATTGTTCTGTTTTGGTGATGAAAATTTGGTCTTTAGAATGTTATGGATGTGTTTTGGGAGTTGGCACAATTGCCGGAAAGTGTTTCCGACTTGAAATAAGCGAAAACGGCCAAAAACGGCTTTACCGGGTGGATTTTGAGCAAACCGGGTGACGGCTGTGAAAACAGTGATTCCGTCACTGTTCGGGCAGCCCGTGAACTGCCCCGACACTATTGGATCTGACCTGGGCAGTTTCCATAAGTGTCGGGTAGTCGGTTCGGTCAAAAACGCGTTTTAGGCAATTTTGCGGAAAAACGGTTTTCGTAAAAGTTTCGTGAGTTTTCAACTATATTTATGTTAATATATGATATTAAATAAATTGGTTTAGGTAATATATGAATAAATTATTCATATTAGATATTGAATTATTTATTCGGTATTTTGAAAAAGTTTAAAAATGCGATATCACCCGGACCCGCGCTTCCACTGCGCCCAAAGCCCAAAACCCCAACAGTTTTAAGTGTATTTTCTGGTCACTATTTTAAGGGTTTAAGGGGCTGTTTTGGTGGTTATTTGGACTGGTTTGGGCTACGGTTTTGGAAGGGTTTAAGGGGCAGTTTTTTGTCACTGTTTTGGGACAGTTTAGGGACTGTTTCGGGCAATTTACTGGCTGTTTGGGGAATGCAATTTACGACAGTGAAGAGGCTAAAGGGATTTACGGCTCATGCATGAGTGTTGCAGGCGTAATGGGCAAATTGGTGAGGCTTTATGCGTGCAGGTGTGTGATGTGCTTACATGAATCTATGGCTCGTTAGCGTGGGCTGAATGGCTAGGAGTTGTTGTTGGCTATTGGTTATTATGTTGAGGGGTTATTTTTTTTTTTTTTTTTTTGTCTATTTTTTTTGCGTGAGTTGTGTATGTCCTTTTTTAGAGGGGCTGCAAGTTGGTTCGGTTATAGGGAGTTGCTTTGTGGTTTTAGTTGGTTGATGTTGCTATTTTATGGGTTTGTTTTGGTCGGCTGAGGGGGCTGCTTTGTTGTTTTATTTCTTTCAAACTGCCACTCAAAAGAAGAGAAAGGAAACTTAGGATTTTTATTTGTGTTTACCGTTGGTTTATGGCTGGTTAAAGGGTTGTCATGGCTATTTAGGGTTGAAAGGGGCGAGAGGATGTGATGGTTGTTGCTGAATCAGAGGGAGATCTGTTTATGGAAGGGTGATGATGGTTCTTTGAAGTGTGAAGGGCAGAGGGATGGGGCGCTCTTGTTTGTAGTGGGAAGCTGTGGTTACGTGAGTGGGGGATGCTCACGTTAGGGTTTCTTTTTTGTTATCAATTGTGCTAAGAGAGGGAGAGTCTGCATGCGTTTTATTTTGGCTTTAGGGTTCCTTTGGTCTTGTAGTTTTGCCAGGCCGTAAGTCCTCTTTTTAGGGTTTTAATTTGTGTTATATTTATAGTGAGAGGGTAGGGTTAGGGTTGTGCATGGTTTTTTCAAAAGGAAATGGATCAAATAATTAAAGGATGGATTTAATTAGTTTATTTAGGGAAGGAATAATTATATTTTTGGAGGGGGGATTTCTTAAATTAGGTGAGTGATTTAATTAAATTGGAAATGATTTAGTTTAATTTAGGTAGAGATATATTTAGATTAGGAAGCTATTTATTTAATTTTGTGAATTTAATTTAATTAAGATTTCAATTTAATTGGTTTGTATTTTTTAGGTTAGGTTATTTAATTTCAATTTAGTTATTTTAATTGGTTTAATTTAATTTCAATTTAATTAGTTATTTAATTTAATTTGTTTTCATTTTAATTTGTGATATATATTTTAAATGTTTTAATTATCTTTTGGATTGGGCTTGGGTGAGATGGGCTTGGTGTAAGTCTTAGTGATGTGTGGGCTTGGTGTGTGATTTTTTAAAACGAAGATCCAACAAGCGAATCTGAAGCTAAACAAGCGAATTAAATCCGATTATGAGTCAATTCTTGACTCTTCCCTTCCGACGACCGTTTCCCGCGACTTCCGCGACTTAAAAGGTAGTGCCTCCAAATGAGACTCATCATAGGGACTTATGTGCAAAAATGCAGTGCCTAAAGTCGCCCCCACTTTGATGGGACTTGTGCAGTGTGTGACAATGAAAATCCTATCAAAGTACGTGTAATGTATTTTTACTTACCTGGCTCACCAGCTGCCACTTGACTTGCGTGTTGTACTGAGATACTTTGACCTTTGGGCTTTGTTCCCAAACTATGTTGAATATGGGCTTTGTTCCCGAACTATGCTAAGATAAGGTTTTATTCCCTTGAGCTTTATTCTCGAGTTGTTTCGAAGGTGGGCTTTATTCCCGAACTGTGCTGAGAGAGAGCTTTATTCTCCTGGGCTGTATTCCCGAACTGTGTCAAGATAAGGCTTTATTCCCCTAGGCTTTCTTCCCGAACTGTGTTAAGATAAGGCTTTATTCCTCTAGGCTTTCTTCCCGAACTATGATGAGAGAGAGCTTTATTCTCTTAGGCTGTATAACCCGAACTGTGTCAAGATAATGCTTTATTCCCCTAAGCTTTCTTCCCGAACTGTGTTAAGATAAGGCTTTATTCCTCTAGGCTTTATTCCCGAACTGTGTCGAGAGAGAGCTTTATTCTCCTGGGCTGTATTCCCGAACTGTGTCAAGATAAGGCTTTATTCCTCTAGGCTTTCTTCTCGAACTGTGTTGAGATAGGGCTTTATTCCCCTGAGCTATACTGAATGTGGGCTTTATCCCCGATCTGAGCTAACTGTGGGCTTTGTTCCTGACTTGTACTGAATGTGGGCTTTATCCCCGATCTGAGCTGACTGTGGGCTTTGTTCCTGACTTGTACTGAATGTGGACTTTATCCCCGATCTGAGCTGACTGTGGGCTTTGTTCCTGGCTTGTACTGAATGTGGGCTTTATCCCCGATCTGAGCTGACTGTGGGCTTTGTTCTTGAATTTTACTGAATGTGGGCTTTATCCCCGGTCTGAGCTGACTGTGTTGAATGTGTGCTTTATTCCCTGACTGTGTTGACTGTGGGATTTGTTCCCGGAACTGTTACCGATGTAGTGGTTCTTTGACCTTGAACTGATGTGGGCCTCGCCCCAAAACGGATACTGACGTGGGCCTCGCCCTCAACTGACACTGATGTGGGCCTCGCCCTCAACTGATACTGATGTGGGCCTCGCCCCCAGACTGATACTGATGTGGGCCTCGCTCCCAGACTGATACTGCCAATTCTTGGTGAATGCTCGGTTTTCTCTCCCTCGGGTAAAGTACTACTTCATTCTTTTCACATTGATCGGCTCAGTGAACTCATTCCCTTCTGATAGTCTCACTGCCCCATTTCCCAATTTCTAAATGGCTATCTCATCTTTTCTGTTTTCTTATTCTGAGGGTTTCCCATGTTCTAAACATCACTGAATTTCATAGTACCAAGGTTGAATCATTTTCTCAAATATACTCATATTGCAAAAGAGATTCGGCGAAATGAACGTCTTTATTATCATTTAAGAAAATGGTTCGAACATGTAGACTAAATCAATGTCTATATTAAAAAATGCAGGATCAAATAAACTAGGAGGAATGGCATCATCATTCGCAGCATTGCCTTCTTCCTAGGCCTATGGTTCTTCACCGTTGTCATTCTCTATCCCCGTGAATGAAGCTGGGTGGTTGAGTGGCTTTATGGTTGAGGGTTCATGTGTGTGTTGGGTTGTTCTTTTTCTGGATTGGGTATTTTATGGAAGTCAATGAGGTTTTGAACCTCATGCCTAAGGCAGGCACAGTTATCGGTGTCATGGCCTTTTTTCTTGATGGAAGTGACAATATTGGTTTAGGTTGAGGTACGGTGGCACAGGGTTCGGAAATGGCCTAGGTTCCAAAGGTTTTAGAAGTCCTTGCATTTTCAACTTTTCAAATACATTTGACAAAGGTCTACCAAGATTGGAGAATCGCTTGTTCTTGATGGTAGCGACCTCGGCAGTAACGGGCTTGGTCTCAGAAGGCCCTCCAAAAGTTCTTCTATTCTGGCCATAAAACTTTCTGTTTTCAGCCTCCTCTTCTTCAATATCCATGACGATTTCTCTCAACTATCGAAAATCAGTAATCATGGAGGTCATCCTCCTCAGCTTGCCATAAATTGAGGGCTTGGTGCCCTTGATGATCATTTTAATTTGGTCCTTCTCAGAGGGCCGAGTCTGTATTTTCAGAAGCTAGCTTCTCCAGCGGTCTACATACTCTTTGAAGCTCTCCTCTGGCTTCTGCTTGGTGTTCTCCAAATCGCGGAGTGACAAATCGATCTCCAGGTATGTAACATACTATTTTAGGAATGCATCTGTCAATTCCCTCCAATCTTCCTTAACCTTTTTCTCAAGGCTGTGATACCAAACTGCCGGCGCCCCCTCAAGTGACATCCCAAACATTTTCTGCACTTGACGCTTGGATAAACCCACTGAACTCATAACTGAAACATACTGACGGAGATGGACACTCGGATCCCCATTCCCGTTGAACTTAGCCATGTCTGGCATCTTGAACTGAGTTGGTAACTGTTCTTCGAAAGTCATTGCCTCATAATCCAACAACTCTTCATTTTTACCCCTCATGTTATGGGTAACTGTTTCAACATGATCCCCAAGCTTTTGAAATTCTTCCTGAGACCCAATCACTCTGCCTGTAGCAAACTTTGCCATGTCATCATCAAAAGCGGAGATATCATCCCCCAACCCAATCGGAGGCTCGTCGCGCCTCACATTCTCAGAACTTCCCCCAGCACGGGGTACAGCCATACCAGCCACAGCAGTAGTCAAGGCTTGCAACTGTTCAGTAATTTTGGCGAGACCGTTTTCCAACTGATCTATCCGGGATACCTCATTATCGGATGTACTCATATCTGTTACCGGACTTTTAGTGAGCCTAACCCAACGAGAATCTATGATGTATTTTATAGACATAGAGGGTGTTAATAGGATATATGTATGCATGAGATGAATGAAATGCAAGCGATACAAGGAATATATCTACTCATTAAAGTCTTCACACAAATCGGCCCATCATCATTTTAGAAGCTTTTGGGCTAACTGTCATAGGAGTGAACTCGTCCCAGTTTAAATGGCCCAACAGGTTCACATCTCATGGCAAGAAGTCCAACCGTATCCAAATGATAATGTTCCTAAACACAAACATATAATGGCCCATTGGCATTTTAGAAGCTCTTGGCCCAATCATCATAAGATATGTTCTTGTCCCAGTTTAAATGGCCCAACAAGCCCATAACTCATGACAAAAAGTCCGAATGGATCCAAACGACAATGTTCCCAAACACAAGCACAAGTAAATAATTCATATTAGTTCTACGACTAAAGTTCACATGCGGGTTTACGGAGGTGTGAGCAAAGGCTCTCGCTGACGAAGGATTACCAACAACTAGCCTTAAAAGTGCCTCTAATTAAACCCCTTTCAACCCACTATAGACACGGTTAACTTAAAGCACAAATCATAATATTACAAGACATTATTTCGGGGCCGATTCTCTATCCCCAGTGGAGTCGCCAGACTGTGGGAACATAAAAGCTAGGGCGACGCATGCTGTTCCGGGCTCGCGGCCCGGTTGGGAGTACGGAGTAGCCCACGGGGGACTAAACCGGAGAATAATGGAGTCGCCACCCGGTGTGAACTGGGACAAAGATTTAAGGCCACACTCACCCCTCGCAAGGGAAAACCTCAAACCATTGGGTTCAGAATGGTCCCTTACTTATGCCACTTGTAATAATGTGATTTGTGCAATAATTTAATCGAATCTATCAACATACATTCCCAAGGGTATTCTATTTCACATGCATAGATCAAAAGTTCATCTAAATTCACATGTAACACATTTTCATATTTGCATACAACCTATTTGCATATAATCTATGTCCGAATTTGCATACAACCTATTTGCATGTAATATATGTCTGAATTTGCATACAACTATTTGCATACAATCTATGTCCGAATTTGCATGCATAAAGATAAATTGAAATACGGCGAGCATACAATGTCATAAGCTCATTACATTCACGGACACGGAAATGCAAACAAATGGCAGTTGCATAATCATGCATAATAAAGAGAAGCAATTAGGTATATAATGCAAAGGAATAACCAAAGAGGCGATTGTGCATCAAAATAAACGTGTCATGATGTGATTCGAAAGATAATTAATGAAAGTGGAAGAAAAGAGATGCGACATATGCCCACATCTATATAAGACCACAAGTGTCCTATAAAACGTATCTCACATTCAATTGGATGCACTTTGTCCGACACGGCGAAGCATCGTGGTAAAGGTAGACCATAGGCCTTTTATCCCTCCAAATGGAGGACCTTTAATCCGACTTACTAAGTCCATGCGCAATGCAACATGATGCATGATTATGCAAGAAGATGACATACAAAGAAAAGCGAATAACAAAATAAAAGGCGCGGCGAAGTGCCGTGGTAAAGGTTCTTTAACCCCTCGAAATGGATGACCTTTAATCCAAGTTACTAAGCACATGCGCATCACATCATAATGCATATAAAAATAAAGACAACAATATCGAACTTCGTATACCCGATTGAACACATTTTACATCCAACCGAATATACATCATCCGGCGTGACAAAGCATCGCGGTAAAGGTTCTTTAACCCCTCGGAATGGAGGACCTTTAATCCAAATTACTAAGCCCATGCACATTAGAATGTAATGCATGCGTAAATAAAGCAATGATGTGCAAAAAAGGGTAAATGATATAATAAAGGGCGTGGCAAAACATCGTGGTAAAGGCTTTTAATCCCTCAACATAGAGAACCTTTAATCCCACTTACTAAGCCCATGCGCAAATAACACAATACATATATAAAAAGTAAATACAATGATATCAGACTTCATGCATCCGATTGAACATATCTCCCATCCAATCGAATATACATCGTCTGGTACGGTAAAGCATCGTGGTAAAAGATTTTAACCCCTTGACTTAGAGGACCTTTAATCCCACTTACTAAGCCCATGCACAATCAACAAAATGCATATATAAAAAGTAAAGACAATGATATCGGACTTCGTGTACCCGATTGAACATATCTCACATCCAATCGAATAGACATTATCTGGCGCGGCAAAGCATCGTGGTAAAGGATTTTAACCCCTTGACTTAGAGGACCTTTAATCCCATTTACTAAGCCCATGCGCTTTATTTCATCATTACATAAACAAATAACATGCAGAAATTAAATAACTGAATAATAAACGAATAAAAGCAACATAAAACAAAATATGCGCCGTTTACTCAAGTAGTACGTGGAGTTGTATCCCAAGTACAGACCGCACTACCGTCCATTCGGAATCGGCTACGGAATTTACGTCTGGGTTTCCATCCTATATACCACAAGAGGCGACACATTTTCCATTTTAATCAAGGGCCACAACACACATCATATTCATAATACTCATGCAAATAAAATTCAATGATCAATAAAAATACGAATGGAAATAGATGTGAAAGGTACCCTCAGGTCTAACCTTTTATATCGACTTTCGGATTCGCGTTTCACGGTGATCGGAAGGGCCAAAGCTCCGTAACTTTCTGGTTCACTGGTTCAACGTCTTAACTCGCTGTTTCGATATTTTACTCGCTATTTTTGCTCCGTTTTGCTGCTGTTTCGAGTGTATTTTCTGGTAACTATTTTAAGGGTTTAAGAGGCTGTTTTGGGACTGTTTTGGTGGTTATTTGGACTAGTTTGGGCTACGATTTTGGAAGGGTTTAAGGGGCAATTTTTTTTCACTGTTTTGGGACACTTTAGGGACTGTTTCAGGCAGTTTGCTGGCTGTTTGGGGAATGCAATTTACGACAGTGAAGAGGCTAAAGGGATTTACGGCTCATGCGTGAGAGTTGCAGGCGTAATGGGCAAATTGTTGAGGCTTTATGCGTGCAGGTGTGTGATGTGCTTACATGAATCTAGGGCTCATTAGCGTGGACTGAATGGCTAGGAGGTGCTGTTGGCTATTGGTTATTGTGTTGAGGGGTTATTTGTTTGTTTTTTTGTTTGTCTATTTTTTTGTGTGAGCTGTGTATGTCCTTTTTTGGAGGGGCTGCCAGTTGGTTCGGTTATAGGGAGTTGCTTTGTGGTTTTAGTTGGTTGATGTTGCTATTTTATGGGTTTGTTTTGGTCGGCTGAGGGGGCTGCTTTGTTGTTTTATTTCTTTCAAACTGCCACTCAAAAGAAGAGAAAGGAAACTTAGGATTTTTATTTGTGTTTACCGTTGGTTTATGGCTGGTTAAAGGGTTGTCATGGCTATTTAGGGTTGAAAGGGGCGAGAGGATGTGATGGTTGTTGCTGAATCAGAGGGAGATCTGTTTATGGAAGGGTGATGATGGTTCTTTGAAGTGTGAAGGGCAGAGGGATGGGGCGCTCTTGTTTGTAGTGGGAAGCTGTGGTTACGTGAGTGGGGGATGCTCACGTTAGGGTTTCTTTTTTGTTTATCAATTGTGCTAAGAGAGGGAGAGTCTGCATGCGTTTTATTTTGGCTTTAGGGTTCCTTTGGTCTTGTAGTTTTGCCAGGCCGTAAGTCCTCTTTTTAGGGTTTTAATTTGTGTTATATTTATAGTGAGAGGGTAGGGTTAGGGTTGTGCATGGTTTTTTCAAAAGGAAATGGATCAAATAATTAAAGGATGGATTAATTAGTTTATTTAGGGAAGGAATAATTATATTTTTGGAGGGGGGATTTCTTAGATTAGGTGAGTGATTTAATTAAATTTGGAAATGATTTTGTTTAATTTAGGTAGGGATATATTTAGATTAGGAAGCTATTTATTTAATTTTGTGAATTTAATTTAATTAAGATTTCAATTTAATTGGTTTGTGATTTTTTAGGTTAGGTTATTTAATTTCAATTTAGTTATTTTAATTGGTTTAATTTAATTTCAATTTAATTAGTTATTTAATTTAATTTGTTTTAATTTAATTTGTGACATATATTTTAAATGTTTTAATTATCTTTTGGATTGGGCTTAGGTGAGATGGGCTTTGTGTATGTCTTAGTGATGTGTGGGCTTGGTGTGTGATTTTTTAAAACGAAGATCCAACAAGCGAATCCGAAGCTAAATAAGTGAATTAAATCCGATTATGAGCCAATTTTTGACTCTTCCCTTCCAACGATCGTTTCCCGCGACTTCTGCGACTTAAAAGGTAGTGCCTCCAAATGGGACTCATCATAGGGACTTATGTGCAAAAATGCAGTGCCTACAGCTGGACAGCCCAGCCACTTTTGCCTTGTTATTGGGAAGGCCATGGTTTCATAAGCTTGGGGGCGTGCACTCCACTCTGCATTAGATGATTAAGTTCCCATATGGAGGAGAGATTGTCACCATCCGAGCTGAGGTGGACAATGTTATGGTCGCTTTAGAAAAACAACCTTTCACTGTTGGACAATTATGACATATAGCGTCACTATTTGTACAGATCATGGTGTTGTTGTACAAATTAACTATGTGACAAAGGAGATTACTCTCTTATCATTTGTGATTAGATCACCTAGATATATAAATGATAAGAGGTCCCTATGATTTATTCCTGGACCGAGAATGATATGAGACGGTATCAGTCCACGAAGGATAAATCATTAAATATCCCTAGTCAGAGTATTATCGAGATCGGACATCGATAAATACGTAAAAGACTAGTATTACACTTGTGCGCGCTTGTGAGGGCACAACGACATAGTTCTCATATATTTGGGTATATGATACTCATGCAAGTGTAATAGGAGGTTGTGTTTTACCGATGGTACAGGAAACAGCTTCGCTCTGGATAGACCCCCTCGGAATTCCATTGGTAGTATGACTATGTGTCTATGGAAGTCCGAAGTCAGGGTAGGTGTATTTGGTATTAACCTGAGACTTGCACCGCTAATACTTACGACAATCAATATACTTTGGTTGCGGTCGTCCAGGACTTTAACAGGTTCTGTGTACGCCAATGCTGGGTATATTGAGAATCGTAGTGTGTTGAGTGTGATGTCGAGATGGAAGTATCACTCCAGTCACAGTGGAGATGATGATCGCGTAGGATACGGAACTTGTTCTCTTAATGCTCGAGCTATCGGGATATTATGACTAGGTCATGTATATCCGATTATAGAGACTAGTTACCAGACATCCGATATGTGCTTCTTACGGGGCAGACACAATTCCAGCCCAGGCCTAGCACGTGATCATCTGATACTGGATCGAAATACACAATACTACGGTATATTACGCTTGATATAGATCACATATTCCTATAAGGATATTTCTGGAGAATTGGGTAGGCATGGCGTTTTGTTATAAGCCAACCTTGTCTTGTAAATCGGTATAAACATAGTACGAGGTACTTACATGTTCGAATAGTCCGACGACCGAATTTACTGCCAATATATCTGGGGATCTCATGGGTCACTTCCGAAGATTCACCGATGATGTATGACTCGCACTTTATTAATCTGGGATTAATTGATGAGAGAGAAAATTAATCTGGGATTAATTACGGAGATATTTTATCTGGGATAAAATATTAATTAAAGAGAGAGAACGATTAATTTGGAATTAATCGATAAAATAATATATTCGATATATTATACGAAATTGGATTTCGACGCGAAATTAAAATTAGATTTTAATTCGGACAAACGAATTAATTTAGAATTAATTCGTTAGCGACGTGAATAGTGATTTTGCTAGGCGTAATCATTTAATTACGTCACGACGGAAAATTCGTTAATTCAGAATTAGCGAACCCGAGCCCGAGTGTGTTTGCGAGCGCATTCGCATTTTGAATTCGAATACGGCACGCAAGTCACATCAAGCATCAAATCACATGTCACTTTGAGTGATGTGACAATTTGATTGATTGATTGAGTGATTGATGTGGTAGTTGAAAATCATTTAATTACTTTTTGCTTTTGACTTTTGCTTTTGGAAAGTAAAAAGAATTTGGTATTTATTTTGGAAAATATTTAACCAAATATTTTTTACTTTTTCTCTCTCTCTCTCTGGATACGTTTTTGTGTGCCAAAATGGAGCCAAAATTGCTCTTCTCTCTCACGATCTCAAGACCTCTTCTTCCTTCTGTTTTTCTGCAAAAAATCGTGAGTGATGGAGAAGTTAAAGACATGATTTTATTACAAGATCAAGGTGCTAGCACACTCTAGGAGGTATACAAAGGTGATAGGGCAGTGAACACATGTGTATGGAATCATTTTTGAAGCTTGAAGCTTGGAGCTTCAATGGAGTCTTCAATGGGTGAATCTTGGAGGAACAGCAAGCAGTGAAACCGAGCAGCCCACTGCCTCATAAGCTCATTGCCGAGCTTCACCATGGAGGAAGATTGGAGTGTTCTTCATCGCGTCGCAAGATCCGATCATTGTGAGTATGTTTCTGCCATTCTCCTTTGTTGTATTCACTTGTTTCTTGCTTGATTTCATGATTCTTGGGACCTAATTAGAAACCAACAATGGTATCAGAGCTTATATCAAGCATGAAATTTTAGGGTTTAAAATTGGGCAAAATCAATTTGAGCATGATTTGGTTAAATTGATTGATTAAGTATGCTTGGATGTTGATTAATTGACGTTGTGCATGATCAATTTCATGAAATTTGATTGAATCAAGTTTTCCCCAATTTTGAAGGCTTGGCCGAAATAGTAGAACCCTAAATGTCTTGGTAATTTTTTGTTTTTTGATCATTGGATGACTTAAAATAATTGGGTAATGCTGATTTGAGGTTTAATTGGATTGAATTTTGAATTGGACAATTTTCCCCAAATTAAAGACTTGGAAGAAACTTGTTGAATTTTGAAATTCATGGTGTTTTTTGATTTTGATTCATTGGATGAATTGAAATGATTTGGGAAATGGTGATTGTGGATTCAATTGGATTGAAACCGAATCGGATTGAAAAACCCTAATTGGCGAGAAACTTGAAGCATGTATTGGGTTTGATTTTGATTGAATTGTGTTGGACACTATTTGATGTTAAAGTGCATGATTAATTAGGCTAATTGATGTTTTAGAAATGTTAATGGGTAATTAATTGTGTATTACACTTAGGTTAATTAATTGTGGAATTTGGAATTTTATAAGTTAATTAATTGGACTTGAAATTGGATTTGGGCCTTAAAGGTTGTAATTGGGCTTTGGGCTTGGTTTGTACCAAGTTAGGTTTAGGACAATTTGGTTGGATCCAATTGGGCCCAAAACCGCATCCATAAACGTAGGCATGCGTTTTGCTAAAGCCAACCTTGTCTTGTAAATCGGTATAAACGTAGTACGAGGTACTTACGTGTTCGGATAGTCCGACGCCGAATTTACTGCCAACATATCCGGGGATCTCATGGGTCGCTTCCCGAAGATTCACCGATGATGTATGACTCGCACTTTATTAATCTGGGATTAATTTGATGAGAGAGAAAATTAATCTGGGATTAATTACGGAGATATTTTATCTAGGGTAAAATATTAATTAAAGAGAGAGAACGATTAATTTGGAATTAATCAATAAAATAATATATTCGATATATTATACGAAATTAGATTTCGACGCGGAATTAAAATTAGATTTTAATTCGGGCAAACGAATTAATTTAGAATTAATTCGATAGTGATGTGAATAGTGATTTCGCTAGGCGTAATCGTTTATTTACGTCGCGACGGAAAATTCATTAATTCGGAATTAGCGAACCCGAGCCCGAGTGTGTTTGCGAGCGCATTCGCATTTCGAATTCGAATGCGGTACGCTAGTCACATCAAGCGTCAAATCGCTAGTCACATCAAGCATCAAATCACATGTCATATTGAGTGATGTGACAATTTGATTGATTGAGTGAGTGATTGATGTGGTAGTTGAAAAGCATTAATTGCTTTTTGCTTTTTGACTTTTGCTTTTTGGAAAGTAAAAAGGATTTGGTATTTATTTTGGAAAATATATAAACCAAATATTTTTTACTTTTTCTCTCTCTCTCTCTGGATACGTTTTTGTGTGCCAAAATAGAGCCAAACGTTCCTTGAGCGAGTCAATAAGTATGACCTGAGGTTGAATCTAAGAACTATGCGTTCGGAGTAGTAACATCGGGGAAGTTCGGGGAAGTTGCTTGGCCATACCGTGGGGAATGGGAGGAATAGAAGTGGATCCCGAGAAGATCAAGGCTATTACCGAGATGCCGGCTCTGAAGACAGAAAAGGAAGTCAGAGCATTCCTTGGGAAAATCCAGTATATCAGTTGGTTCATTGCCAAGTTGACGTCAGTGTGCGAGCCTATCTTCAAACTGCTAAAGAAAGACCAGCCGGTGAAGTGGAACGAGCAGTGTCAGGAAGCCTTTGACAGAATCAGAGAATATTTGGTGAAGTCTCCTGTTTTGAAACCTCCGAGACAGGGTAAACCCTTGGTACTTTATTTGGCTATTGAACCCGAAGCGCTGGGGGCGATGATGGTACAAGAAGATGAGACAGGAGTAGAGCATGCTGTCTACTGCCTTAGTAAGAAGCTACTTCCGTACGAAACCCGCTATCAAGAAGTGGAGAAAATCTGTCTAGCAGTAGTGTAGGCGTCCGGGAAATTGCGCCATTACTTCCAATCCTACAAGATCCAAGTAGTAGCGAAGGAGAATCCTTTGAAGTACTTGCTCTCGGTACCCTCGCTAGTTGGAAAGTTGGGCAGATGGTTAGTGTTGCTAATAGAATTTGATATCGAGTACCTCACTTCTAAGGTAATCAAAGGGCGAGCCGTAGCGGAGTTCTTGGCATTGAAACCTGTTGAAGGGGATCAGTACAAGTTTGAGTTCCCCGATGAGGAAATCCAAGCTATAGCAGTCCAAGGTTGGAAAATGTATTTCGACGAAGTAGTAAACTACAAAGGAGCCAGAATTGGGATCGTAATAGTGACCCCCAAGGGAGAAACCCTACTTATGGCCAAGAGGTTGATGTTCGGAGTGACTAACAACATGGCTGAGTATGAAGCATGTGTATTCGGGCTTACTGCATTGATAGTCTTGAGAGCTAAGAATGTTGAAGTTTACAGAGACTCAATGTTGGTAATCCGACAGATTCAAGGAGAATGGGAGATAAAAGATGAACTGTTGAAATCGTATTTGTTCTACCTTAGAAATCTAGCACAGGCTATCCCTGACTGCATATTCCAACATTTTTCGCTAGAAGAGAATCAAATGGTAGACGCATTGGCAACACTGGCCGCAACCTGGGAGAATCCAGAGAAATTGATGATGAGACCACTTGTATTGACAACAGCGAGCAGACCAGTCTATGAGATAGAGAGAACATTGGAAATAGAGGTCAATGATAGAAAACCTTGGTATCATGATATTCAGAGGTATCCGGAGCATTGGGAACTCCCAGAGGAAGCGAGCAGAAATGACAGAATAGCCATTCAGAAGTTGGCCACTCAATATGTGAGAATACTGTACAAGAGGCAAGCCAATGGTATTCAGCTGAAGTGTTTGAGAAAGGAAAAGGCTCAGAAGATCATGGAAGAAGTGTATACTGGTGTGTGTGGACCGCACATGAACGGGTTGAATTTGTCCCGCAAGATAGTGAGACAAGGCTTTTACTGGTCGACTGTGGAAGCTGACTGCGCGAAGCTAGTAAAGCACTGTCATGATTTTCAGGCACACGGTAATTTGAATCATTTACCGCACATAGAGTTACATGGGTTGTCAGAGCCGTGGCCTTTCTCAACATGGGGAATGGACATGATCGGAGAGATTCGACCGAATGCATCGAATGGGCATCACTTTATAGTAGTGGTTGTAGACTACTTCTCAAAATGGGTAGAAGTCGAATCATTCCGCAATGTTACAGCAAAGCAGATGGCAAAGTTTATAGCTCGGAATCTCATTTATCGGTATGGCATGCCGCACCATGTAGTAACGGACAATGGCGTCCAATTTCAAGGAGAGACAAAGGCAATGCTACAGAAGTACAGAATAGGCCATCACAAGTCCTCACCATACATGCCGCATGCTAACGGGGCAGTTGAGGCAGCCAACAAGACGATCAAGACAATTTTAGCGAAGATGACAGAGAATTATAAAGATTGGGCTAATAAGCTATCGTATACCCTGTGGGGATACAAAACTTCAATGAGAACGGCAACAGAAGACACGCCTTACTCTTTGGTATATGGAATGGAAGCGGTACTACCGGTGGAAGTTGAAATACAGTCCATGCAGGTATTAGCAGAAGCAAAATTGCCTGAGCATGAATGGACCTCGCAGAGGTTTGAATAGTTAGCATTGATGGATGAAAAGAGGATGAAGTCCTTGCATCACATGCAGATATATCAGAAGAGGTTGGCTCGAGCATTCAATAAGATGGTGCAGCCTACCAAGATCAGAAAGAGCGATTTGGTACTTAAACAGTCGAAGCCGTCAACAACCGACCCGAGATGAAAGTTCAGACCAAACTGGGAAAGGCCCTACATCGTCCAGAAGGTAATGGGAAATGGCACAGTGAGACTGTTAGACCTATAAGGGAATGAGTTCACAGAGCCGATCAATGTTGACAGATTGAAGCTATATTTTGCCTGAAACCGAGCAGTAACCAAGAGAATGGGCAGAAGACCTAACCCGACGGGATAGAAACATTCATGCATGCATGCATACACGTCACATATTTTGCATTTTTTTTGTGTTAGTTTTGTTTTGTATAAACAGGTTTCGAAGACAGAAAAGAGAAAACGGCAAAGACGAGCTAATCAGAAACAGCAAAGGCATAGAATCAGATTCGGGTAGTAAACCTAGGGCTGAGGCCCATATCGGTGTTAAGATTCGGGTAGTAATCTAAGGGTTGAGGCCCATATGAGTTTGAGTTTCAGGTATGGATCTTAGGGGGCGAAGCCCACGTTACCAGCGGTTGAAAGGAAGAATTCCTTGGAGTGAGTGAGTAAAAAAAAGAGAAAAAAAGAAAGAAAGAAAACGAGAGAGAGAGAAATCTTTGATGGTTAGACATATGTCCGGTGATGACATTTTTTGCTGCAGGGAAAAGCTATAGAAACGATAAGTGCGAGACGTGCTCTCATCCAGTATTCTGAATGGGTTGATCTCGGCTAGTGACCGGCGTAATCACACGCGTATAATGCAAGCGCACGTATCGTTCAAGTAGTATAAAAATATTGATCCCACGATGACTTAATTTCTACTGTTGTTATTAATTATTGAATCTATTTATTTACAAGTATCTAATTATAGGGAGAATGGAATTGATTGCTTTGGTTGGTTGAATGTGGAATTGCTTATTTAAAATAAAAATAACAAAAGAAAATACTAAAGAAAATATAAAAGACTCAAAAGAAAATACTAAGAAAAATAACAAAAGACTCAAAAGATCTAGGATCGTGACTCCACACAATACTGTTAAAAGATGAATTGATTCTCTTATTTATGTGTACTAATTCAGTTTGCTAATCTGAAACACGAAATTATGCAAAAGCCTCTTCCGATGGTCAGACGCAAATACCCAGTATAACCCAATTGAACCATATTCCTATGTCAACCACATTACCTTGGATTCATAAGTTCAAGTTCCAATTATGGCTACCCCCGCCCGACAGGTATATGTCTATCCTATAAGGAAATCTATTAAAGGGTTATCTATCCTCAAGGAAGATCGTGGGCTATTGAATCTAAGGCTGAAACCTAAAATCCCTATGTCTAGTTCATTTTAGATTTACCCCATCAATCTTATTAATGGCCAGTTAACAAGACGCATTAAGCTTAAGACTGAATAAACAAACTAAAGAACTACCAATAAAAAGAAAATCAATTATTAAGTTTGTGTATTGTGTTTCATCACTTCCCTAGAATAAAAATAAAATGCTGTGGTTAGGGGATCCACTTTTACTATTTATAATTTAGAAATCTCCCTTACTATAATATAGAATTTAACGGTGACAGCCAACTAGCCATGTAGGCGGTATTCCTTATTAAGTTAGATTTAAATGAAGTCCAACCAGCCATAGAGGCGGTATTATTATTTGTTCATAAACCAGCCATATAGGCGGTAATTATCTGTCACCTAAAGACCAGCCATATAGGCGGTGCCACATTATGCCAAATAAATAAAACCAGCCATTAAGGCGGTAATTCCTTTTAGTGAATAATAAATTTTATATTATAATTAAGGGAGATTAATCTAAATTAAAATATTAAAAGCTTCACCCTTCCCCCAGCGGAAATTTAACTACTAAACATAAAAAGAAAGGAGAAGAAGAAGAGAACTACTGCTATTACTGAAAATAAAAATGCATAAATTAATTACTTAAAAAAATACAAACAAGATGCAATCCTTAAATTCCTTACAAAAACCTAAGGAAAGCATGAGAATTACAAATTAAATGGCTTGGTATTTATAGAAAAACCTAAAGGCTTCCACTAATTTCTCCACCAATTGCTCCACAAATTGCTCCACCAAACACTCCACCAAACATGCCACAAGACATGGCATCAAACATGGCATCAAACATGGCACCAAAAATGGCATCAAACATGGCACCAAACATGCAAGCATGTTTGGTGGAAGTTTGATAATTTTTTTTTTATTTTATTAATTTTATTTTATATTTTGTAAATGACTATAGTAGATACACAAAATGTACTGTAATTTTCATCAATTTTGGCCATAAAAACTTCATAATTCAAAATTACTTTGACTTTCAAAGTTGTAGATCTTCGAGTCTTCTTTAATCTGCAACTTGAATCAGCTAAATCGGACATCGAACAAAAATGTTATGGCCAAAATATGAAAATTGCACAAAATTGGAAATTTTGACTGCACTTCGTGACGCGTATAGTAAAATTTCGTTTTTGACCATTTTTCCTCCGAATTTCATTGTTTTAGCTCCGAGTTGATTCCATTAAGTCCCAATATTATTTTTATCATAAAATATTCAAAAACACATCAAAACATTCATAAAACTCGAGAAACTATACAAAATATTAGGTTAAATGAGTGGGAAATAGTGATATAATTACCACTCATCACACCCCCAAACCTAACATTTTGCTAGTCCTCGAGAAAAACAGAAAATAAAATAACACAAAAATAAAATTAATTAAGCCACTTTCGTAGGGATCACCGTTTCATATAGCGTATGCAACAAGCCTTTAAACCCCTAGGTGTCCCTAGTGGACGAGTTGTAGTCTCGTGAGGGCTTACAGCAATGATACCCACAAACGTTTGATAAAAGTAAAAAGATAATAAAACTAATGCACACAAAAGAAAAAAACAAGAGAAAAAAAAAAAAAAAAGCTAGTGACTAATCAAGTGAAACTTCTACTCCAAGTTAGTAATTGTTTTCTTTCTTTTTAAACTACCGAATAAGTAAATTCTCCGATTATATTTACCATTCTCCATATACACAGCCAACAAAATATTAATCAACTCATTTTTGCCCACAAGTCACAAGTGCAGTTGATAAGAGAGTAATTTTTTGTCCTAAAGTTCTATCAGATTTCACACCTTTTTATAGCAATGAAATAATTTTTTTTTTCAGATTTTTCAGATTTTTTCTTTTCTTTTCTGATTTTATTTTTTTATTTATATACAATATCTTCCGTCTATGTAACGAGCTTTGGGCCGGTGCTCCCAAACCAGTTGGCTTTAGGGCACCAGGTGTTAAGACACCCCTACGGACTTAATTACTCGATCTCAGACATTTTTTTTTCACATATTTTTTTTTACTCCATTGCCATTTATAGATGCTTCCTCCAATTAAACTAGAGCACTGAATATTACAAATTTTTCAATTACAACTTATGTCCGTATGTTACTATACATATTGATAATACCTGCCAACTGAGCATATGAAGATTCATTTTAGTCAGTTTTATGGAGATTTCACAAATTAAATAATTTAAAAGGAAATAAACAAAAATTAACATGTTTCGAAAATGGGTTGAAATACGTATCAGGAGTGGGAACTCCTTACACAACTATTTCTCACCAATTTCACCTTTTTAGTCAAAATAAAAAAAAAAACACAAAAACGTAAAATATTTTTGTAATTTTTGAAAATTTTTCAATTTTTTTGGTATTTTCGAAAAATTTTGACAAAAAGAAAAAAAAAGATACAAATTAACTAATTCCCTCCCCCAAACCTAAATGAGACATTGTCCCCAATGTCTTAAATAGTAGAAGAAGAGTTTAGGAAACCGTACCTGGTTAGCTGGAAATCTACAAAAACCTACCGATTAAGATCTATGTCCAATTTACGCTTCTCACCACAATGTTGTATGACCAGTCCAACTTGGAGAGAATGGGGTCAATTTTTGGTTCAAAGGCTATGATTTGATCAATTAATTCATCGGCCTTTGTCGCAGTCAGTAAAATATCTTGAACATATTTGGTGACGAATTCTTGTCTTTTGGCTTCCGCAAGAAATACAAACAGAAAATCGAAGAAATGCTCAATGTTAAGTAAACCAATGGGCTTCCGATGAATATTCAAGTGTGCCCATGATGCCACAGTGAATATTTCTTCAAATGTTCCGAGCCCGCCTGGTAATGCAATGAAAGCGTCAGCAGTATTGACCATTTCACGGAGCTGTTCAGACATACTCGATACAATGCGCTCATCTCCGTTTGTGGGTCAGATTAATTGTTCGTCCACCAAAGGTTTTGGAATGATTCCTAAAACATGACCGCCACCTTCCTGAACGGCTTTTAAAATACTTCCTATCAATCCAAGATTGCCACCGCCATATATTAGGTGCATATTTCTCTCTACTATGACTCGCCCCAATTCCTTTACAACCTTAATAAATTCTGGTTTATTACCAGAATTGGATCCACAGAAAACACAAATTCGCTTGATTCGCTACTGTGAAGTTGCTTCCATTTTCTCTCTTTTATTTTGATGTATATCTGGATGTGTCGAAGAGAGAAATGTAGAGATGAATTTATAGAACTTGAAAAAGGGTAAGTAATAACTGTACTAGTATCTGCCAAATGACAATTATTAGATGAACGTTAAAATAAATCTTGAAAAGTCAAAAAGTTTAGATCTTGTCGGTAAAAATAAAAGAAAATAACAAAAGAAAAGCAAATCAAAGCAATAATTAAGGCAACGAAATTGTGTACTCAATACGTCACTCGTTTGGTATAAATTCATCAGGATATGTCTCAAGAATCCATTCCTTACTCAGCCATCTCTAATGAATTAGTTTTCCTCTTTGTGATTTCCAAACACCATTCCTTCTATCTTAAAATGCTCCGTTTGTGCTTTTACCTGAAAAACTAACACAAAAAATTAAAAAGTTCACACAAAATATGAAAATGAAAATTACAACAAAATTGCATAGGTTGCCTCCCTGCTAGCGCTAAATTTTTCATCTTCAGCCAGACGTGACTGAAATTCATATGTCAAGGAGGTTTCAGCGTCGTTTTGGATGTCCGATTAAAGACGATCCCATGAGCGTTGCTTTTGAAGGGTCTTTTCCAACAGTAAGGTGACAAAGATAATTTTGTCTCATTCAGTGCTCGTGCCACCTTTTTGATCATTTTCGCTCCAATAGTTCCTGAAAAGAAAGAGAAAATCAGGAGGTCTTGTATGGTGCTTGACTTGGAATGGAAAGCTTTTGGGTGATTTCTCTAAATTGTACTCCCCAAAACAGTGATGTTTTGCCTGAATTCACTGGATCTTCAATAAGGTCAGACATTTGATCCTCCATTTGCTCTGCTTCTTGCTCCACCTTTTCTTCACAGATGTATTTGAAAATTTCTACATTCAGCTTTTCATCTGTCATCTGTGAAATGCATGCTTCAAAATTATCAACCTGAGGATGTAAAGAAATGTCAGATTTTAGGTCTTCATCCTCTGATCTGGGTGAAATGATTGGCTCAGGTAGATCTTCTTCAAACATTTATGCAATGGATGCTCCAAGATCTTCATTTTGAGGATACAGAATTCCATCCTCAATTGTTGATGCAGTTGGTACAAATAGCTCATCTTCATCTTCGTCAGAGTCAGAATAATAAAAATCAAATCGAGACTTTGTCGGTTCGGGCTCTTGAACTGATACCTCTGATTCTTGATTCTGCTCAGCCTCCTCTTCTGCTGAAGTGTCATCATGAAATGCTTGCTCATCTGAAAATGATCCTTGAGGTATGTTGTTCTGGCTTTCTATTAATTGTCTTATTTTATCTGTCATCCTCTGTATGGATTCTGTGTTGCTCTGAATTTGTGCATCAAATTGATTTGCCCGTTCTTTGAACATGTGAATCAATTGGTCTTCCTCTGATAGTTCTGGTTGTTGATGAAAATCGTATGTGGATGGTGGATAAGATGGAAAATGTGGTTCTGTGAAATGTGATGGCTCTTCATACCATGAATGTTTCCAAAAATTCTCCCACTCTGAACGGTATATACATTGATCGCTCGGGTGGTTACTATCACATATCACACATCTCCCCATTTCGTTCTGATGAGAAAATGTAGTATTGCTTGGTTCTAGCATCCATTGATAGTTGTTGGGCTGTACAACAGGCCTCAGAAAACCGGACTGTTGCTCCCAGAATTGGGGTGTATCTTCGTATAAGGCTCGTAATCTCTCAATCTCCCAGTAGTGTTCCATTTTTCAACCACCTGAAAGAAATAAAAATTACAAATAAAAATAATGAAAATTAGATACAAGTAAATTAGATAGCTTCAAAATTAATAACTCAGAAATATAAGTCCCCGGCAATGGCCCCAAAAACTTGACCGGCGTAATCACACACGTATAACGCAAGCGCACGTATCGTTCAAGTAGTATAAAAATATCGATCCACGAGGACTTAATTCCTACTGTTGTTATTAATTATTGAATCTATTATTTACAAGTATCTAATTATAGGGAGAAGGGAATTGATTGCTTTGGTTGGTTGAATGTGGAATTGCTTATTTAAAATAAAAATAAACAAAAGAAAATACTAAAGAAAATATAAAAGACTCAAAAGAAAATACTAAGAAAAATAACAAAAGACTCAAAGATCTAGGATCGTGACTCCACACAATACTGTTAAAAAGATGAATTGATTCTCTTATTTATGTGTACTAATTCAGTTTGCTAACCTGGAACACGAAATTATGCAAAAGCCTCTTCCGATTGTCAGACGCAAATACCCAGTATAACCCAATTGAACAATATTCCTATGTCAACCACATTACCCTGGATTCATTAAGTTCAAGTTCCAATTATGGCTACCCCCGCCCGACAGGTATATGTCTATCCTGTAAGGAAATCTATTAAAGGGTTATCTATCCTAAAGGAAGATCGTGGGCTATTGAATCTAAGGCTGAAACCTAAAATCCCTATGTCTAGTTCATTTTAGATTTACCCCATCAATCTTATTAATGACCAGTTAACAAGACGCATTAAGCTTAAGACTGAATAAACAAACTAAAGAACTACCAATAAAAAGAAAATCAATTATTAAGTGTGTGTATTGTGTTTCATCACTTCCCTAGAATAAAAATAAAATGCTGGGGTTAGGGGATCCACTTTTACTATTTATAATTTAGAAATCTCCCTTACTATAATATAGAATTTAACGGTGATAGCCAACCAGCCATGTAGGCGGTATTCCTTATTAAGTCAGATTTAAATGAAGTCCAACCAGCCATAAAGGCGGTATTATTATTTGTTCATAAACCAGCCATATAGGCGGTAATTATCTGTCACCTAAAGACCAGCCATATAGGCGGTGCCACATTATGCCAAATAAATAAAACCAGCCATTAAGGCGGTAATTCCTTTTAGTGAATAATAAATTTTATATTATATTAAGGGAGATTAATCTAAATTAAAATATTAAAAGCTTCACCCTTCCCTCAGCGGAAATTTAACTACTAAACATAAAAAAAAAAGGAGAATAAGAAGAGAACTACTGCTATTACTAAAAATAAAAATGCATAAATTAATTACTTAAAATAAATACAAACAATATGCAATCCTTAAATTCCTTATAAATTTTGACTGCACTTCGTGACGCGTATAGTAAAATTTCATTTTTGACCATTTTTCCTCCGAATTTCATCGTTTTAGCTCCGAGTTGATTCCATTAAGTCCCAATATTATTTTTATCTGCAAAATATACAAAAACACATCAAAACGTTCATGAAACTCGAGAAACTATATAAAATATTAGGTTAAATGAGTGGGAAATAGTGATATAATTACCACTCATCAGCTAGACTCATGAAGCACTTGATAAAGGTATCTCAACAGCAGATGCCTGAGCGGCTGATAAGATGACTAGTTGAAGAGATGGTAGATTGGTGAATGACCGTTTTCCTGGATGTCCATCCTGGTTTGCTTATGCTACGATACATGATATGGTTGGAAATAAAGAAAGAAAATTCTCTGCAATTAAAAGAAAAGAAAAATAGACCACCTATAATTGATAAGCGTGAAGCTACCTATGGGAAATTATTAGGACCACCATGAGGAGTAATGCTACTTTAAAGGTTAGGTGTGTCAATAAAAGAAAAAGAGAGAAAAAAAGAAAAAAAAAAGAAAAAGAAAAAGAAAAAGAAAAAGAAAAAGAATTAAAAGAATGAAAATAAATAGACGGAAGAAAAAAGAAGACCATATCATGTTGATTAGGACGAAGTAACCACAGAGTGTGATCAAGACATCCAGGTTGGTTAGACCCACGGGTCCAATTCTCCAAAGTGAAATCATCAAGTTGGCTCACTTAAGGAATAAGCTTCAAAGGAGCCGTGGCGCACACACACACTAAGAGTCTAGTTCAGATCACATATTCAGACGATTGGAGTTGAATATATCAAGTACTTTGAAGGTTCTTTGATTTTGATGCGAAACATCCGTTGAGGATAAAAATATGTTTAGCTATCAAGATTATCTCAAAGAGAGGCAATACAATGTGTTGAAAGAGAGTATCAGCATCAATAACAGTCTTGCCGGGTATGGCATTCTAGGGGCGAGGCCCACATCATTATCAGTATCAGTCTTGCTACGTATAACAATTTGGGTGCGAGGCCTGCATCAGATCAGTTTTGCCAGGTACGGCACTCCGGGTATGGAGATATCAGATCAGTTTTTCCAGGTACGCACTCCGGGTATGAAGATATCACTCTGCGACACTCTAGGTATAGAGACGCAACTAAGACACCCTAGGTACGGGGTTTAGCACGCCAGGTACGGCATGTGGATTATGTGGCCTACCGAAGACTACCGTAGATTTCCATGGACTACCGTGGACTATGTGGATTATATGGACTACCATGGACTACCGTGGACTATGTAGATTATGTGGACTACCGAGGACTACCGTGGACTATGTGGATTATATGGACTACCATGGACTACCGTGGACTATGTGGATTATGTGGACTACCGAGGACTACCGTGGACTATGTGGATTATTTGGACTACCGAGGACTACCGTGGACTATGTGGATTGTATGGACTACCGAGGACTACCGTGGACTACCGTGGACAACCGTGGATGTGGACTATGAGGATTATGTGGACTACCGTGGACTATCATCAAGTGTTGTCGACTACCGTGGGCTACCGTGGACTATATGAACTATGAGGATTGTGTGGACTACCGTGGACTATGTGGATTATGTGGACTACCGAGGACTACCGTGGACTATGTGGACTATGAGGATTGTGTGGAGTACCGTGGACTATCGTGAAGTATTGTGGACTACTATGGACTATGTGAACTATTAGGATTATGTGGACTACCGTGGACTATCGTGAAGTGTTGTGGACTACCGTGGACTATGTAGACTACCGTGGAATATTTTAGACTATCGAGGACTATTGTGGACTACTGCGACACCCTAAGTACGGGGTTTAGCACACCAGGAATGGCACATCATCAAATTCAGTTCAGAGCAACAGGCAAACCAGGTGGCAACTGGCGAGCCAGTTAAGTGAAAATGCATTCCACATACTTTGATAAGATTGTCATTGTCACACACTGCACAAGTCTCATCATAGTGGGGGTGACTGTAGGCACTGTATTTTTGCATATAAGCCCCGATGATGAGTCTCGTATGGAAACACTACCTCTTTAGTTGTGAAAACCGCTGGAAACGAATGTTGGAAGGGTAAAGTTGAAAATTGATATTTTTGTTGGATTTTATTCAGTTGTTTGGCTTCGGTTGCTCGTTGGATCTCTGTTTCAAAGCTTATGCTCGGCCCAAAACCCCATAAACCACTTACCAAACTATACACCAAGCCTAAACACCCAAGCCTACCCAAAGAACCAAAAGCCCATGCCCAAGGAAGCCATATTCACGCCCATCACCCCCTAATTAGGAAGATTCACATTTAACACATACTTAAATCAAGTCGAATCCCTTCCTAATTAAAAGAAATCTCATATATCCCTTTCTCAAAGCCAATCAGTATCCTAAATTATGGAGATCTTTTCCTTATGAGATACCAATTAAAAGATGTCACCATCATTAGGAGATTCATTTCTATCCAAATAAGGAAAGTCACCACTCCTTTGCCTATAAAAAGAACCATTCACCATCCTTCTGAACCATAGAGAGCATTCACGCAAATTACAGGATTTTTGAAACCTCATTCATGCCTAAAAGCCCTAAGTCCCCATTGCGCAACTCACCAAGAAAGATCTCTCTCATTGCTGCACAAACCACCTCCCTTGTACGCCCAAAACCATCCCCAAGCCAGTCCATACAGCTGCTCCTTCACTGCCATACAGTCGCACCATATTGCCCCTTTCACAACCCCAAACTCACGCCAAAAAAAGATTCTGAAACAGCCCCAAAATGCCCCTCAAAGTCACGCACAAATAGCCCCTGCATTGCTCTCCACTGCATGCCCAAACAGCCCACTGCACTGACTCATCCACTGCCGAGAATAACCCCACTGCAATGCCCATTTTCATGCCCATCTGACCCTTAAAATAGCCCAGAAAACATCCTAAAACTGCACCAAAAAACTACACAAAGCCCCCTTAAAACGCCTAAAATAGCAGCCCTTTGCCCTCTAAAAACACCCAAAAATAGTCCCTTATATAGCAAAAACAGTGGCCTAAAAATAGCAGTAAAAGAGCAGTGAAACAGAGTGAAAACAGCAGCCGGAACAGTGAAACATTGAGGAAGGACATTGAGTTAGTGAACCGGAAGAGTTGCGGATCATCCACCCTTCCAACGACCGTGTAACGCCCTTTCGTGAGACGATAAAAGAGGTTAGACCTGAGGGCACCTTTTATTTATTATCTTTCATTTATTTTGTTTATTTTAAAAATATTATCGCATGAGAGTCGTTTGAGGCATGATGTGATTGTTGGATGAGTGGAATATGTGTTCCTTTTTGTGGTATATAGGATGGAAACCTGGAAGTAAATTCCATAGCAGAATCTGAATGGACTGTAGTGCAGTTTGTACTCAGGATACAACGCCACGTACCACTTAAGAGACACGTATTTCATCTCATCCAAACTTGTGTTTGACCATGTTGTAGTTCGTAGGTTATTTATTTGTTATTAAAGCATGATTTAGCTTAGTTTTTTTATTTATTTTCAAAGCATGATTACGTTATTTTAGGCATGACATTTTGTTTAGTTTATGATTATGTTTAAATTGCTATTTGTTTATTTTGGTTTAATGGTTCAATGTGCTCATTGTGTGATATCGTGTGTTTGCCATTTATAGACTTACTTTCAAGCATGTAAACTTAGATTGGGAGTTATTTTGATGAATACAAACTAGACCTAAGTTACCCTTGAGCATATACGTTGAGTAGATTCGGTTAGTTTATTGCACAAATCATATCATCACAAGTGACATACGTAAGGGACCATTCTGAACCCAACGGTTTGAGGTCTTCTCTTGCGAGGGGTGAGTGCGGTCTTAAATATTTGTCCCGGTTCACACCGGGTGGCGACTCCATGTTATTTCTCCGGTTTAGTTCCCCCGCGGGCTACTCCGTATTCCTAACTAGGCCGCGAGCCTAGAACAGCGTCGCCGATTTCTGTGTTCTAAAAATGATTTAGCCATGACTCTAAGATTATATTCCTTGGCTATTTTTCTCTTTTGTACTTCTAAATGATTTAGCACATCGCATTTAATATCGTCCAATTCCAGCAAATTCTGGATCATTGCTTCGTTGTAGTCTTCCTTTGTCAAATCTTTTTACAACATCACCCTAGTGGATTCGATATTCATTTCTACTGGTAGTACGATCTCTTGACCATATATTAACTGAAATGGCATGACTGAGGTACTCGTTCGCGGTGACATCCTATAGGCCCATAGAGCCTGACTCAAACATTCATCCCATCACCTAGCGTTGTTTGTCACATCTTCCGAATCAACCCTTTAAGGGTTTTATTGAACGATTTTGCCTGACCGTTTGACTAAGGGTCATAAGGAGTGGTGTTCACTAACCGGATCCTGTATTCGGCCATGAAGCTTTTTACCTTCTCGCCATTTAATGAAGTTCCATGGTCTACCATTATTGTTTGCGGTATACCGAATCGATAAATGATATCCTCTATTATGAACTTGATGATATGCTCTTGGGGGATTTCCACTAATGGAATAGCTTCCACCCATTTGGTAAAAAAGTCAGTAGCAATGATAATGAAAGTATGTCTCTTGCTTGATGCAGGATGGATTTTTCCTATCAAATCTATCGCTCATCCTATGAATGGCCATTGTTTAATGACAGTGATCATTTCGGTTGCTGGTGCCCTCTAAATGGGCCCATGCTTCTGACAAGCAAAACATCTTTTGGCATATGGAATGCATGATTCTCCCATCTTCGGCCAATAATAGCAGCTCCATATAATCAGCCATCTCATCTTTATTCCGGCCTGGTGAGCCCCATAAACACCTTCATGTATCTTGGCCATGATAGTTTTGAACTCTGATGGCCCTACACAATTCAACAACAAACCATCTTGGCGCTTTTTATATAACACATCCTCTGATACCACGTAATTCAAGGCTTTGATTTTCAGCCTTCGATCTTCCCCCTTTCAGGCTATTTTAAAAATTCTTTGATCTCGCTCCTCCAATCGTCCTGTAGGAACGCTTTCCCTCCCGCAGCGGAAGCGGTAAGGCTCACGGACCGAACTTGAAAAATTTTTCTGCTCTCCCTTTGCTTTGGCTGAATCACACCAGTGAGTTCACTGATGTTTTGCTTCTGTTTTGGACAATATTTCAGCCCCGGAATACCCCCGAAACAGTCCCTGAACAGCCCTTTGAACTGCAGTGAATTAGTGGACTGTTTTGGACCCGTTACACGCGCGAACTGTACCCAATTTGAAGCAGTATTTGCATGAACTGCACTGAATATTTAGGTCTGGTTTTTCAATAAAAATCAATCCTAACACAGCCCTTAAAATCCCTAAAAGTGTTTCCCAAAAATCCGAATTAAAATAAAACAAACCGAGACCCAGGGAGTGCAATATGCATACGGCAGTGGGCAGTAATTTTGCCCACTGCCGTGAACTGTAGAAGAAAAGAACAAGGGTTTTGAAATTCACAAGGTCTTCCGAACTATGTCTTGTAACCAACGGAGGGTAGTGTGGGCTACACTCACAAATTAATCTCTAAACGTTTAGAGATTAAGATCACACACCGAATTAATTTTCAGGTTCTTCAATTCTCTTTCTCAACTTTTGAGAGCTTGAAGAAGAGATGGAGGCTAGGGTTTTCTAAAGACTAGATCTGAAAAATTAAATCATAATTTTTCTTTTATACTTGTGGGTATTTGTTTCATTAAAAAAATCAACCACTAGTCTCCCATCTATATGAATTCGGCCAAGGGGTAGGAATCCATGTTTGATTTTGCTTCCAAAATAAACAAATCCTATTCCTTATCACATAGGGAATTTCGGCCAAGCTAGGGAATTAATTTGGATTTGATTTTGTTTCTCAAACAAAAAAAATCCTATTCCTTACCCATGAAGGAATGTATTCGGCCATGGTGGGGGGGTGATTGGGTTTGACTTTGTTTCTTAAACAAACAAATCTTATTCCTTATCCAATAAGGAATCCTACTATGGTGATGATTTTTGTTTCCAAAATAATTCTTAGCCTTATTAAATTATATCATATATAATTTAATGTTCTAATTTAATAATTATCATATAATTATTAATACCTTATATTAACTTTTAATATAAAGTCTCAAGTGTGATGTATTTAATATTATTAATCATATTAATAATATTTATTCTTTGTGAGTATATAATTGGACCGTCCAATTATATTAGCTCCGCTAAAGTATATTGAGCTAGCACGGGGACCAAGTGGACCTACTGTCCGAGCTCCAATAATCTCGAAATATTAATTAAGCTCTTAATTAAATATTCCGAATTATTAACTTCGAATTATTCCACTAAAATCCGAAGTTGCACTCTCATTGCCATAGATGAAATATTAAGCCGAACCAAGTCGGTGTCCACCGATATAGTCATTGCATACGAATTGATCCTTCACGAATATCTCGTAATTAGAGCCGGGTCATTATGTCCGTTATACCCCTCTAATTATTTTTACCTTAAGTACCATTGATTCTCTAATGAACGATTTATTCATAATTATTATGAATATTAATCTTCTATTCGTAATAGAAAGACTTGAGCGCTCAAATCGTTCAAGAACGAATCAACCCTTAAGAGAGATACTCATCTACTTCTCGTAAGAAAGAGTGAATTCCATGTCTATGTAAGATGTTCCCAGCTACATGACAAACTGTGCCCCCAAAGTACGTAGTTATTGGTTGGGATTGCTACACCAATCTCACCTTTGTAAATCAAAGGACACAACCCGCCATGCAGGAGTTCGTAGTACACTCAGGATTAAGATCAATCCATATATGACCATCAAGTAGATCGAAATGACTTTCTTTGTTTAACGGATATTATAAGAATTTCATTTCTATCTGTGTCCAGTCCTATATGATCACATCATATAAGGTGCCTTCATTCTCATGTCTCTACATGGACGATCCGATTAAGATCGCCATCCAGATATAGAATGGACCGCAGCTATAGATAAACCACAAACAAAGTACCCGGTTGTTTGCTCTCTATGGACTATTTAAGATTACTAACTTCAGACTTAAATTCTCTGGTGCATGACACTCAAACACCAAGTCTGAAGGTACATAAGTAATCTACAGTATTTATGAAGATATATAATACGCGAAATTAAACAAACAATTTGATAAATGAATAATGCATCCTTTTATTTCTAAACACATGAAACCGTTTACATCACATGTAGCTCTAGGGCATACATCCCAACAATCTCCCACTTGCACTAGAGCAAATAGGACATGTCACGTAATCCTAGACCATCAAGGTGACCCTCAAACACTTTAGCTGGCAAGGTCTTTGTGAACGGATGAGCAAGGTTCTCTGCAGATGCAATATTTGTGACGCTAAGTCCCCTCTCTACACTATCTCCCTGATGAGATGATATTTCCTTTCTATATGCTTTCCCATCTTGTGGCTTCTTGGTTCTTTGGAGTTTGCCACTACTCCACTATTATCGCAATAGAGAGTGAGTGGTTTATCCATGTTTGGAACAACTTCCAGATCTCCCAAGAATTTACGGAGCCAGACTGCTTCTATAGCTGCTTCACAAGCTGCTACATATTCAGCCTCCATGGTAGAGTCGGCAATGCAAGGTTGCTTTATGCTCCGCCATACAATAGCCCCACCACCTATGGTCAACATTGATCCAGATGTTGATTTCCTGGAATCAACATCTGTCTGAAAATCAGAGTATGTATATCCTCTTAGGATCATATCCTCACCGGAATATACTAGCATATAATCTCTCGTTCTCTTAAGATATTTGAGAATGTGTTTCACAGCCACCCAGTGATCCAATCCCGGATTTGACTGAAACCTACTGAATACTCCCACTGCAAAACAAATGTATGTTCTCGTGTATAACATGGTATACATGAGACTACCAACTGCTGAGGCATATGGGATATGTCTCATTTCCTCAATGCCCTGAAGTGTCTTAGGAGACTGTTCCTTCAACAAATGAATTCCATGCCGATAAGACAGATTGCCTTTCTTGGAATTCTGCATCCCGAATCGCACAAGGATCTTGTCGATGTAGGATGCCTGAGACATAGCTAACAGTCCTTTCTTGCGATCTCGAAGTATCTGGATCCCAAGAACATAACTCGCCTATCCCAAATCTTTCATTTGGAATTGCTCAGCTAGCCAGGTTTTTACGTCTGATAATATCCTTACATCATTCCCAATGAGTAAGATGTCATCAACGTATAAGCAAGAAAAACCACCTTCCCGTCAATGACGCGCTTGTATACACAAGGCTCATCAACATTCTGCTCAAAATTATAGGACTTGATCGTTGTATCAAATCTTATATTCCAAGATCGAGATGCCTGTTTGAGTCCATAAATGGACCTTTACAGTTTGCAAACTTTTTGCTCTTGACCTTGGGCGATGAACCCTTCTGGTTGTATCATATAGATACTTTCATCAAGATTGCCATTCAAGAATGCAGTCTTAACGTCCATTTGCCAAATTTCATAGTAATAATATGCGGCTATAGATAGAAGAGTGCAGATGGATTTTAGCATAGCTACTGGTGAGAAAGTTTCCTCATAGTCAACTCCCTCTTTCTGGGTATAACCCTTGGCCACTAGTCTAGCTTTGAAGGTCTGTACCTTCCCATCTGATCCCATCTTCCTCCTGTAGATCCACTTGCAACCTATGGGTTTCACCCCATCAAGTTGGTCTATAAGTTCCCAGACTGAGTTGGAGTACATGGACTCCATCTCTAGGTTCATGGTTTTGAGCCATTCTTCTTTGTCAGGATCATCCAGTACACTACTTTAGGTCAATGGATCATCTATACCATCGCTGGAGGTGACAACTTGTGCCTCTCAAACCCCAAGGTAGCGATCAGGTTGTCATACAACCCTCTCACTACGTCTAGATGGTAGATCATTCTGATTGGGAAGTATCTGACTATCAGATGTCGAATGTGCTATGTATTTGTCAACTTTTATTGACGATGGCGCGCTAGTCGAACCAGTAAGTAACTCCTCGAGTAACATTTTACTACGAGGTTTGAATATAGTCCTCCTCTAGAAACGTAGCATTTGTCGATACAAATACTTTATTATCATCAGGACTGTAGAAGAATCCACCCTAGTTTCTTTCGGGTAGCCTACAAATAGGCACACCTGAAAACGTGGTTCCAGCTTTGTAGTCTTATTCTTCAGCACATGTGCTGGACACCCCTATATGCGGAAATGTCGTAAACTAGCTTTACGACCATTCCACAACTCTAAGGGAGTCTTAGGAATAGACTTGGATGGAACTACATTAAGGATATACATTGCGGTTTGCAGTGCATATCCCCTAAATGAACTAGGTAGTGGAGCTATAACTAAACATAGATCTCATCATGTCTAGTAGGGTTCGATTTCTCTTTCTGCAACACCATTTTATTGTGGTGTTCCAGGTGCTGTGAGCTGGGATATTATCCCAAGCTCAACTAAGAATTCCATGAAGTCTCTGTCGAGGTATTCCCCTCCACAATCCGATCGTAGAGTTTTGATTGTCTTACCTAATTGGTTCTCAACCTCAGCACGACATTCTTGAACTTTTCAAAGGTGTCTGATCTGTGATGCATTAGGTAGACATACCCATATCTTGAATAATCGTCAATGAATGTGACGAAATATTTATAACCACCTCGGCTTTTACATTCATCGGTCCGTAAACGTCCGAATGTATCAACTCTAGTGGATGACTGGCTCTTATACCTTTTCCAGTAAAAGGTCTCTTGGTCATTTTTTCTTCTAAACAGGATTCACAAACTAGTAAAGTCCCGAGCTTTAACTAGTTTAAGGCTCCATTCTTTATCAATCTATTTATCCGGTCAAGGTTGATATGACCAAGTCTAAGATGCCATAGATATGTGTCATCGTGAGAAATCTTTTGCCGTTTCGTTTTTGGTTTTTCAACCTTAACCATTTCAGTATTGAGCAGTGACTTATGCGTTAACGGTCTTAACACATACAATTTATTTTCTGAGTTTCCTATGCATATAGTCAATCCATTTCTACCAATAATAACCGAATTGCTATTAAAAGAAATAGAATAACCATCATCCATAAGTCTAGAACAGAAATTAGATTCCTGCGGAAACCAGGAATGAATAAAACATTGTTCAAATTTAAATATCTATTATTAATAAAATTTAAACTGGAAACTCCCACTGCTCTTGCTGAAACGGCATCCCATGTCCCGACCCTCATGGCGTAATCACCTTCAGCAAGGTCCCTCCATGAATCAAGTAGCTGTAAAGAAGAACAAACATGGTTAGTGGCCCCGGAATCAATAATCCAAGAGGATTTATCATCCTCCACTAATAGAGATTCAATAACGAGTAAATCATATTTACCTGTTTCCTTTTTCTCCTTCAGCACAGCAATTTATTTAGGACAGTTCATTTTCCAATGCCCATTCTTGTCGCAATGGAAACATTTTCCTTTGGGCTTGGTATCCTTGAAGTCTTTCTTGTTCTTCTTTTTCGTGGGCATACCTTTAGCCTTTCCAGTGCCTTTCTTCTTCTTCTTTGCAGATTTAGAAGATTCGGCAATATTTGCCTCTGCACTGGACTTACGAGGATCCACCAGCATGGATTCGTAATGGGTGAGCTCATTAAGCAGTTGGGTCAAAGTAAAATACAACTTGTTCATAACATAGTTGCTTTTAAACTGCAGGAAACTCTTCGGAAGAGTTTCCATAATCATGGTCACCTGGCTACGCTCGTCAATACGAGCTCCATGAGTTTCAGCAGTATTGAGATAAGTCATCATCCTTAAGACATGCTCTCGGACTGATGTCCCATCTTTCATCCTAGCAGTCATCGCTGAGACCATGGCCTCATGGCATTGACGCTCCGAAGGCTGCCCAAACATGCCCTGTAATGACTCCATCATCTGTGATGCTAGAGCCATAGGTTCATGCTTTGCAGCAAGAACCTCAGACATCCCTGCTAGCAAGTAGCAGGGGGCTTTCTCATTTGCTGCGACCCATTTTTGATAGGTATCGCACACAGCTTGGCCAGTATTTCTGGCCGGCTCGGGAGGACGTTCCTCCGTCAGGACAAACTTTAGGTCTTCACAGACCAAGATAGTGTTCATGTTACTTTTCCACTTAATATAATTTTCTCCGGTCAACTTATCATTTGAAAGAATGGAATAATTAGAGAAACCATGGCTGAAAATGAAATAAACATGCATTTAACATTCATTCATCGCATATTAAAATCATCAAAGAATTTTGGCATAAAATTAAACATGATGCATGAACCATAAGTAATGAATTAGAAACCTAAGAGAATTAATATGCCATGGAGATCTATCATCCCACAAGTAAGTGCCGTCGTAGGGTAGGTCAAGTACTCGCATGATAGATTGAGATAGTCTCAGTTGTTTTAATATATGCGGGAATAACTCTTATTCCTATATTAAACAACTACCGTTTTATTTGATCAATGAATTTCTTTAACAATTAATTATTCCTTTGTGAGTGTAACCCGTCGTTTCGGGATTCTTTGACTTAACGAGTAAAGTGCCGCTGTAGGGTAGGTCAGTTCACAAGATACATCTAGAATCCCTATCCTCTCAGAACCCAAACTTGATATTGACCCAAAATGGACACCATCCGTAGGGGGATGAAAATAAAGCTGTCTCGAGGCGCCTTTTAAATCTCACGCTTTGGACTAACAGCGGAGATCGCGGGATGTACTGTCATAAATCCCTCTCCCACTCACTATTTTAAACTTAAGGTTTCTATCTAAAATATCTAATATTTTATTCTAACTAGTGTGGATAAACTTATGGCGGCTAAATCAAATCTTATTTACACTAGTTTGTCATAAGTGAGCTAAATCAATTTTAACTATTAAAATTGTGTCACTAATGTTATTAGTCTCTACTAATATAATTACTCTATTAAACTATTTAAATAGAGTGGTAAGTGCTACAATATTTTCTTAAAATACTAGGCACTTATAGGTCTAAAATCATGGAATTCTAAATGGTCAAAATTCTATTAAACATTTTAATAAATTTTTAGTGCGTCATAAAATTCAATGGTACGTGGAATGTGCGAGTGCCCGAGTGCAGATTTCCGTCCATACGGAATCGGCTATGGAATTTATATCCGGGTTTCCATCCTATATACCAATAGAATTTATTATGCACCAATTAAGTCCAAAATATTAGAATTCAAGTTTTAGACATAAATCCCATTAATCTAATTAATGATTTCAATGCATATCATATTCTAATTTAAACATTTTAAATTCATAAAATCATAATTTCATGTCTATTATGATAATGCATTATGACATGTTATGGCAAGTAAAATGCACGAATGGGCACCCTAGGCTATATGACATCTTATTCAAACAATAAACATACATATAACATAAGATTTATTTTGCATTGACCGGGCTATTATTTTTCCTATACTAATCTAATTAGTACAAAAGATATACAAGGCATTCCTTGGCCTTCAAATCCCGCTCCAAAGCGGTATTGGCTCCTTTTGCGACTTCAGTGTTCCTTATTACAAAGAATTGAAATTTTACATTGAAAACTAAAATTACAATGAATATAAACAATGGCCTTATGGCCTTACAACCCAAAATCAAAACCATCTATAAAAATAAGAGCCATAAAATTTACAACCAATGCAAAATCCATTTATCACATGAAATATCAAAACCATTCATCACACGAACTCAATAATGTGCCCACTCATCTAAACATGCATATCATATTTATAACTCATATAAATATGTTAAAACAGAAACTTTAATAAAAAAGTGAAGGGTTAAGAGCACTTTTCAACCTCGCTCTTGATGCCAATTGTAGGGAACGTTTTCCCTCGCGCAGCGGAAGCGGTAAGGCTCATGGACCGAACTTGAAAAAATTTTCTGCTCTCCCTTTGCTTTGGCCGAACCACACCAATGAGTTCACTGATGTTTTGCTTCTGTTTTGGACAATATTTCAGCCCCGGAATACCCCCGAAACAGTCCCCGAACAGCCCTTTGAACTACAGTGAATTAGTGGACTGTTTTGGACCCGTTACACGCGCAAACTGCACCCAATTTGAAGCAGTATTTGCATGATCTGCACTGAATATTTAGGTCTGATTTTTCAATAAAAATCAATCCTAACACAGCCCTTAAAATCCTAAAAGTGTTTCCCAAAAACCCGAATTAATCAAACAAAACCGAGCCCCAGGGAGTGCAATATGCATGCGGCAGAGGGCAGTAATTTTACCCACTGCCGTGAACTGTAGAAGAAGAGAAACAAGGGTTTTGAACTTCACAAGGTCTTCCGAACTATCTCTCGTAGCCAACGGAGGGTTGTGTGGGCTACACTCACAAATTAATCTCTAAACGGTTTAGAAATTAAGATCACACACCGAATTAATTTTCAGGTTCTTCAATTCTCTTTCTCAACTTTTGAGAGCTTGAAGAAGAGATGGAGGCTAGGGTTTTCTAAAGACTAGATCTGAAAAATTAAATCATAATTTTTCTTTTATACTTGTGGGTAATTTGTTTCATTAAATAAATCAACCACTAATCTCCCATCTATATGAAATTCGGCCAAGGGGTAGGATTCCATGTTGGATTTTGCTTCCAAAATAAACAAATCATATTCCTTATCACATAGGGAATTTCGGCCAAGCTAGGAATAATTTGGATTTGATTTTATTTCTCAAACAAAACAAATCATATTCCTTACCCATGAAGGAATGTATTCGGCCATGGTGGGGGGTGATTGGGTTTGACTTTGTTTCTTAAGTAAACAAATCATATTCTTTATCCAATAAGGAATCCTACCATGGTGATGATTTCTTTTCCAAAATAATTCTTATCCTTATTAAATTATATCTTATATAATTTAATGTTCTAATTTAATAATTATCATATAATTATTAATACCTCATATTAACTTTTAATATAAAGTCTCAAGTGTGATGTATTTAATATTATTAATCATATTAATAATATTTATTCTTTGTGAGTATATAATTGGACCGTCCAATTATATTAGCTCCGCTAAAGTATATTGAGCTAGCACGGGGACCAAGTGGACCTACTGTTCCGAGCTCCAATAATCTCGAAATATTAATTAAGCTCTTAATTAAATATTTCGAATTATTAACTTCGAATTATTCCACTAAAAATCTAAGTTGCACTCTCATTGCCGTAGATGAAATATTAAGCCGAACCAAGTCGGTGTCCACCGATATAGTCATTCCATACGAATTGATCCTTCACGAATATCTCGTAATTAGAGCCGGGTCATTATGTCCGTTATACCCCTCTAATTATTTTTACCTTAAGTACCATTGATTCTCTAATGAACTATTTATTCATAACTATTATGAATATTAATCTGTCTATTCGTAATAGAAAGACTTGAGCGCTCAAATCGTTCAAGAACCGAATCAACCCTTAAGGAGATATTCATCTACTTCTCGCAAGAAAGAGTGAATTCATGTCTATGTAAGATGTTCCCAGCTACATGATAAACTGTGCCCCCAAAGTACGTAGTTATTGGTTGGGATTGCTACACCAACCTCACCTTTGTAAATCAAAGGACACAGCCCGCCATGCAGGAGTTCGTAGTACACTCAGGATTAAGATCAATCCATATATGACCATCAAGTAGATCGAAATGACTTTATTTGTTTAACGGATATTATAATAATGTCATTTCTATCTGGGTCCAGTCCTATATGATCACATCATATAAGGTGTCTTCATTCTCATGTCTCTACATGGACGATCCGGATTAAGATCACCATCCAAATATAGAATAGACCGCATCTATAGATAACCACAAACAAAGTACCTGATTTGTTTGCTCTCTATGTACTATTTAAGATTACTAACTTCAGACTTAAATCCTCTGATGCATGACACTCAAACACGAAGTCTAAAGGTACATAAGTAATCTACGGTATTTATGAAGATATATAATATATGAAATTAAAAAAACAATTTGATAAATGAATAATGCATCCTTTTATTTCTAAACACATGAAACTGTTTACATCACATGTAGCTCTAGGGAATACATCCCAACACGTCCTCCTTTTTTAATTTCAATGGTCATGACATATGTCCCCCTCTTTCGTCTTATCAGGGCTGGCTTCACATCGTTGCTTCTATATATACCATATCTGTTTGTTTGCTTATATTCAGAAGCTGCTTGGGTTGGCCCCCTCGTTCTTCGCCCTCGGAATGTGTTCTAACTCTGCATGGTCAAATTGATCAACCATCTCTTTAGCCGCATCTAATAGTGCCCTGATTTATGGGCTTTGGCATTTAAAGGTTCTTGTTACCGGTTGGATCACTAATTGCAAATCTCCTTTAATAGACACGTGTGTTACTCCCATATTAAGGAGTGTTTCCAACCCAAATATCATGGCTTCGTATTTGGCCTGGTTATTAGTGCAATATTCATTCAACCTGATTAGAAACGGAACAATTCTCCTAATGGGATGACTAAGACTATTCTCATCCCAGCTCCTTTCGTTGTACTGGACCCATTAAAATACATCGTCCATGGTTTCAGACTGTATTCGTCTAATTCCATCTCTATTTCTCTGATGGTACTCAAACAGGGGTGGTCAGCTAAGAAATCAGCCAAGGCTTGGTTTTTATAGCCTTTTGGGGCTCATGCCATATATCAAATTCTGATAGTGATAATGATCAGAAACCAACTCTTTAATGCAAGATAGGACGAGAAAAGATATACTTTATTATATTGACTTTAGTGATTAAGTACACTATATTCGGCCTAAGGTGGGCTCGTAGTTTAGTACATGTAAAATACAAAGCCAAACATAACTTCTGCATTGGAGAATAATTACATTCATAATTCAGCAATTGTTTGCTTATATAATAAATGGCTCTTTCGACGTCCGTGTCATCGTCTTACGCGATCATCCCAGTTATGGACTGTACTTCGGCCGATATTTACAACTTCATAGGTCATCCTGGCACGGGGGTACCATCACTGACGGTTGTGACAAATATTTCTTCAGGCTGCCGAAAGCCTTTTGATGTTTTCGGTCCAGATGAATTCGTCCTTGTCCTTTAACCTCAACAGGGAGGAGAACACTTTAGTTTTTCCTGCACAATTAGAGATAAATCGTCTTAAGAAATTAATTTGCCCTAAAAATCTCTGCAACTCTTTCTTATTTCGGGGAGGTTTAACTTCGGTGATTGCCTGAGATTTATTAGTGTCAATCTCAATCCCCCGTTGGTGTACTAGAAAACCTAGAAAGTTTCCTATATACACACCGAAAGCACATTTGGCAGGGTTCAATTTCAGTTTAAATTTTCTCATTCGCTCAAAAGCCATTGCTAACTGGCTAAAATGTTCTTCTATGGTCACAGATTTAGCCATTATATCATCCACATAGACCTCTACAAATTTGCCAATCATGTCATGAAAAATTAAATTCATGGCCCACTGGTAAATGGCCCCAGCATTTTTTAAGCCGAACGGCATTACTACCCACTCATAACACTCTAAAGAACTTGGGCACTTAAAAGCCATTTTATGTATATCATTTTCGACGATATAGATTTGATTATAACTCGCATATCCATCCATAAAATAATATACTTGATACCTACCATGGAATCTACCGGGGAATCTACCGTCGGCATGGGCTTTGATATTTGGGTGTTGCTAGGTTTAAATTCCTAAAGTCTATACAGATTCTTATTTTTCCATTATTTTCATGACCGAGATGATATTTGACAACCATTCTACATATCTGGTCATCCTAATAATTTCGCTTCCAAAAGGCATTCAACCTCTTTCTTAATATTAGGCATGACATTGGGTGCAAACCTCCGTGGAGGCTGCTTATGTGGTCTATGGCTTGGCATGATTGGCAACCTATGCTCTACTAACGTCCTATCTAAACCAGGCATTTCATTATAATCCCAAGCAAAAAAATATTTGTATTTTTGTAATAACTGGGTCAGTTTTTCGCGTACCTGGGCTCTAGTTCCTTGCTGATGTAAGTGATGCGTCTGTCATCCTCGTTCCCCAGATTTACCCCATCCAGTACATCTTGTCCTCTTGAGATGTTCGCTTATGTAGTCCGTTCAAAGTGTATTCTTCTTCTTCTTTTAGTGTTTATTCGCTCTTGTGACTTCCTTCTATCAAGCAATCCACCTCGGATGCCTCTCTTATCATGTCTTCTATCCGGTGTGCTAACAATTATCCCTTAAGGCCAAAATCGCGGCCTGAGCTTCGGCCTCATTTTCTTGTTCTGATAGATAGGCCATTAGATTGTCCTTAGTGGCCGCAAGGGCGACTTGTTCCTTACTCTGTATGCTCTTCATTTAAATTGTTGTGTGTTGGCTCTCCAAAGACCACTGTGGTTGGCCTTGTTTGCGTGTACAAATTGTTTAGCAGACCTGCAGGGTATGACTCGTCATTTTGAGCCACAATGGTCGAACTTTCCCCTTTATTCATAACTCTGGTCGGCCCGTAGTTCCCTTCGTACATGAGGTATTCGGTCGAATTTGTCTCTGCAGCGAAAGGCTTATTGTCGACATGTACTATTTCCACTTCGTCTCTCTGGTTCCAGAAAACTAAGCATTGATGAAGAGATAAAGGAACACACCGGCTGTCGTGTATCCAATCTCGTCCTAGGAGCATGTCATATGTTGTTGGCCCGTCTATAACAAAGAATACTACTATTTTTGTAGTACTTCCCACTTGCAAGTCTAGTGGGACGACCCCTTTGGCCATTGTCGCCCCTCCATTGAAACTTGTTAGCACCACTTCCATAGGGATGAGGTCCTCCTCTAACTTTGCTAAACGCCATAGCATCCTATACGGAATTGCATTGATGACTGCCCCATTGTCAATCAATACCTTGGTGATAGGTATCCCATTAGCCTTCGCTTTTACATACAACAGCCGCAGGTGCTTTGCCATCAGTGGTGGTGGCTTTGGGAATGTCACCTTCCCTGATAGACCTATCTCAATTGCTTGCTCGTTCCCGCTGTTGGCTTGAGATATTTTTTCTTCCATGTCCCACCTAGAAGGTGGTAACATGACTGGTGCATTGTGAGAAATATTATTGACGACCAATCTTCGCTTTTCTGCCCTGGTGATGGTCCGCTTTATTTTGGGCGTCCTATATAGGACAAGGTATGGAGATCGTCCCAAATCCTCTCCTAATGTTCTGACTGCAGGGTTTCTGGCCTCATATAATTCTTTGAGAAGCCGATTCTGTGATATCCCTCTTCTTCGTGCTTCGGTCCTGATGTTTATTTCTTCTTCTATGTCGGTCATTTTCTCGTTTGAAGCTTCTTTATCCGTTATTGAGAGCCCTGCAAATTCTGCCTCATCGTCTTCATAGACATCTTCACTTGTCCCAGCTTCATCATTGTTGTATCCCTTGAATTTTTCGGGCAACAAGTAATGGTTGGCTACAACTGGTGGCATACTACCGGAGTGAATGACGATAAGGGGTTCTTTATCGTCTGTTTCGTCCCGCTTTTCATCTGTCAAACTTGGTGCGTTCCTTGTAGCTCGTTATTGTCCCTTCTTTGCCATCACTCTCCTTGTTACTTACCTTCAGTTTCTCCGTGATTCGAGGATTACGGCCTGTGGTGGCCCTTACTGTAGGGGTTTTAATGGGGGAATCCGGTAACGCAGCGGAAGCGGTGGAAAATCAAATTTTCCGATTTCAAAAATTTTTCTAGGATTAATTAAATAAACATATTTATTTAATTATCCAATAATCAAATTATGAAATAAAATTCAATAAATCATATTTAAGTGAATTTACCGAATTGCCCTTACACTTGATACTTTGCCCATTTTAGTCCGAAATGATCAAATCAATTTTGAATGATTCTAAATCATTTCTAAGATGAACTTAGCATGTTCAAAACATCAAAACACCAAGACAACATAAATCCCTAAATTTTGACCATTGGCCGAATGCACCATTAGGGGTGCCATTTGTGCACTTTGTCATTTCATGCCTCAAAACACATCAATATGTAATCAATCAACATGAAACTTTATATGCATCATATACACATCCTTATACACAAAATATATGAAAGCCCTAAATTTGGAAGTGGTCTTAAACCCTAATTTCTCAATTTCATCAAATTGGACAAATTAGAAAAAATTAAACAAAACCAATGTTTCAATCAATTCTCTACCCACCAAACAAGTATCACCACTTTGAAATAACTCTAGAACAATTCTAGGTCACCAATGAGTGGTTACTAACTCTAGAATGGCAACTTTGATTTTCTAAAAATCAAAAGAGAGCTTATGAAACCATTTCAAGCTCACTTTGAAACCATACATGCAATCATCTTTCATACAAGTTCATAACCAATCAAAACATAAAATATAAGTAAAGAGACAACATCAAAGCAACAAAAGATGAAGCTAAGCATGTTAGAAACATTTTCTATGTTGAAGACTTTAAAGAAAAACTTAAAAAACAAGATTTTTCCAAGCTTTCTTCTTTAGCCTCCAAGCATTTTTCTCTCAACTCTATTATGTTTATTTTGTAACTTATGAACTCCAAACCCTAAAAAATGAAACAAAACAATATATACTCACACAAAACAAGCCCTTGGCCGAAATTGATGATATATATGCAAAATATCATGAATTTTTTATTTGTTTCATTAAAGCTTTGTCAACTTGTTTACTTGATCATTAAACTTGAATAACCTTTTAACAAGTCAACAAAAGCAACTCAAGAATATAACAATTATATTCAAATATGGTGTTGGCCGAAATTAACAAAAATAAAGGAAAAAGATATTTTCATTTTTCAAACAATTTAAACAAATATCTTAAGAAGTCAAATTCAATTTGACAACCTTTTCCTTTAATTATAAGTCAACAATTGCAACTTCTAATCATTTCTTAACTTTATCAATGGTGATATATTTATATTTTAATTATATTAATCATTTAACAATTAAATAATTAATTAAATACAAATATCTCAAATATATGTATTATATTTACTTTAAATATCTCAAATACATATTAATGATATATGTCAAATACCTTTATTTGACTATTTATTAATGTGTATTTAATAATATCATATATTAAATCCAAATACACATTAATTAGGAAATGACGGTTCGGCCAGTTCGCATGTATTTTTCGTTTAACGTTTAAACGATTTGTAAATAATCATCATTATTCACAAAAGTTGCCCTAGTGCTCTACGAGTATATTTCATTAGTGAGACTCTCTAGATTTAGGTATATTTGTCACAAAATCCAATTTCGTGTCTGTAATCTATCCACCCATAAATTATGACGACCACGGATAAACTAGCTGAATCATACAGGTCGAGGTCATTACATACGTATAATCCCTCCGTCACAGGTATCCGGATAATCCCAGAGATATAGTTGTAAACGTCAAATCTCTATAGGTATTATCACGTCGACGTATCTATTAGCAATCTCTAAATAACATTCGGAACTTACTTCTGAAGTATAATGTGGCCACAGATTTAACAGACTGCTAATCATATATGGACTACCTATGCTCTGTACACAGAACTGACGGATCCTATCTTGATACACACAGGATATCCTGAGGATCGGTCCACACCCAACGAACAGGCGGAGGTCTGATCTAAATAGATCAGTGACGTGACTGTCATCTAAGTGTGGAGGATGTCTCATACATCCACAGTGGTATCTCAAGTCGAAGGACCAATATGCTACTCAACCCGAGAAGATTCTTATTGACGTTGGTGTACCATCCATTAAGAATCTTCGGTGAGTCGTTCAGTGTTTATCCACTATAAACACCTACACGTCTATACGAGTCTCCTCAGACTCATGGTTCATTGGGACAAACCATTGGACCAAGTCTCGATATACGACATGTACTGGTCTCAACGGATTTGACTAACCGACCCGTGTTAGTAAATCTTGACCAGGAACTATGTTTGATAATATACATTTAGCAGTGACACATCCCAATGTCAATTACAAACTAACTTTGTAAGTGTGTACTGCATTATATATTATCGAGCCTTTGTCTAATATATACATATCATTAAACCACATTTAGTTTCAATCTAATAGTAATTAGATCGAATACGTATATAAAAACAATAGGTGCAACCATAAATAAGTAATATTATGGGAAAAAATGGATGTTCGTATTCATGAATCAGACATAAATACGGTGCGGATTGGCACTCTGAGCACCAACCCCAACAATTTCTCCCACTTGCTCTTGTGCCAATCCACGGTATCATATACACATCTCAATGTGTATCATATACACATGGCCCTCAAAAGCTCACCCAGCACTTAAGAGGTAGGCAACAAGAAGCATGCTGCTATGACATATTGAGTTTGTCAAACAAACTCCATCGTTTCCCATAGCCAACATCATTCATATTTTGTAGAATCTAAATTATACATTAATATGACACTGATGCTACATCAGTATTATGCTACAGCTACTAAGTTGTCCAAGTATTTAGGGATCAAATCCAAAATACTATATGGACAACCGCAAGCATAACACCAATATAAAACTTCTAATTTACAAGGTCACTATGCAACTTCATAAGTCAATACTTCATAAGTCAATACTTCATAAGTTGCATCTAATTCCAAAATAGTAGAATCCTATGTGACACTCCCACTGCATCTTTTGTGACTCTTTATGACGTAGACTGTCTAACGTCATAATTAGTCTCAAAACTAACATGACCCTAATGGTTGCAGACTGTATTCTCCATGAATTAGAAACTCGTTCTTAATATCTCAAAGATCACAAAGAACGTGTTTCAAGATCCATCCTATGGTCTATAGGATATCAAAATAACTCGTAACAATTACGATTAAATCGATATCTTTAATCGCACATAATAAAGTATTCATTATGTCATCATCAAATGATACGTAATATTGATTAGACAATCAAATCAGTATTTCTTTCGAAAAAGGAATCATCATTTACGAAAGATGAATATTGTATACAAGACACACATTAACTGTCAAACAGTTATACTAACTGTCATACAGATAGCCTTGTTGTGTCTTTAATTAGATCATATCTAATGTACGACTAATAGGAGTACTCACAAGTCCCCAAGTTTTAAATCATATATAAAACTTTATATCGAATATAATAGAGACTACTCACACTTCTTTCACGGAGTAAACAAGACTTAGGTAAATCTTTTACCTCACAAACATCTCATTATTACCATAATAATGATAATGTCATTAGGACATATAACACTAGAAAGTAATTGTACGCTCCCACTAACCCTTCAAGCATATATGTATTCTCTATACTTTGACAAGATCAGACAATCTGACTGATATCAAAAATAGAGAGAACATGAATTTCTGGAACACTTATCCGAGTCTACAATAGGCTCTATAAGCTAGCACACTAAACTGCGATCTCAACAGAACACAAACTCTAGGGCCATTCCAGAATGAACTCTTCAAACAAAGAAATCACAACTGATCTCTTATCTGAATAAATCATTCGAAAACGCCCTTGCATTCTTTGCATTCTTTAGTTAAAATGTACAATTTAATATCAACATTAACCAATATATCTTTAATTGTTCAATTAGCGTGACTAGAGATAAGTTTTCTCAGAATCTACAATAGATTGCTGAGTATAACTTTTCTCACTGTCATACTGTAAGGTCAAACCTTTAATAAGCTCACACTGCTTTCGCTGCGCAAACAATTAGCACATATCATGAACTAATTCATAATGAAAGCGTAATCAAGTTCAAAACTTGATCGTAGTAAGCTATGAACAATCTTAGATCTATGGTTCAATGGTGAACTTCCAGAATCGATATCAAATATCACTTCCAATATAAGTTATATGATAATTTTTTTCTTCGGTAAGAAAACAACAAAATCATTAAGTATCAAATACTCGTAAATGATTCTGATATCCTATTAGACTTATCCGGAAGATGTATAAGGGTTGTTTCATCTTATTAATTATGTAGTTCCATTTATAATTTATCATTCTCACATTTGACTTCAGTAAGTCAAGTCTTTTCTACACTAATTAACATCAGATGTTACACACCAAGTAATAAAACAATTTTATTACTTAGGATCGTAGAAAATATATTCTATCAAATAGAATACTATATTCTATCAAATAGAATAATGATAAACTTTCACTTATACTCCGAGTAAAGGTGTAAGTTAATTTCCATTATATAACCTTTATAAAAGAAATATTCAAATCTTAAACTTTTCAAGATTCGAATTTTCTACCTATACATATCATATATGCAACTGTAGAAAATAATGGAACATTAATTAAAGAGATGAATTAGTGTTACTGGAGCATAACCCCAAGAGTATTGAAACTAATTCGGTAACATTCATATAAAAACGAATCAAATCATATAAGATTCGATTGCTCCCACTACTCAATTCCATCAAGATGGAATAGTGGAAGAATAATATTGAATAAGAATCATATTCATTGAATAACCTTAGAACTAATTGCTTTAAATTCATACGTTTGATCATATCAACAATCTTTGAACGGTTCAAAGACATGCAATGAATTTTGAGGATATAGTTCTCTAAAAACTTTAGATTGAATATATTTGAACAAGTCAAAAATGTTCAATCGACGTTTCATCATAACAAATTGAAAGTTCTTGATACTTTCAAGACGTTCAATATGTGTTCCTTCAGAAACACGTAACTAAGTTATGACAATTGATAGACTAAGTTACGAAGTAAAGAAAACTATCTTAAGCAATTACAATTTATTAAACTACATACATCCAATGTATCAGTTAAATAAATCTGGTGTGTCCAATGACAATCATTGGTTAAACGAGATCTTAATCACCTTCCCGAATACAATATTCATTAAATGGATAAGGATGTGTGCTGTGATCTAATATTAAACCATCATTTACCATATGGAATAAGCATCCAATGTTTGGGTGATTAAACTCATAAAGCACCGTTCTAAATTATTTACTTTACCGAATAATTTTTCTTAATGTTTATCTCTACGTCAATGACACTACTAGTTATTATAAAATATGTAACAATTGTTTATAAAGAACAAGTGAATATCCCATAGTCGCGAGTTCCGATATCAAATATCAAAACAATCGTTAACCAATATTTTAAATAACTAGACGGAATATCTGGTATCTAATACCTATAGTTGTAGTATTTGTGAAAATCAATATTTTCTATACACAACTATTTACATCTCTTTTCTTTAGCTTTACTATTTGCATTCAACTATTCACAACAATTACAAATAACTAATTAGAAAATTGTGTCAAACACATTGCCTCTAAAGGTCATTAAAGCTAAGAAAAGTCATTACTAGATAAACAAATACATAATGGGGCTTTCTTAATGCCAGTCAAGAATCTCGAGACATGAACTAATTCAAGTCAATTCTTACTGCATAAGAAACTATTCTCTCTAAATTATTATATCCTAAAAGGGATATCTATCTAGATTATCTATCTGACTTAGAAACTAAATCATTAATCATCTTGATTTTTCAAGAAAATGGAACAACAGTTCCCAATGTCTTAGACTAATCTAATAATATCCAAGTCTAGTAGTATCTAGAACCTATTCTAGATTAACTGCAACCAAGAGTCAAGTCAGATAACATATCAAAATATGTGTGCAGTGAATTAAAAGTTTAATTCTATCTAATATAGATTAAGGAAAAACCAACAAGCGGCTATTTCCATAATAATACACACTGCTTAAGTTAAGGAATTTTTAAACTTGGCAGTGCCTCCCACTATTTTACGTAATACCGTAATCCCCAACGGAAAAATGAGAATTCCATAATTAAATCGAATTCCATAATGGGAAGAGGACCCCATGAATATATTTCAACTCACAGCAGAGGCACGGTCTCGCCTACGTATATTCACAGGTAGACAACTCATTGTCAATCACACTCGTTGTGACTCCTGGGTTCCGGCCCTGGTCGTTTCTCGATGTCGCTGCTAAGGCAGGCCTACAAGAAGACGTACCAAGGTTAAACTCGCCAATGATAAACTCAAGTTACTTGCGTAACCCTGACAGCTAGGGCACGTTCAGGATTCCGCTTTCGCTTGAATTTATCTAGTATCTGACCGGTGCAAACACACACGTATAACGCAAGCGCACGTATCGTTCAAGTAGTATAAAAATATCGATCCACGAGTACTTAATTCCTACTGTTGTTATTAATTATTGAATCTATTTATTTACAGGTATCTAATTATAGGGAGAAGGGAATTGATTGTTTTGGTTGGTTGAATGTGGAATTGCTTAATTAAAATAAATAAACTAAACAAAATAAAAGACTAAAAATAAAAGAAAAGACTAAAAGATCTAGGGTCGTGACTCCACACAATACTGTTAAAAAGATGAATCGATTCTCTTATTTATGTGTATTATTTCAGTTTGCTAACCTGTAACACGAAAATATACAAAAGCCTCTTCCGATGGTCAGACGCAAATACCCAGTATAACCCAATTAAACCATATTCCTATGTCAACCACATTACCTGGATTCATTAAGATCAAGTTCCAATTATGGCTACCCCCGCCCGACAGGTATATGCCTATCCTGTACGGAAATCTATTAAAGGGTTATCTATCCTCAAGGAAGATCGTGGGCTATTGAATCTAAGGCTGAAACCTAAAATCCCTATGTCTAGTTCATTTTAGATTTACCCCATCAATCTTATTAATTGACAGTTAACAAGACGCATTAAGCTTAAGACTCAATAAACAAACTAAAGAACTACCCATAAAAAGAAAATCAATTATTAAGTGTGTGTATTGTGTTTCATCACTTCCCTAGAATAAAAATAAAATGCTGGGGTTAGGGGATCCACTTTTACTATTTATAATTTAGAAATCTCCCTTATTATAATATAGAATTTAACGGTGATAGCCAACCGACCATATCGGTGGTATTCCTTATTAAGTCAGATTTAAATGAAGTCCAACCAGCCATAAAGGCGATAATAGTATTTGAACATAAACCAGCCATATAGGCGGTAATTATCCGTCACCTAAAAACCAGCCATATAGGCGGTCCCACTTTATGCCAAATAAATAAAACCAGCCATTAAGGCGGTAATTCCTTTAATGTGAATAATAAATTTTATACTATAATTAAGGGAGATTAATCTAAATTAAAATATTAAAAGTTTCACCCTTCCCCAGCGGAAATTTAACTACTAAACATTAAAAAAAAAAGTAGAAGAAGAGATATATTATTACTGAAAATTAAAATACATAAATTAAAAATAATATTTATATACAAAACTATATGCTTACTATAAAATCAGAGAAAATTCTCCAAGGAAAGCATGAGGAGAAAATGAATCTGAAGGCTTCAATTTATAGGAAATTTTCGGCTCGGGCGTCGCGACGCCAGACTACTTGGCGTCGCGACGCCAGCTACAGTTCTTCGATCCACGCGGCATTGACTACGCGGCATCGGCAGCAATAATTGTGACACGTGTCACGCTGTGGTTGGGAGATAATGCAGTCCAATAAGAAGATGACATGTGGCACGTTGTGCTTGGTTGAAGTTTCGGTCCAATGGCGAGATGACACGTGGCATCACCTAATTCCTCGACATTTCGGTCCAATGGTTGCTTGACACGTGGAACGCGCTCGGTTTGGTCCAATCAGATGTTGACACGTGGCGGTCTGTGCACGTTAGCAGAACCGCTGTGATGGTGACACGTGGCAGGACGCACGTTAGCATGATCGGCACACGTTAGCAAATTCGACCAATCAGATTTTGACATGTGTCACACGGCGCAAGATAGCAGGTCCGGCGCATGCTGGGCATCGCGACGCGCTGTGCTTTGGCGTCGCGACGCCGAAATGATGATTTTTCCCTTTTGTCCAATTTTGTCCATTTTGCCCCCAAATTGTCTCCAATGCTTTCCAAACTTTATTTATCTGCAAAATAACACAAAATACATCAAAACGTTCATAAAACTAGAGAAACTATACGAAATATTAGGTCAAATGAGTGGGAATAAGTGATATATTTACCACTCATCACACCCCCAAACCTAACATTTTGCTAGTCCTCGAGCAAAACAGAAAATAAAATAACATGAAAATAAAATTAAGCTAAGCCACTTTCGTAGGGATCACGGTTGCATTTAGCGTATGCAACAAGCCTTTAAACCCTTAGGTGTCCCTAGTGGACGAGTTATAGTCTCGTGAGGGCTTACAGCAATGATACCCACAAACATTTTACAAAAGTAAAAAGTTAGTTAAAACTAATGCACACAAAAGCAAAAAGACAAGAGAAAAGAGAATAAAGAAGCTATTGACTAATCTAGTGAAACTTCTACTCTAAGTTACTAGTTGTTTTGTTTCTTTCTAAATTACCGAATAAGTAAATTCTCCGATTTTAATTACCATTCTCCATATACACAGCCAACAAAATATTAATCAATCTCATTTTTGCTCACAACAGTCATAAGTGTAGTTGATAAGAGGGTAATATTTTTGTCCTAAAGTTCTATCAGATTTCACACCTTTTCATAGCAATGGAATAATTTTTCGGATTTTTTTTGATTTTTTCTTTATTTTGAATTTTGACTTTTTATTTATATACAATATCTTCTGTCTATGTAGCGAGCTTTGGGTCGGTGGCTCCCAAACCAGTTGGCTTTAGGGCACCAGGTGTTAAGACACCACTACGGACTTAGTTACCCAGACTTCAGATATAAATATTTTTTTTTGCAACATCTTCGATCCATGTATCGAGCTTTGGGCCAGTGACTCCCAAACCAGTTGGTTTTAGGGCACTAGGTGTTAAAACACCCTTACAGACTTAATAACCCGGATCTTAGATGCTTTATTTTTTAACAACATATTTTTTTTTTACTCCATTTCCATTTTGAGATGCTTCCTCCAATTAAACTAAAGCACGGAATATTACAAACTTTTCAAATACGCCTCATGTCCGTATGTTACTATGCATATTGATAATACCTGCCAACTGAGCATATGAAGATCCATTTTAGTCCATTTTATGGAGAATCTACAAATTAAATAATTTAAAAGGAAATAAACAAAAATTAACTTATTTCGAAATAGGTTTGAAATACGTTTCTCACCAATTTCACCATTTTTAGTCAAAAATTAAAAACACAAAAACATAAAATATTTTTTTGATTTTTGTAAAATTTTTCAATTTTTTTGTATTTTTCGAAAAATTTTGAACTAAAAATAAAAATAAAATACAAACTAAAAACAAGATACTAATCAACTAATTCCCTCCCCCAAACCTAAATGAGACAGTGTCCCCAATGTCTTAAAAAAGTAGAAGAAGAGTTTAGGAGACCGTACCTGGTTAGCTGAAACACAGAAAATCTATCGATTAAGATCTATATCCAATTTGCGCTTCTTACCACGATCGCTGTCTGACCAGTCCAACTTGGAAAGAATGGGGTCGATTTTTGGTTCAAAGGCAAGGATTTGGTCAATCAATTCTTCGGCCTTTGTCGCAGTCAGGAAGATATCTTGCACTGATTTGGTGACGAATTCCTGTCTTTTGGCTTCCGCAAGAAATACAAACAGAAAATCAAAGAAATGCTCAATGTTAAGTAACTCAATGGGCATCTGATGAATATTTAAGTGCGCATATGATGCTACAGTAAACATTTCCTCAAAAGTCCTAAGCCCTCTTGGTAACGCAATGAACGCATCTGCAGCATTGATCATTTCTTGGATTTGTTCGGGCATTCCTGATACGATGCGTTCATCTCTATTTGTTTGTCCGATTAAGTGTTCGTCAGCCAAAGGTTTTGGGATGATTCCCAAAACATGTCTGTCACCGTCCTGAACGGCTTTTGAAATGCTTCCCATCAATCCAAGATTGCCACCACCATATACAGGTGCATATTTCTTTCCGTTATGACTCGCCCCAATTCCTTCACAGCCTCGATGAATTCTGGTTTGTTACCAAAATTGGATCCACAGAAAACACAAATACGCTTGATTCTCTGATGTGAAGTTGCTTCCATTTTCTCTCTCTTATTTAGATGTGTATCTGGATGTGTCGAAGAGAGAAATGACGGGCTGAATTTATAGAACCTGAATTGGGTGAGTAATAATTGCACTAGTATCTGCCAAATGACAATTATTAGAAGAACGTTAAAATAAATCGTGAGAAGTCAAAAAGTATAAATCTTGTCGGCGAAAATAAAGATAAAAACAAAAGAAAAGCAAATCAAAAGCAATAATTAAGGCAACATAATTGTGTACTCAATACGCTTCTCGCTAGTAAAAATTCATGAGGATGCGTCTCAAGAATTCATTCCTTACTCAGCCATCACTCATGATTTATCTTTCATCTTTGCGATCTCCAACACCATTCCTTCTGTCTTAAAATGCTCCTTTTGTGCTTTTACTTGAAAAGCTAACACACAAAATTAAAAAATTCTACAACATGTATACACAAAATATGAAAATAGAAATTACATCAAAATTGCATGGGTTGCCTCCCTGCGAGCGCTAAATTTTACGTCTTCGGCCAGACGTGACTAAAATCAATTTTTCAATGAGGTTTCAGCGTTGTTTTGGATGTCCGATTAAAGACAATCCCATTAGCGTTGCTTTTGAAGTGTCTCTTCCAACGGTAAGGTGGCGAAAAGAGTTTTGTATCATTTAGTGCTAGTGTCACCTTTTTAAACTTTGTCGCTCCAGTGTTTCCTGCAAAGAAAGAAAGAAAATCAAGAGGTCTCGTATGGTGCTTGACTTTGAATGGGATTTCCATTCTGTCAAGCTTCTGGGCGATATCTTTGAATTGTACACCCCAAAACAGTGATGTTTCGCCTGAATGCAATGGATCTTCACTAAGTTCAGACATATGCTCCTCCATTTGCTCTACTTTTTGCTCCACCTTATCTTCACAGATGTATTTTAGGATCTCCGTGTTCAGTTCTTCATCTGACATCTGTGAAATGCATGATCCATAAATGTCAATCTGAGGATGTAAAGATATGTCTGGCATTAGGTCTTCATCCTCTGATATGGCTGGAATGGATGGTTCAGGTAGATCTTCATCAAACATCATGGTAAAACATGCTCCAAGATCTTCATTTTGAGGATTGAAAGTTTGATCCTCCGTTGTTGGTGCAGTTGATACAAATAGATCAGCTTCATCCTCGTCAGAATCCGAATAATAAAAATCAAATTGAGACTTTGCTGGTTTGGGCTCCTGAACTGATACCTCTGGTTGTTGATATTGCCCAGCCTCCTTTTCTGTTAAAGTGTCATTGTGAAATGTTTGGTAATCAAAGGCTCCATCAGTGTCATCTGAAAATGGTTCTTGAGGTATGTAGTTCTGGTTTTCAACTAACTGTCTCGTTTGATCTGTCAGTCTCTGAATTGATGCTGATTGTCTCTGAATACTTTCAAATTGATTCTGGCATTTTTCAAGCATTGCATCCAATTTTTTGTCTTGTTTCTTGATCCAATCTTTGAGCATGTTAATCACCTGATCTTCTTCTGATGGTTCTGGTTCTTGGTGAAGATCGTATGTGGATGGTGGATAAGATGAAAAATGTGGTTCTGTGAAATGTGATGGTTCTTCATACCATGAATGATTTTGATAGCTCTGCCACCCTGGATGGTAGTTGTACTCGCAATGATTACTTGGGTGGTTACCGTCACATATCTCACATCTCCATGATGCATTCTGATGAGCAAATGTAGTATTGCTTGGCTCTGGCATCTAGTGATAATTATTGGGCTGTATAACAGGCCTCAGAAAACTGGACTGTTGTTCCCAAATTTGGGGTGTATCTTCTTGTAAAGCACGTAGTCTCTCAATCTCCCAGTAGTGTTCCATTTTTCAACCACCTGAAAACAAAAGAAAGAAATAAAAATTACAGATAAAAATAAATAAAATTAGATACAAGAAAATTAGATAGCTTCAAAATTAATAACTCAAGAAATATAAGTCCCCGGCAACGGCGCCAAAAACTTGACCGGTGCAAACACACGCGTATAACGCAATCGCACGTATCGTTCAAGTAGTATAAAAATATCGATCCCACGAGGACTTAATTCCTACTGTTGTTATTAATTATTGAATCTATTTATTTACAAGTATCTAATTATAGGGAGAAGGGAATTGATTGCTTTGGTTGGTTGAATGTGGAATTGCTTATTTAAAATAAATAAAATAAACAAAAGAAAATACTAAAAATAAAAGAAAAGACTAAAAGATCTAGGGTCATGACTCCACACAATACTGTTAAAAAGATGAATCGATTCTCTTATTTATGTGTATTAATTCAGTTTGCTAACCTGGAACACGAAAATATGCAAAAGCCTCTTCCGATGGTCAGACGCAAATACCCAGTATAACCCAATTGAACCATATTCCGATGTCAACCACATTACCTGGATTCATTAAGATCAAGTTCCAATTATGGCTACCCTCGCCCGACAGGTATATGCTTATCCTGTAAGGAAATCTATTAAAGGGTTATCTATCCTCAAGGAAGATCGTGGGCTATTGAATCTAAGGCTGAAACCTAAAATCCCCATGTCTAGTTCATTTTAGATTTACCCCATCAATCTTATTAATTGACAGTTAACAAGACGCATTAAGCTTAAGACTCAATAAACAAACTAAAGAACTACCCATAAAAAGAAAATCAATTATTAAGTGTGTATTGTGTTTCATCACTTCCCTAGAATAAAAATAAAATATTGGGGTTAAGGGATCCACTTTTACTATTTATAATTTAGAAATCTCCCTTATTATAATATAGAATTTAACGGTGATAGCCAACCGAGCATATAGGTGGTATTCCTTATTAAGTCAGATTTAAATGAAGTCCAACCAGCCATAAAGGCGGTAATAGTATTTGAACATAAACTAGCCATATAGGCGGTAATTATCTGTCACCTAAAAACCAGCCATATAGGCGGTGCCACTTTATGCCAAATAAATAAAACCAGTCATTAAGGCGGTAATTCCTTTTAATGTGAATAATAATTTTTTTACTATAATTAAGGGAGATTAATCTAAATTAAAATATTAAAAGCTTCACCCTTCCCCAGCGGAAATTTAACTACTAAACATTAAAAGAAATGAGTAGAAGAAGAGATCTATTATTACTGAAAATTAAAATATATAAATTAAAAACAATATTTATATACAAAACTAGATGTGTAACATCCCGCCTAGGCCAGGATGCTACCGGCAGGAGACAGGAGAACCCATCTCCATAAGCCTCTGATTCTAACGAAATTTCGGCATGATATATTCGTAACATCATGCAACCTGGCCTGTAACCAGCATCCACACAACAAAAACCAAACATCTCGGCCTCTGGACGGTATATCAACATCAAGGCCTCAGGCCAGAACTCAATAAACAAAATATAAAACTTGGCATCCGGCCAGAACTCAAAAATAAACTATACTATTACAACTTTTACACATGAAATGCAATTGCAAGAATAACACAAGGGCCGTGAGGACCCATACTCGACCCAGGACTCTCTTGACTGCAGTTGGGGCGATCCACTGTCTTCAAAGTCTTCATCAAACCGTTGCAAGTTATACAAACTGCTACTGACCTGCAAAACTGCAACTGAAAATATGTGAGTCATAATGACTCAGTAAGTAAATCATGCAGACATTTACAAACAGATAAACTATATGATCTAATCCAATTTAATTATCATATTACTAGTTACTGTTCTTTTGATCTGAGCACGCACAACCAACTAGCTTCTGGTTACTACAGTTCTTATAACTCATTACTCAGAATCTTATACTTGCCTACTACTTTTTGCTACACCAGTTTGGTTATCAATCAAACTTATCTCTATTTATTTCATTGAAATATCATCAATCAGACTGTTAAAAATCTTACTTCTGTTAAATTACCGATACACTAATACAAATATGATACATGGTATTACCATCCTTATGAACTAACCTCAATTAGATATTCCTTTTAAGTAAAATACAACTCGTAACATCGTTAATAAAATGTATATATACATTTTTAAATAAGATCATGCTATCACGCCCATAGGATTTACAAAAATGTACTTCTATAATAGACATGCCACATTCAATATCAAACCAACACCATATGTAGGAAACGACTTTCCTTAGCGCGGCGGAAGTTGCTTGTGGTGGCACCGGGTCCGGTATGGATCTTCAAAATTTTCTTTGCCTTCTCCCTTGTTGTAGTAGCCAATCAATCCTTTAGTGTCCAACACTTAGATCAACCACTCGATCTTCCGAACTATGACTCGAAACCAACAAACCGAAGTGTGGGCTTCACTCACAAAGATTAAACCTCTAAACTATTTAGAGATTTAGGATGTCACAATGGTGTTGGCCTTTTGGAATTTCAAATACTCTCACAACACTTGTGAATATTTGAACTCTCTCTCTTTTCTCTCAAATTTTTCTCACAACAATTTTGTGAATGAATGCAAAGTGTTAACCTTAGGAAGTGAGAGAAATGGTAGAGATTATATTCTCTTACACAAGCCAACTAACCTTGTCATTAAGCATCTAATGCTTTCTTGCAATGGCCAACACAAAAATGTGAATGCCATACCAAAGCATAAGAAATGTTAAGCTAAAGACAATGGCTTTGTCATTAAGCATTCAATGCTTTCTTTCAATGGCAAACACATAAATGTGGAGGCCATACCAAAGCATAAAATGCATTAGCTAATGACAAATCTATTAGGTGTATCCAAGCCACCTAATAGACATAATTGCTTGGATGACATGGTAAGCCATATGGCTTTGTCTCCAATGGTAAATAAAAATCAATATATTAATAATGATTTATTTACCTTCAATTATGTTGTAGTAATTATCTCATAATTATTACTAACTTGATTATCTCATAATCAAGACTTGATTATCTCATAATCAAAGAATTCTAGAAAACATTAAGTTAAACTAATTTAACATAGTTTTCATTTGTGACAATAAATATTATTAATCTTATTAATAATATATAAATAAATATAATGTGAGCATATAATTAGACAATCTATTATATTAGGTTTGCTACAGTTAATCGAGCTAGCACGGGGACCAAATGGACCTACAGTTCCGAGCTCCAATAATCCGAAATATTAATTAAACTCTTTAATCAAATATTACGAATTATTAACTCCGCGTTATTCCACTAAAAACTCGAAGTTGAACTCCCGTTACCGTAGATGGATTAAATAAATCGAACATTTTCGGTGTCCATCGATATAGTCATTACATATGGATAGCCCTTCACGAATATCTCATAAATAGAGCCGGGTCATAAGTCCGTTAAAACCCCTCTAAATATTTTGTCTCTTAAGCACCATTGATTCTATAATGAACAATTAATTCATAACAATTATGAATATAAAATACTTTCTATTCGTAATAGAAAAGTTGAGCGCTCAAATTGTTCAAGTCCCGAATCAACTCTTAAAAGAGATATTCATCTGCTTCTCGTAAGAAGGAGTGAATTCCATATCTATGTAAAACGTTCCCAGCTACATACCAAATCATATCCCCAAAATACGTAGTTATTGGCTGGGAATGCAACACCAACCTCACCATAGTAAATCAAAGGACATAACTTGTCATGCAGGAGTTCGTAGTACACTCAGGATTAAGATCGAATCCATATATGACCATCTATTAGATAAAATGAATTTCTTCGGTTAACGGATATTAAAAGAAAAATTCGTATTTATCTGAGTCCAGTCCTATATGATTTATCATACAAGGTGCCTCCATTCCCATGTCACTACATGAACGATCCCGGATCAAGGTCGTCATACAAGTATAGAATGGACCGCAGCTATAGATAAACCACAAACAAAGTACCCTCTTTGTTTGCTCTCTATGGACTATTTAGATTACTAACTTTAGACTTAAATCCTCTTGTGCATCAAACATACACTAAGTCTAAAGGTACAAGAGTAATCAAGGTAAACAAGACAATTGGACAATATGCGATATAAATCAAACAACTTTGATAAAATGAATAATGCATTTATTATTATTACAATAATCAATTCCATTACAATACATGAAGCTCTAGGACATAAATCCCAACAATCTCCCACTTGGACTAGAGCAAATGGGACATGTCATGTAATCCTAAACCATTTAGGTGACCTTCAAATACTTTAGCCGATAAGGTTTTTGTAAACGGATCAGCCAGGTTGTCTGCGGATGGAATCTGTGTGACAGCGACATCTCCTCTCTGCACTATCTCCCTGATGAGGTGATATTTCCTCTCAATATGCTTACCCCTCTTGTGGCTTCTTGGTTCTTTGGAGTTCGCCACTGCGCCACTATTATCGCAATAAAGTGTGAGTGGTTTATCCATATCTGGAACAACTTCCAGATCTGCCAAGAACTTACGGAGCCAGACTGCTTCCTTAGCTGCTTCACAAGCTGCTACATATTCAGCCTCCATGGTGGAGTCAGCAATACAAGATTGCTTAATGCTCCTCCATACTATAGCCCCACCACCTAGGGTGAACACTGATCCAGATGTTGATTTCCTAGAATCGACATCCGTCTGAAAATCAGAGTCAGTATATCCTCTCAGAATCATATCCTGACTTGTATATACAAGCATATAATTTCTCGTTCTCCGAAGATACTTGAGAATATGTTTCACCGCTACCCAATGATCTAATCCTGGGTTGGATTGAAACCTACTGACTACTCCCACTGCAAAACAGATGTCCGGTCTCGTGCATAACATAGCATACATAAGACTTCCAACTGCTGAAGCATATGGTATATGTCTCATCTCCTCAATTCCTTGAGGTGTCTTAGGAGACTGTTCCTTAGACAAATGAATCCCATGCCTGAAAGGTAAATTACCTTTCTTGGAATTCTGCATACCAAATCGCACAAGAATCTTGTCGATATAGGTTGCTTGAGACATTGCTAACAGTCGTTTCTTGCGATCCCGAATGATCTGAATCCCAAGTACATAACTTGCCTCTCCCAAATCTTTCATTTGGAATTGGTTAGCTAGCCAGATTTTCACGTCCGATAATATCTTTACATCATTCCCAATGAGTAAAATATCATCAACGTATAACACAAGGAAAACCACATTCCCATCAATGATGCGCTTGTAGACACAAGGCTCATCATGTTCTGCTCAAAGTTATAAGACTTGATCGTAGTATCAAACCTTATGTTCCAAGATCTAGATGCTTGCTTAAGTCCATAAATGGACCTTTGCAACTTGCAAACTTTTTGCTCTTGACCTTGGGTAATGAACCCTTCTGGTTGTACCATATAGATACTCTCATCAAGATTACCATTCAAGAATGCAGTCTTGACATCCATTTGCCAAATCTCATAGTCAATATGCGGCAATGGAAAGAAGAATCCTGATGGATTTAAGCATGGCTACTGGCGAGAAAGTTTCTTCATAGTCAACTCCCTCTTTTTGGGTATAACCCTTTGCCACTAGCCTAGCCTTGAAAGTCTGTACTTTCCCATCTATTCCTCTTTTTCTCTTGTAGATCCACTTAAACCTATGGGTTTTACTCCATTAGGTTGGTCTACAAGTTCCCAGACTGAGTTAGAGTACATGGACTCCATCTCAAGGTTCATGGCTTTGAGCCATTCTTCTTTATCAGTATCATCCATTGCACTACGATAGGTCAATGGATCATCTATACCATCACAAGATGCAACAACTTGCACCTCACCATTTCCTAGATAGCGTTCAGGTTGTCTTACAACCCTCCCACTACGTCTAGGTGGTATGGTATCCTGATAAACTTGCATCTGACTTTCAGATGTAGAAGGTGTTATGTCTTTGTCAACATTTGACAATGATGTACTGGTCGTACCAGCAAGTAACTCCTCAAGTAACACTTTACTTCGAGGTTTGAACTCTCTCATATAGTCCTCCTCAAGAAATGTAGCATTTGTCGACACAAATACTTTATTATCTTGGACTATAAAAGAATCCACCCCTAGTTTCCTTAGGATAGCCTACAAATAGGCACACCTGTGAACGTGGTTCCAACTTAGTAGTCTTGTTCTTTAGCACATGTGCTGGACACCCCCATATGCGGAAATGTCGCAAACTAGCTTTACGACCATTCCACAACTCTAAGGGAGTCTTAGAAACAGACTTAGAAGGAACTACATTCAGGATATACATTGCAGTTTGCAATGCATACCCCCAGAATGAACTAGGTAGAGTGCTATAACTAAACATTGATCTTATCATGTCTAGTAGGGTTCGATTTCTCCTTTCTGCAACACCATTTTGTTGTGGTGTTCCAGGTGCTGTGAGCTGTGAAACAATTCCATGCTCAACTAAGAATTCCTCAAAATCTCTATCAAGGTATTCTCCTCCACGATCTGATCGTAGAATTTTGATGCTTTTACCTAACTGGTTCTCAACCTCAGCACGATACTCTTTGAACTTTTCAAATGTATCTGACTTGTGCTGCATTAGGTAAACATACCCATATCTGGAATAATCGTCAATGAAAGTGACGAAGTATTCAAAACCACCTCGGGCTTTTACATTCATCGGTCCGCAAACATCCGAATGTATTAGCTCAAGAGTTTCTTTGGCTCTTATCCTTTTTCCAGTAAAAGGTCTCTTGGTCATTTTGCCTTCTAGACAGGATTCGCAGACAGGTAAAGTACTAAGTTTTAACTGATTTAAAACTCCGTTCTTAATTAGTCTATCTATCCGGTCAAGGTTAATATGACCAAGTCTAAGGTGCCATAAATAGGTATCATCATGAGAAATCTTTTGACGTTCAGTTTTAGATCTTTCAATCTTAAACATTTCAGTATTAAGCAGTGATTCATGCATTAACGGCCTTAATACATATAGATTATTTTCGGAGTTTCTCGTGCATATATTTAATCCATTTATACTAATAATAACTGACTTATTATTAAATGAAACAGAAAAACCACATTCCATAAGTTTTGTTACAGAAATCAAATTCCTGCGAAACCAGGAATATATAGCACTCCATTCAAACATAAATAACTTTTATTAAAATTCAAATTTGAAACTCCCACTGCTCTTGCTGAAATAGCATCCTCTGTCCCAACTCTCATGGTAAAGCTACCTTCAGTAAGGTCCCTCCATGAGTCAAGTAGCTGCAAAGAACAACAAATATGGTTAGTGGCACTAGAATCAACAATCCATATGGATTTATCATCCTCCACCAAAATAGTCTCAATGACAAGTAAATCATATTTACCTGTATTCTTCTTCTCTTTAAGCTCTGCAAGGTATTTATGACAATTCCTTTTCCAATGCCCTTGTTGTTCACAATGGAAACATTTTCCTTTGGCATTGGTTCTTTTATAGCTTTTATTGTTCTTCTTTTTCATTGTTTTTGCCTTTGCCTTCCAATTGCCTTTCTTCTTCTTCTTTGCAGATTTAGAAGATTCGACAACATTTGCCTTGGCATTGGGCCTACGAGGACCGTTCATAACGGACTCATAATTGGTGAGCTCATTCAGCAGTTCAGTCAATGTGAAAGTCAACTTGTTCATAGAACAGTTGCTCTTAAACTGCAGGAAACTCTTCGGAAGGGTTTCCATGATCATTGTCACCTGGCTTTGTACATTAATACGTGCACCATGGGTTTCAACCATATTAAGATGAGCCATCATCCTTAACACATGGTCTCGGACTGATGTGTCTTCCTTCATTCTAGCGGTCAATACAGAGGCAATTGCCTCATGTTGTTGCCGGTCTGAAGGTTGCCCAAACATGTTCTGTAATGACTGCATAATCATTGATGCTGTCGCCATAGGCTCATGCTGTGCAGCAAGAACCTCAGACATGGATGCTATCAAATAGCTATGGGCTTTCTCATCAGCTTTAATCCAATTATTATAGGCATTACGTGCAGCTCTGCCAGCATTAGGTGCTGGCTCAGGAGGACATTCCTCCATTAGGACAAATTTAAGGTCTTCACAGACCAAGATAGCATTCATGTCACTTTTCCATTTAACATAATTATCCCCGGTTAATTTTTCTTGTTGTTTGATAATGGAGATTATTGCAGATGCCATGGCTGGAAAAATAATAAACGCACATTCAATATTCATTCGTCGCATATTAAAATTGTCAAACATTTAGGCATAAAATTAAACATGATGCATGATCAATGTATAATGAATTAGAAACCTAAAAGAATTACTATGCCACGATTATCTATCATCCCACAAATAAGTGCCGCCGTAGGGTAGGTCAAGTATTCGCATGATAGATTGAGACATTCTCAATTGAATAATATATCTGAAATAACTCTTATTCCTATATTAATCAACTACCGTTATTTTGATCAAGGAAGCTTTGATTAACAACTTAACCATTCCTTTGTGAGTGTGACCCATTATTTCGGAACCCTTGGACTTAACTAGTGAAGTGCCGCCGTAGGGTAGGTCAAATCACCAAATACATCTAGAGTCCCTATCCTTTCGGAATCCAAACTTGATATTGACCCAAAAGGACACCATCCGTAGGGGGACGAAAGCAAAGCCGTCTCGAGGCGCCTATTGAATCTCACGTTTCTGGATAACAATGGAGATCGCGGGATATATTGTGGTATATCCCTCTCCCACTCACTATTTTGAAGTTTAAGGTTTCTATCTCACTAGTTTCTAATGTATTAAGATTATGCTCGGCTAAAACATATCTTAATTAATACTAGTGGATTATTAGTGATCTAACCAATTTTAACACTTAAAATTTTATTCACTAATACTTATTAGTCTCTACTAATCATTAACTTAATTAAACTAATTTAATCAAGTTTCTTAAGTGATCTAATTAATTTTAACAATTAAAAATATTAGTTCACTTATAGGTTTTAAAATTTAGAATTCAACTAATGGACTATATGTCATTAAACCATTTAATAGATAAAAGTACGTTATTTACTCCAAAGGTACGTGGAATTGTATCCCGAGTGCAAACCAAATTACCGTCCATTCGGAAGCGGCTATGGAATTTATATCCGGGTTTCCATCCGATATACCAAGGAAAATAATGTACTCATAATGTCCATTTGTTCTTAAACTTGAATTCGTAATTTTAAACCTTTAAACTAATTAATCTTATTAATTCGTTTACATGCATCTTATATTCTAATTTAACTTTTAAATTTACATAAAATCATATTTTATAACTTGAATATCATGCATGTCTACATGTTATGGCATGTGAAAATGCAAGAGTAGGCACCCTAGGCTATATGGCATGTTAATAAACAATTTAAAACATATATATGCCCAGGTCTGGGCTGAAAACGTTCGTGTAGCGTTCTTCTGGGCGTTCGAACGTTTTCCAGGCAGTAGCAAAACGTTTGAGTTTCGTTTGACTGCTTCGAACGAATCGGTCTGGTGTTAAAACACTAAAACTTCATTTACTCCGTTCGGGAGCTTCCGGAGTCTGTTTTGGTCCCCTTTTTTTCTACGGACTCGTAACGGATTGAAGTTTCACATACATACAAAAATTGCGTTAACCGGGCTCTTATTTTTTTAAAAAAAAATACTAATCTAATTAGTACAATAAATCCAAGGCATCCCTTGGTCTTCAAATCTTGCTCCATGGTATGTTGTTGAGTTCTTCGCGGAATAGGTTCGTAATGAGTCCTTTGTGGCATCGGCTCCTCCAAGTTACAAATTGAGTTCCAAAATGGACTTATTACAAAAGAAATGAACTTACAACACTTGAAAGAATATGACCTTATGGTCTTACATTTCCAATACTAAAAATAAGAGCCGGAAAAATTAACGATCAACGCAATACATTCATCACATGAATCAAAGTAAACATTCATCACATGAACATTAAAAACCATTCATCTCATGAATCTAATTGTGCCTACTCATCACAACATGCATATTAATAATTTATATCTAATATAAATTATTAAAACTTAAACTTAAAAGAGAAAGGGTTAAGAAAACTTTTCAACCTTAAGCTCTTGATGCCAATTGTAGGAAACGACTTTCCTTAGCGCGGCGGAAGTTGCTTGTGGTGGCACCGGGTCCGGTATGGATCTTCAAAATTTTCTTTGCCTTCTCCCTTGTTGTATTAGCCAAGATCAATCCTTTGTGTCCAACACTTAGATCAACCACTCGATCTTCCGAACTATGACTCGAAACCAACAAACCGAAGTGTGGGCTTCACTCACAAAGATTAAACCTCTAAACTATTTAGAGATTTAGGATGTCACAATGGTGTTTGGCCTTTTGGAATTTCAAATACTCTCACAACACTTGTGAATATTTAAGTTCTTCTCTCTTTTCTCTCAATTTTTCTCACAACAATTTTGTGAATGAATGCAAAGTGTTAACCTTAGGAAGTGAGAGAAATGGTAGAGATTATATTCTCTTACACAAGCCAACTAACCTTGTCATTAAGCATCTAATGCTTTCTTGCAATGGCCAACACAAAAATGTGAATGCCATACCAAAGCATAAGAAATGTTAAGCTAAAGACAATGGCTTTGTCATTAAGCATTCAATGCTTTCTTTCAATGGCAAACACATAAATGTGGAGGCCATACCAAAGCATAAAATGCATTAGCTAATGACAAATCTATTAGGTGTATCCAAGCCACCTAATAGACATAATTGCTTGGATGACATGGTAAGCCATATGGCTTTGTCTCCAATGGTAAATAAAAATCAATATATTAATAATGATTTATTTACCTTCAATTATGTTGTAGTAATTATCTCATAATTATTACTAACTTGATTATCTCATAATCAAGACTTGATTATCTCATAATCAAAGAATTCTAGAAAAATTAAGTTAAACTAATTTAACATAGTTTTCATTTGTGACAATAAATATTATTAATCTTATTAATAATATATAAATAAATATAATGTGAGCATATAATTAGACAATCTAATTATATTAGGTTTGCTACAGTTAATCGAGCTAGCACGGGGACCAAATGGACCTACAGTTCCGAGCTCCAATAATTCCAAATATTAATTAAACTCTTTAATCAAATATTACGAATTATTAACTCCGCGTTATTCCACTAAAAACTCGAAGTTGAACTCCTGTTACCGTAGATGGATTAAATAAATCGAACATTTTCGGTGTCCATCGATATAGTCATTACATATGGATTAGCCCTTCACGAATATCTCATAAATAGAGCCGGGTCATAAGTCCGTTAAAACCCCTCTAAATATTTTGTCTCTTAAGCACCATTGATTCTATAATGAACAATTAATTCATAACAATTATGAATATAAAATATTTTCTATTCGTAATAGAAAAGTTGAGCGCTCAAATTGTTCAAGTCCCGAATCAACTCTTAAAAGAGATATTCATCTGCTTCTCGTAAGAAGAGTGAATTCCATATCTATGTAAAACGTTCCCAGCTACATACCAAATCATATCCCCAAAATACGTAGTTATTGGCTGGGAATGCAACACCAACCTCACCATAGTAAATCAAAGGACATAACCTGTCATGCAGGAGTTCGTAGTACACTCAGGATTAAGATCGAATCCATATATGACCATCTATTAGATAAAATGAATTTCTTCGATTAACGGATATTAAAAGAAATTCGTATTTATCTGAGTCCAGTCCTATATGTTATCATACAAGGTGCCTCCATTCCCATGTCACTACATGAACGATCCCGGATCAAGATCGTCATACAAGTATAGAATGGACCGCAGCTATAGATAAACCACAAACAAAGTACCCTCCTTGTTCGCTCTCTATGGACTATTTAGATTACTAATTTTAGACTTAAATCCTCTTGTGCATCAAACATACACTAAGTCTAAAGGTACAAGAGTAATCAAGGTAAACAAGACAATTGGACAATATGCGATATAAATCAAACAACTTTGATAAAAAGAATAATGCATTTATTATTATTACAATAATCAATTCCATTTACAATACATGAAGCTCTAGGACATAAATCCCAACAACATATCTTTGATACAATCATGTCATGGTCTTATGAAATGTTACTTATAATGTTTCTGATGAAGAACTCGCATGCGAGGAATACTAATTGCTATAATGTATTCAACATTCAAATATATTGGAATCTCAATTAACTTATTGGAATACATGATTTATATGTACTAAATGCAAAATCATACTTACTCAATATGCGTATTGTCTTTAGGAAAATTCTCTTTGAAAACTTTTGTTTCTGAAAACTCTGTTTATAAACTCATATTTCCAAAAGTCTTTTTAAAATAACCAATTATGAAAACTTTTACTTAAGTCTGAGATTCTGAAGTCTGAATCTTAAAATCTTGAAAACTAAAAACGAAAAAAATACTTGATGCCAGGGACCATAAAATCAACTTGTTGTTCGGCATCTCTGAAACTGAAAATCGAAATTCTGAAAAACGTTTCTGAAAACGTATACTGAAAATTGAACACTGAAAACGGTATAAAAACCTGAAAAAAACTGTGTTCTGTATGTCTGAAAACTGAAGAAAACTCTACGTCCAGGACCATAACTCAACCAGACGTCTCTCTGCACCCAGGACCATAACTCAACTGGGTGTACTCGATGCCCATGACCATAACTCAACTGGGCATCTCTAAAATCAGGATTTCGAGACCCTGTAGCCTCTAGTCCTGCTCGAGGATCTGAGAGCGTCCCCCCAGTCCTCCACATGTGCACATGCGTCTAACCGTCAATTCCAAACTGTACAACTGGGATGGGTCAAATCCCAAATCCCGAATCTAAAGTATTCGTCAATTCCGAACTATATCCCAAGTTACATACTGGGGTGAGTTTTTACCTCATGCCCCGAAAACCATAAAATCATAATCTGCAACTCAAACTGTAAAACATTTTCTGAAATATAATTCTTTTCAAAAGCATTTGAAATCTTTCTTTAAAACATTTGAAATTATTGAATTTGTTGAAAACATTGTTATCATTGCTCAACTGCTGAAAACTTAAACACACACGCACACGTGCACTTACATAAATGCATGTCTCATGCCTCCCTCTACTCTAGTCATGATTCCCTCTATAAGGATCTTACTAACTATATGCTCAACTATCAACAAAATGCTTAATCAAACCAGAACATGCTACATTTTTCTATATATATATACACACATTCAAACATCATAACTTAACTTACCTCTATAGCTTACCGTGTTAGTGGCCCCCGATCATATATTGCATAAATTAAATTCATACACACACAATCAAAGTTCTATTACTATATCAATCATTAACGTAAAAGAGTTGCAATATCTTAGTTCTTAAACTGATTCGCTATTTTATAACTATCTAGTTGTACTCAAGAATCCCATGTCATAATCTTTTATATAAAATCTTATGCTATGTATATTCTATTCATTCAGGCTCTTTATCACTTCATATACTCACCTCTATCCTTATGTTGCTAATGTTCTTATATAACGCATTAATTTCAACTTTCCTTCATTTCTCTAATTCACATCTGTCTATCTCATTTACACTATATCCCATTCCCTAGGGTGTAGTTTCTACATCCCCCAAACCCAAGTCTTATTACATTATATTTATGACTTTATTTATATGATCTTATCTAAGTAAACTTATTTGTGCGTCTCTATACTTCTATATGCTCATACACATTACTTACTCATACCATTACTTATAATCACTTATTCTTATCTATATGCATATCTAGTTACACTTACTTCATTCTTCCATACTCATCTTTATATATAACTTTTTACTTGTTTCATGTATATACTATATACCATTCTAGTACCTAATTAATTCCAAACACTAATAAGTCTTTTAAATACTAGGGGCATGAGTTACTTACCTGGCTGAGCGAACGCCCGCGATCCAGGTCCGATCTGGGAAACAAACAACAACGCAAGGTTAATACCGCTATTTGCGGAAACTTCCAATTTATCTAAACAAATACGGGCAACTCCGGAACACCGAAACAACTCTAATACATGCTCACTTGCTATTCTAAACTAGCTAGATGGGTCAAATTTTCATTTTACGCGTTTGCGGTAAAACTTGCGGAAAAGTTTCCACAAACGCTATGGAAGGGTCTCGAACCCTCCGAACAACCCTGGAGTCGCTCAATTACCCTCGCAATACTATATTTACATCATAACTAAACTTATGATCATCTATACTCAATCGCGCGAGAAACGCCGTTTTACCGGAATCTCGCTAATTCTACCGGATCGATCATATCTTGTCCGTTTCACCCCAGATTCTACCATATTTATCGTTTTAACATATAAAGACATGTCCAATTCATCTCATGCAAATTCGTTACACTACGAAACTACCGGAAACATCCGAATACAAATCGATACACTTGAAAATAACAAAATCTAAACGGAGAGTCGTACCGAAATTCTGAGGCCATATTCGGACTCCCGACGGCCATACGAACGCGCTGGTGCGATCGGAATTCCGATCGGAGATACTGCTCACATCAGGTATTGTTCATCTGTGACTTCTTTCCTTGTTTCGCGTAATTTTGGCCGCTGTTCAGCGAATCCGTCTCCGCACACTCGTAGTACTCGCCGAGGGCTTCGATTTGGTAGGTGGCACGGCTCGTGAAACAACCCGACGAGCCGGGATCGGAAAAACCCACGTCGCCCCTTCTCTCCACTTTTCTCGCCGATCACGGCGTCTGACGGACTAACGCCGGCCACCGCCAGATGCTGGGTGGCCGGACGCACACTTTGGCGCTGGTGCGCTGGCCGGCAGTGGCTGGATGGCCGCCGGCGCACGGTTCCCTCCATCCTCTCTCGCGCGATGCGCGCAGCTCCCTCTCTCTCTTCTTTTTTTCTAATTCTTTTTTTTTTATTTTCTAAATCGGTAATAGGTATTAACAATAATATAATAATAAATCTAATAAATAACACAAATATCAATACCCGAAAATGACTAAAATGCCCCTATAAGGAAGGGTATTTTCAAAAATCAGCCCATTCGAAGCCTTTCTGGTGCGATTTTCAAAAAGTGGTCAACACAAAAGTTGTTCGTCTCGGAAAAAAGAGTCTGATAGTCCAAGAACCAACTCAATCGGAGTTCATTTACAAATTCTATGGCCAAAACTGTAAACTTTACTCATATAACACAAGTCGGGTAACTGACTTTTGATCCCACTCGCTTTCTGACGCGACGATTAGTCATAATCTATTATTCTAACTCATATAACATCCCTTGAACTCTTATTCTTCATTACCATCCCATTCCCGAGACTATAATGTCGGTCCGGGAATCTTATAGAACAATCCCGAAAATCTGGGATGTTACAAGATGCTTCCTATAAAATCAGAGAAAATTCTCCAAGGAAAGCATGAGGAGAAAATGAATCTGAAGGCTTCAATTTATAGGAAATTTTCGGCTCGGGCGTCGCGACGCCAGACTGCTTGGCGTCGCGACGCTAGCTATAGTTCTTCGGTCCACGCAGCATTGACTACACGGCATCGGCAGCAATAATTGTGGCACGTGTCACGCTGTGGTTGGGCGATAATGCGGTCCAATAAGAAGATGACACGTGGCACGTTGTGCTTGGTTGAAGTTTCGGTCCAATGGCGAGATGACACGTGGCATCACCTGATTCGTCGACATTTCGGTCAAATGGTTGCTTGACACGTGGCACGCGCTCGGTTTGGTCTAATCAGATGTTGACACGTGGCACGGCGCACATTAGCATGATCGGCACACGTTAGCAAATTCGACCAATCAGATTTTGACATGTGTCATACGGCGCAAGATAGCAGGTCCGGCGCATGCTGGGCTTCGCGACACGCTGTGCTTTGGCGTCGCAACGCCGAAATGACGATTTGCTATTTTGTCCATTTTGCCCCCAAATTGTCTCCAATGCTTTCCAAACTTTATTTATCTTCAAAATAACACAAAATACATCAAAACGTTCATAAAACTCCAGAAACTATACGAAATATTAGGTCAAATGAGTGGAAATAAGTGATATATTTACCACTCATCAGTATCTAATATACATCTGGCATAAATAAATCTCTATCGGCTACACCCTCACAGCAGAGGTACGGTCTCGGATGTAGTCACGGAAAAATATTTATAAACCGTATTGACAAGACGGACCAAGAAACAAGTATTCCAAATACCAGTTACTTTAAAACCTTATTAAGCGGGGATATTCCATTAAAAAATTCTTTTAATTTATTTAATCAAATTAAATAAATATATGCATGCATCAAGTAAAGAATAAATTAAACATTAGATTTAAAGGGCTAATCAAATCACGGGCCTAGGATCAGACTCGCTCTGATACCATTTTGTAGGGGTTTTAAGGGGGGAATCTGGTAACGCAGCAAAAGCGGTGGAAAATCAAATTTTCCGATTTCAAAACTTTTTCTCGGATTAATTAAATAAACATATTTATTTAATTATCCAATAATCAAATTATGAAATAAAATTCAATAAATCATATTTAAGTGAATTTACCGAATTGCCCTTACACTTGATACTTTGTCCATTTTAGTCCGAAATTGATTAAATCAATTTTCAATGATTCTAAATCATTTCTAAGATGAACTTAGCATGTTCAAAACACCAAGACAACATAAATCCCCAAATTTTGACCATTTGGCCGAATGCACCATTAGGGTGTCATATTGTGCACTTTGTCATTTCATGCCTCAAAACACATCAAGATGTAATCCAATCAACATGAAACTTTATATGCATCATATACACATCCTTATACACAACATATATGAAAATTCCTAAATTGGAAGTGGTCTTAAACCCTAATTTCTCAATTTCATCAAATTGGACAAATTAGACCAAATTAAACAAATCCAATGTTTCAATCAATTCTCTACCGCACCAAACAAGTCTCACCAATTTGAAATAACTCTAGAACAATTCTAGGTCACCAAGGAGTGGTTACTAACTCTAGAATGGCAACTTTGATTTTCTGAAAATCAAAAGAGAGCTTATGAAACCATTTCAAGCTCACTTTGAAACCATACATGCAATCATCTTTCATAAAAGTTCATAACCAATCAAAACATAAACTATAAGTAAAGAGACAACATCAAAGCAACAAAAGATGAAGCTAAGCATGTTAGAAACATTTTCTATGTTAAAGACTTTAAAGAAAAACTTACAAAAACAAGATTTTTCCAAGCTTTCTTCTTTAGCCTCCAAGCCTTTTTCTCTCAACTCTATTATGTTTATTTTGTAACTTATGAACTCTCAAACCCTAAAAAATGAAACAAAACAATATATACTCACACAAAACAAGCCCTTGGCCGAAATTGATGATATATATTGCAAAATATCATGATATTTTTTATTTGTTTCATTAAAGCTTTGTCAACTTGTTTACTTGAATCATTACAACTGTAATAACCTTTTAACAAGTCAAAAAAAGCAACTCAAGAATATAACAATTGTATTCAAATAGGGTGTTGGCCGAAATTAACAAAAATAAAGGAAAAATATATTTTCATTTTTCAAACAATTTAAACAAATATCTTAAGAAGTCAAATTCAATTTGACAACCTTTTCTTTTAATATATAAGTCAACAATTGCAACTTATAATCATTTCCTAACTTTATCATTTGGTGATATATTTATATTTTAATTATATTAATCATTTAACAATTAAGTATTTAAATAATTAATTAAATACAAATATCTCAAATATATGTATTATATTTACTTTAAATATCTCAAATACATATATTAATGATATATGTCAAATACCTTTATTTGACTATTTATTAATGTGTATTAATAATATCATATATTAAATACAAATACACATTAATTAGGAAATGATGGTTCGGCCCGTTCGCATGTATTTTTCGTTTAACGTTTAAACGATTTGTAAATAGTCATCATTATTCACAAAAGTTGCCCTAGTGCTCTACGAGTATATTTCATTAGTGAGACTCTCTAGATTCAGGTATATCCGTCACAAAATCCAATTTCGTGTCTGTAATCTATCCACCCATAAATTATGACGACCACTGATAAACTAGCTGAATCATACAGGTCGAGGTCATTGCATACGTATAATCCCTCCGTCATAGGTATCCGGATAATCCCAGAGATATAGATGTAAACGTCAAATCTCTATAGGTATTATCCCGTCGACGTATCTATTAGCAATCTCTAAATAACATTCGGAACTTACTTCTGAAGTATACTGTGGCCACAGATTTAACAGACTGCTAATCATATATGGACTACCTATGCTCTGTACACAGAACTGACGGATCCTATCTTGATACACACAGGATATCCTGAGAATCGGTCCACACCCAACGAACAGGCGGAGGTCTGATCTAAATAGATCGGTGACGTGACTGTCATCTAAGTGTGGAGGATGTCTCATACATCCACAGTGGTATCTCAAGTCGAATGACCACTATGCTACTCAACCCGAGAATATTCTTATTGACGTTGGTGTACCATCCATTAAGAATCTTCGGTGAGTCGTTCAATGTTTATCCACTATAAACACCTACACGTCTATACGAGTCTCCCCAGACTCATGGTTCATTGGGACAAACCATCGGACCAAGTCTCGATATACGACATGTACTGGTCTCAACGGATTTGACTAACCGACCCGTGTTAGTAAATCTTGACCAGGAACTATGTTTGATAATATACATTTAGCAGTGACACCTCCCAATGTCAATTACAAACTAACTTTGTAACTGTGTACTGCATTATATATTATCGGGCCTTTGTCTAATATATACATATCACTAAACCACATTTAGTTTCAATCTAATAGTAATTAGATCGAATACGTATATAAAAAAAAAAGAGGTGCAACCATAAATAAGTAATATTATGGAAAAAAAAAAGGATGTTCGTATTCATGAATCAGACATAAATACGGTGCGGATTGGAGCTTTGAGCACCAAACCCAACACTTTCCTCACCTTGTTGGCGCATCATACGGTCATAATTTCTCTGGTGTCGCCTTAATTGCATCCTCGTCATTTCGTCCACATGAGGATAGTTCCTGCCTGGACATTGTCCCGAATACGGCCTTTGGTACGAATGCCATATATTGGGCCGATGAATTTTCGGCCTAAACGTCCTCATATTTTGGACGGAGTTTGAATTCTCGCCATAAAACCTTGGTGCGAAGGTCCGTGGCTGCCAAGGTCCGCGGCGGCGGCGGGAACCGGTGGTGCGAGTTCCCGTCCTACATTCACAACTCGCAGCAGCAGATCGGGTTCTGTCCTCGGAAACAGCGGCCGGTTCGGAAACCGGTATGGCAGAGCGGCGAGTACTACACTTTCCAGCAATTTGAAACCAAAGCCAAGAATTTTGAGAGGAGTTATTTGAAGAAATGCGGCAACAAGAAGGCTGCGGTTTCTGCTTTGGAAATCGAGAGCTTGTACTGGAAGGCCACGGTGGATAAGCCGTTTTCAGTTGAGTATGCTAACGACATGCCGGGCTCTGCATTTGCGCCGGCGAGGAATGGCGGTGAGGTGGCGGTTGGCGAAGGGGTGACTGTGGGTGAGACGGCGTGGAATATGAGGTGAGTGTCGAGGACAAAAGGGTCATTGTTGAGGTTTATGAAGGAGGAGATTCCTGGTGTGACTTCGCCTATGGTTTATCTAGCCATGATTTTTAGTTGGTTTGCTTGGCATGCTGAGGATCATG